>QVRM01006927.1:0-350860 GCA_003439945.1 Dermanyssus gallinae
CTCTCTCTCTCTCTCTCCTCTCTCCCTCTCTCCCTCTCTCTCTCTCTCTCTCTCTCTCTCTCTCTCCTCTCTTCTCTCTCTCTCTCTCTCTCTCTCTCCGCTTCTCCTCTTCTCCTCCTCTCTCGCTCTCTCCTCTACTCTCTCTCTCGCTGCTCTCTCTCTCCTCTGTTCTCTGATCTCTCTCTATCTCTCTCTCTCCTCACCTCTCTCTCTCTCTCCTCCTTCTCTCTCTCTCCTATCTCCGCTCTCTCGTTCCTATCCTCTCTCTCTCCTCTTTTTTTTTCGGCGACGGCGGCCTGAAATCTCATTTCACGCACCGTCAGAACCTCCGAGAAAGGCAGACGGCCCCCTTATCTCCAGTCTGGTGTGTGGAACTCGCGCGATGGTCCGCGCCCCTACCCACTAAAACCTGCCTCTCATAACGCCCTTGACACAGCCCAGATCTTCGTTTAATAGTACTATGGGCCGTGGGGGTGACATCCGGACTATCTAACCACGATTCGCCTGCTTGTTTGGCGAAGTCTGCTCTCCGGCTGGCGTGCCTTGTGAGGAGAGAGAATTTCCTCTTCTTGCGCTAATCCTGTCGTAACTCGCTCTTCTCTGCGTCTCGCATAGTTTCTTCTCCTCAGCACCTCTCGCGCAACCGCTGCTCCAAGGGTCCATGCTGCTGGTTCCGAGCAAATGAAATCCATGAATTGGGCTAGCCCATCTCTCGGGAGCACGAGAGGGTGTTTAGGTCTCTGGGCACCCGCGTTCGTCCAACTATCTCTCACCCTGTTGCTTGCCTTACGTCTAGCCTCTTCCCAGCACGGGCATTCTAAGAGAGTATGTGCCGCGTCATCTTCAACGCCCAGCGTGCAGAACATGCACGTGTCCGAAGGCGCCTTACCAATCCTGTATAAATAGGACTGGAATTCTCCGTGACCGGTGACTATTTGCGTTAGGAAAAAGTCCATGTCGACCTCCGGGCCTATTCAGCCATTTCTCGATGTTCGGTATCAGATCACGGACCTTGGCTCCCGCCTCGTTCTTCCTGATGCTCTCCCATTCCGCCTGCCATCGCAGAAGTGTTACTTTCGCTTCCTCTTCCTTTGCTTCCTTTGTAGATTCTATCTGGACCACGCTCCCACAGTCTTCGTCTTTCATCTGCTTTGAGGTCCCAGGGCGGAGTCCCTGCCAGAACCAAAGCTGCCGCCGTGCTCACGGTCCTGTAGGCCTGTGTGATGCGAAGAGCCGGTACCCGTTGGGCTCTTCTGAGTAGGCCTTTTCGATGTATTTCTCCGCACTTCTTTTTGAACCATACCGGTGCACCGTACAGGACGATGGATTCCGCCACTGACATGACCAGCCTTCTCCTTGAGGTTCTGCTAGGTCCGTAGATATTTGGCAGGATTTTGGCGATATCGTTTGCCGCTTTGCTTGCCTTTTTGATTGCCTTCTTTAGGTGAGGCACTCCTGTGAGTCCCCGGTCTAGTTGGACGCCTAGGTATCTCACCTCCTTGCTGAATATTATACTTGTTCCCTGCAGTCGTAGGTTAATCTCTCTGCAGTGCTTTCTTCCTATGAGCAGCACTGCCTCTGACTTCTCAGGAGCTAGTTCCAGTCCAGCTTTCTCCATCCATCTTTCGACTGCCTTGAGCGATTTGTTAGCGGCTAGCTCTAATTCCTCTGCTGTTCGGGCCTTGACCATAATTGCTAGGTCATCCGCATAGGCCTGCAGGTGGACCCCTCCTGGGAGTCCTGGCAGCCTTAGTACATCGTCATAGGCAATGTTCCATAGTAACGGGCCAATGATCGATCCCTGCGGAACTCCCGCTGTCATCTGGAATGAAACCCCAGCGCAGGAGATCACTCTATCCTGTAGGTAGCTGGATGTGAGCTTTACCAAGTAGGGCGGGACGCCCTTCTTATGTAGGGTATCTAAGATTACTTTCCAGGGAAGACTATTAAAGCGTTTCGCACATCAAGCATAACCGCCATAAACAGGTCCTGGTTTGCGGTGTCGAGCTATGTAGCCTTTCAGCATCTGAGATAACCCTGTGTATCGCAGTAAGGGCCGACCTATGCTTGCGGAATCCGTACTGTGAGTCCGAGAGAAGGCCGTTTTCCTCCGCGAAGTTTCTTAACCTCTCCTCAAAGATTGCCTCAAAACATTTCGCCAGTGAGTCCAGAAGGCTAATGGGTCTATATCCCCCACTGCCCTTTGGAACCAATACCACCTCCGCTTTTTTCCACTCTTTCGGGAACCTCCCCTCACGAAGCAGCTTTGTTGCGGCATCTGCCACGAAGTCTGGGAACTCTTTGCACAGGTAGCGAATTACCGCCGGTGGGATTCCGTCAGGTCCCGGTGCTTTGCCTGTCTTTATTCTGCCTGCCACGGCTGTCACTTCCGCGACTGTAACTTCAGGTATTTCTGAGCACTTGTTTGTGCTCTGTTTATTAACCATTTCGTACATCTTCCTGTTGAAGTCCTCGTGACGTGGGAATAAATTCCGCAATATTTCTTCTTTCACCTCAGCTGCGATGTCTACCTTTGGTTTAGCAAAGCTTCCCCGCACTAGCTTATAGGGCCGTCCCCATGGATCGCCGTCCAGTTCAGCTAGGAACGCCCTCCAGCTTTCTTTCTTGCTTCTCACTATCTCTTGCTTTAATATAATTCGGCTTTCACGATATTCTGCTAATATCACATGGTATTGGCACTTCCCTTAGCCTCTTTAAGCTTCCGCCTTAACTGCATGCATAATTTGCGAGCATCTTTGATCCTTTCGTTCCACCAGTAATTTGGCTCTACTACCCCCGTTCTTTTGGGATGTATGGCTAGCGTACTGGCCACCTCCCATGCTCTTTGAACCACTTTTCTGTAGCTTGCTATGTCTTGCAGGCTATCACATTTTGCTATTTCGGCCTGCAAGGCCTTCTTAAAGGCGTCTTCACTCTTAAGCTTACGCCGAGGGATACCTGGTTTCCGTGGTGGTTGAGACTTTACCGCCTCGAGAACCCATTCGATGCAATTGTGATCGCTGAGATTCTCTTCTCTTGCGAGAACCTTCCAGCCTTCGATCGCCTGTGCTGTGTTTTCATTGGCCAAGGTGATGTCGATAAAAGACTCTTGTCCGTTTCTTTGGAAAGTCGGTTCCGCGCCGTCGTTTATCACAGTCAGGTTGTTGGCGGCCATCCAGTCCATCAGGAGCTGCCCCCTGCGATCCGTACGGGCTGACCCCCACAACTCAGCGGCAGAATTGAAGTCTCCGGCTAGTACTATGCTCTCGTCATTACTTCTATCTTTTTGCATCGAGACAGCCAGATCATCTAGGTATGCTTCGAACTCCTGTATGGAACAGTTAGGGCTTATATAGCACGAGTATACTCGGCCTGCTCCCTCTACTTCGATCCAGGCATATCCGCTGCCGGCGCCCTGCTTTCTTAGTTGTATCGAGCTGTCCCGGATTATTATGCACGCATTTTTGTACTTGCTTGTCTCCATTATCCATTCTGTTTTAGTTTTCCCCAATGTAACGTTAGGCTCACTAACGAGAACGATTGCCGCTCCTTGTTTTGCTGCGATGTCTTCCACCATCGTATGGGCGTGGCGGCTTCTATTGCAGTTAACCTGGATGACTTTGATCGGACTTGTTATTTTGTGGCTGTGGTTGGATCTCCTGCTCCAAAGGCGTCGGATTTGAAACCGTCGTTGGCGGTCGCGTTTACCGAACGGTTTCCGGTACCACCCTTTGTGCTCCATCCCTTCCTCGTCCGTGAACAACTCTGCGAGCTTCCTTTCGGAGCTGCTTCCAGGCTGGCTGCTTCTCTCTCCTTGGTTGCTTGCTCTTTAGCTTTGTGTGATCTTGTCCAACGCAGCCTGCTTCTTGTCCTCTACAGCCTTCTTGTACTTTGGACAGGCCATGGAACTGGCTGAATGTCCGTCACTCTCGCATTCGACGCAGTGTGCCGTTTGCTTTGTGCACTCTCGGATCATGTGACCGCTTTCTCCGCACCTAAAACATCTCGGAGCGTCTGCCTTAGGGTCCTTGCATTCTCTAGCTAGGTGGCCGATTTTCTGACAATTATAACACGTGGGGAGGTTGATCCACTCCTCAGGGCCTGCACATATAATTCCCAAGAGTAAACCGCTTTAGGGCCAGTAGCCTCTTTGCGGCCGCCCTCGGTAGGGTGACTAGACATTTCCACCCTCCCTTTTCTCCGCGTCTAGGATCTTCAGTGCGGATGCTGACCTCTTCCGGGAGCCCCAGCTTGTCTCTAAGCTCCTTTTTGATTTTGACCGAGTCCATGAAGGGATCGACGTCCCACAGCACTAGAGTCGTGTTGGCGCCCTGAGTATCGCAGACACTAACCTCTCGCGCGGCACCGTTTCTGATGGCGTCCGCGAAGGTGGCTCTTCCGCCCGGCCTGGTCTCTGAGATCCTAATGATTAGATCTCCGTCCTTTGTTTCAGTTACTCGGCCCATCCTCACCCCGGCCTCCTGGGGTTTGACGAATGCGCTGATATGTCGACGTGTTTCTTCAAGCGATTCCCCTTCCTTGACCTTGATCCTTACTGTGCTTTGTCCTAGAACCTCCTGTCGCCCTCGGGGCGTGGTCCGTGCTAGGTCAGGGGTTAGACCCTTTCTGGCTGCCAGTTCCACCTTGCCATTTACTCTTCTGCAGCAAGCTTCTACTGCTTTTCTGATTGAGGGGCCTTCCCATTCCTCTGAAATGTGCAGCGTTGGAAGTTCCTCGCCCGAGAGCGCTGTACATCGGCCTATAACCTTCGCCAACATATTTAGGAAACTTTTTGGCGTGTCCGCCTGCGCCGCTACGCCCACGACGAGTATTCTGGCTTTGCCCTGCGTTTCTGTGCGAGCATGCTTTTCTTGACCGTTACCGCAATCTTCTACTTCCATAACGTCGCTGCTTCTTAGTACCGCGACACTGCCAGGCTGCATATCCACAGCGGCCCCGATTGATGGGTACTGCGCGGAAAGTTTATTGGCGATTTCCCTATCCTTGGCCGATCCGTGTGCCACAAGCATGGCCCTGATCTCTCTAACTTCGGTAATGTTTCTTTTGACCAGCGTTGTACTCTGGAAGGTTGCTTCAGGCCACTCCTTGGAAATTAGAGCTACTATGTCTTCATCTGTATTCGTTGCTAAGGCTTCAACGATCTGCCTAGCTACCTCAGCGTCTATTCAGCTGTTTTAGATGCTCCGCTTCGATCTCCCCTGTTGCACCGTTTACACGTTGGCTTTTCTATCGTGAAACGCCCTTCTTGCGATAAGTCTGCGTAAGTATTCAAACTGTGCAGTCGCCTCGCCTCCTCAAGCTTTGCCTTGTAATCTGCTAGCAGCTTGTCCTTTTCGTCCAGCATGCTCTTGCTTTCAGCTAGCCTCTTGTCCCTTTCTTCGCATGCCTCCACGAGCTTTGTGTACTCTTCTTGCCAGTCTGCGTTGTCTTCTTCAGGGAGTTTTTTTGTCTTCTCGAGCTTCTTTATAAGCTCCGCGTTATGCTCTTTCAGTTGTGCTTGCTCTGCGCGTAAGCTTTCAATTATTTAGTGTCCTTAATCTTTCTCTGCTCTTCTTTTTCGCATGCCCACCAGGCTACCGAGTTCTAATCTCTTGATAGCGTTTTTAATATCACCCGACGTTGTCGGGTGCAGGCGTCGTAACTCTGCGAGCACGCCTGCAGCTTTATCAAGTTTCTCGAGTGCTTCGTCGACATTTGCCGGAACGTCATTTGTCTGCACTGATGATCCTTTATTCTTCTTTGTCACTCTATTCTCCTTAATTAGTTCAAGTATGTGCGCAGGGGTTCTGCGGGTCGCCTGTGCGCCCTCCGGCGAACCCTCTGCCATTCTTTTCTTGGCTCCAGAAGTTGTTGCGCAACTTTGTTCGCGCTCCGTGGACACGCCAGCCATCCTAGATGGCAGAGCACCTTGATTTCCATCCTCGCTATCCTCATGGAGCTTCTCGTGAGCTTGCACCGTGGGAGACTCTGACCTAGAACCTCCCTCCGCTGCGCTCGCTCCTGCGCTGTCTGCCTGCACATCATCGCTCTCAGGGTTATTATGCCCTGCGCGGCACTCCTTCTCTACAGGGGACCTTTGTAGCCCCGCCCCCTTAAAGGGGTCCATCTCCTCCTTCCTTCTCTCTCCTTTCCTTTCCCTTTTTTCCTCAACGTTCACTTTAATCACTCAAGCACCCATCTGTGTATGGGACTGATCGAAAAGTTCCAGTATTTCCAGTAAGCATAAAATGTGTGCGTGCTCGGTGTGAGATTATAATATAGTAATTTGGTTATGAAACAAACGTAATAAACGTTAAAATGCACCCAGTAGATAATTAAGAGCTTATGCTATATAATCGCCCATAGAGTCCTGTATATAAAATAAATTATCTTACAAGGCTCTAGATACGTGCAGTGTTTCGCACTATATCAACATATATAAGATATATGTTATGAACGATCCCTAGCACAAGTATGCACAGATGTTTTTCGCATATGTACATATATTAAGTTTAGAACGATTAAGACCTGTTTACGTCCCTCCCGTGCCTACACAGTCATATGTTCGATATGCTGTACGGGACACATAAGACCGCCGAAGCGCCTGTCTGGGATAGAATGTAAACAATCGGGATATAAGCTCATAAAAGTGCGGATTCCTCAGTAGTTACCAAGAGATTCACTATGAACCTTACCCTTTTCGGAATTATCGTTAAACTCTATCTACTGGGCACTCCTTCACAACCATATACTAAAAAACTCACTGTGTTGTAGATGTTAAAACACAAGCGATCTACACGCAATGGTAGATCGCCACCAGAACGAACGCACACACACGATTTAACTATATATTGCTAATAACTAGCAATATATGCTGAACTGCCAGGTGTTGTTCGGCAGGTCAGTCGCACTAGTCTTCACGATGGTCTGTGACGAGTTCCGTGTTAATCAACTACAAATACGCGAGGTATGGCACGAATTAGCCGGAGCTCGACGTGAATACGACCGATCAGCTGTCGCCACCGGACCAGATATGGTATATATATATATATATATATATATATATATATATATGTATATATATTATATATATATATATATATATAATAGTTGTGGTTTTATTTAAATGGCTTGAATTTTAAGCGCATGACTGTACATGACGAAACATGAAGTATATAGTGTGATTTTTCATTGCAATCTCAACATCCGGTTCATACAAAAATAAAAGTGTGAAAAACAGTGTGTGCAAAATATTAGCAACAATAGCGCCTTACAGCGTATTCGATTCTTAGCAGGCTGTATGACTCATTTGAAACTACATATTTTATTCTTAGAAACGGGTTTTTCGTTCCCTTCTTCCTGAATCCAAATCTTAAACTCGGTCTTTCATGAGTTAATGAGCTGTTGTAAGTACGAAAGTGGAATATTAGTCCATGCTTGCTGGACAGCTTCTTTGAGGTCCGACAAATGATTATATTGTCGACCATTTGCGTAAATCTGCTTTACCAACTGTCCCCAAAGATTTTCAATAGGATTCAGGTCTGGACTTAATGCCGGCCAGGCAAAATTCACGCCGTGCGACAATGTGCTTCGGTTGCAGTCGCGGCATAAGCTTCTTTTTCGCGTATCGCACGTTTTTGTCAGAACTTAACACTCGGTACACTGTGGATCGGTGCACTGGCACTCCCAAAGTAGTCCTGATCCTGGAAGAAGACATTTGGTCATGAGTAGCCAACTGTATGATCCTTCGCCGATCTCGAATAGTCAAAACTGGCTTACGCCCACTGTTATATCTGCACCTTTGGTTCACTCCAGGGTGTAAGCATTGCTGATGGTGCTCTTATGCCGTCCTAATCTGGTTGCTATAGCAGTTACTGTATGACCGAGCTCAGCATATGCCTCAATTCTTGTCTTATATATATATATATATATATATATATATCTGTATATTAAGAATACCTCTATGCTGTCATAATGCACAACAAAACAAGCATAATTCAGGTCAACTGCAACAGAAGCCGGGTAGCCGACGACATGGTCGGGGAAATAAACGCACCGAAGAGGGACAGATGTAGTCGCTCTAAGCGAACCAAACAAAACGCTAGCAAAAAGAGCTCATAACTGGGTGACTGACCCCGCATACGACACGGCACTCATAGTAAACCATGCCGTCAAAATACAAAACAAAGGAAGTGGATTAGAATTCTGCTGGGTTGAAATAAAAGCCGTAGGGAGAATATACTCCTGCTACATAAGCCCCGGCTGCCCGCACGAGAAATTTGAACAACTGCTAGATAACCTCACGGCGTCTATACTAAACCTAAAACCGGAAACAGGCTTGTTAATCACCGGAGATTTTAACTCGGCAGCAGTGACGTGGGGCTCTCGGCGAACAGACAAGCGGGGGAGAGCGCTCTTAGAATGGGCAGCGGCCAACGACCTGTACATTCTCAACGATGGAAAAGAAGAGACTTTCCGGCGGCACAGCTACGAATCATACTCCCCCTATTCCTATAATCATATCTCCCCCTATTCCTTGCCGCAGCACATCCGCAAACGTTGCACAACATATATATATATATATATATATATATATATATATGTTGTGCAACGTTTGCGGATGTGCTGCGGCAAGGAATAGGGGGAGACACCAGAAGATGTACTGGCCCCACCATGACTGTTGTTCTACGAGGCATCGATCCGTTTCTAACGGCAGACAAGATCGAGAAAGTTCTGCGTGAAACACTTAGAATTCACGAGACTTCCTACATGAGAGCCGAAGCTCCCAGGCCAATCAATAACCGGGCCGGTTGGCAGTGCCTAGTCACCTTACCAAAGGACAGGGCATGCCAGCTCTTGTCCAGGAAGAATCTAATTATCGGAGGCACCGGATGTAGAGCTGAGGAGTGGATCACGCTCTCTACATGCTACAAGTGTCAGGAGCTGGGACACACGGCCAAAGAATGCAAAACCAAGAACGCCGTCACACAGAGGTGCTACAGATGCGGCAAGGAGGGACACTTCGCTAATGACTGTAAGGAAGAAACCCCCGGCTGTAACAACTGCGGCGAAAAGGGGCACAAGGCTCGCACTCCGCATGTCCCATATATCTCAATCTTCTGCGGACAGAACTAAAAGAGCGGAATGAAGAAAGGCAGGCCTGTAAAAACAAGACAAAGCATATGGCCGAGTTTGAGTCAGGAGAGGATACGGAGCAACAACATTCCGAAGCAAGCATACCGAAGGGACCTTTCGACTGGAAAACACAGGGACCTAAGGGAGCTGCAAAAAGACTGACACAGAAGAATACCTCTATGCTGTCATAATGCACAACAAAACAAGCATAATTCAGTTCAACTGCAACAGAAGCCGGGTAGCCGACGACATGGTCTGGGAAATAACGCACCGAAGAGGGACAGATGTAGTCGCTCTAAGCGAACCAAACAAAACGCTAGCAAAAAGAGCTCATAACTGGGTGACTGACCCCGCATACGACACGGCACTCATAGTAAACCATGCCGTCAAAATACAAAACAGTGGATCAGGAAGTGGATTAGGATTCTGCTGGATTGAAATAAAAGCCGTAGGGAGAATATACTCCTGCTACATAAGCCCCGACTGCCCGCACGAGAAATTCGAACAACTGCTAGATAACCTCACGGCGTCTATACTATACCTAAAACCGGGAACAGGTTTGTTAATCACCTGAGATTTTAACTCGGCAGCAGTGACGTGGGGCTCTCGGCGAACAGACAAGCGGGGGAGAGCGCTCTTAGAATGGGCAGCGGCCAACGACCTGTACATTCACAACGATGGAAAAGAGGAGACTTTCCGGCGGCACAGCTACGAATCATACGTAGACATAACTTTCAGTAACTCTCAGATAGCGCAGAAGGTATCGAGCTGGACGGTTCTCGTGGAAGAGGAAAACCTTAGCGATCATCTCTGCGTAGAGACCCGACTAAATCTCGGAACTGCTTCCCCTCCGCAGCAACAGAGAAAGCGGTACAAAATTTGGGATAAAGAAAAATTCAAGAAGGAAATTGGGAACAAAATGAGGCAATCCGACTCACCCAAGACACTGGGGCAGCTCCAGGCCATCCTCAAAGAGGCGTGTGAAAAAACAGCCACGGTGAGGGCGCACCCAAGACGGCTAGGAAAGCTGCCTAAGCACTGGTGGACACAGAACATTGCCAATAAACGCAAAGAATGCAACAAAGCCAGAAGGGCACTAAAGCAGACCCACCGAAACAACGAGGAGCGACTGCAGGCACTGACCAGATACAGAGAAAGCAGAGTAAATCTTAAGAGTGCTATTGCTGACATCAGGACAAAGTGCTGGAAAGAGCTTTTCGCCCAGGTCCAAGGGGACCCATGGGGAAAGCCATACAAAATTGTGTGCGGTAACAAGAAAACCGCTGTTACGGGCGTCCTCGATGAACAGGAAACAGTTGACATCCTAGCTAAGCTTTTCCCGACTCACGACTCGTTCGAGAGGGATACCTACGAAAACACATCAGAAGCAACAGACGATGATTTCCCGGCAATTCAGCCGTTCGAAGTTCTCCAAGCGGCAAATAAGCTCAAGACGGGAAAAGCCGCCGGCCCTGACGGCATCCCCCCGGCTGCAGTAAAGCTTCTGTTCAAAGAACATTCAGCTGCTGTTGCAGAAACCCTTACCTCCGCGATGAGAACAGGAGAGTTCCCACAAGATTGGAAACAAGCAGAAGTGGTCCTTATCCCCAACGCAAATGGAGTATACCGGCCAATATGTTTACTAAGCGCCTTAGCCAAGAGGTATGAAGCCATTATTGAAGAAAGGCTCAGGCTGTTTGCGGAGGAGTGCGGACTCCTGTCACCGGCACAATTTGGCTTCCGTGAACACAAATCGGTCCTAACGGCAATCCACAGGGTCCTCAGTAGAGCTGAGCAGGTGCGCAGGTCCACCACCTGTACAAGACAGCTAGTCATGGTAACCCTCTTGGATGTGAGAAACGCCTTTAACAGCATTCCATGGAAGACCACCTTGGACGTGCTTGTTCGTAGAAATGTTCCGCCATACCTAGTTAAAGTCATATCTGGATACCTTAAGGAAAGGTCTGTTTCAAACGGCAAGGTGGTGTTCCCAATGACAGTCGGCGTGCCACAGGGGTCAATCCTGGGCCCACTGCTATAGAACCCAGCGTATGATGACGTCTTGCGGCAAACCGGTCTACCCCCGGGAATAGACATGATAGCTTACGCTGACGACTTAGCGGTTGTGGCACAGGCTAAAACGGAGGACGAACTTGAGCTGAACACGAACAAAGCCCTGCACTCAACAGCGGAATGGATAAAGGCCGCGGGCCTGGCACTCGCCCCTGAAAAAAGTGAGATCATCCTTTTAACTGGCAAGAAGAGAGTCCGACTGCTGCACATACAGGTTGCAGGGCAAAAAATCCAGTTCGTGAAAGAGGCCCGCTATCTTGGGGTGACGCTGGACACGTCCATGACGGGCTTATGTCACTTAAAAAAAGGCTGTGGAAAAAGCATCTAAGACGGCAAACGTGGGCTCGCACAAGAAAACTACTAATGGCAGTTGCAAAGTCTATCGCGCTCTTCGGAGCCGGCCAGAACGGCTCTTAAGACAAAGAAAGCAAAACTACTCCTGCGCAAAATGCAGAGGATCGCAGCCCTTAGGGTAATACCAGGGAGCAGAACGATCAGCACAAATGCCGCTCTGCTGCTTGCCGGAGACATTCCTTGGGACCTTAAGGCGTTCGAGAGACAACGGCTGTGGGACATTGGCACACCTACAGAAATCGACAAAAAAACAAGAAAGAAAAGTCACTTTAGAAGAATGGCAAGCTGAGTGGGACGCCATTCCCTCCGGGGCCCCCGGAAAGAGCCTGATCAAACTGCTGCCAAACATACAGGCATGGATAGCAAGGCCGGGAGGGGATCTAACCTTCTACCTGACACAGATTCTCACGGGGCATGGAAACTTCCAATCATACCTCCACCGAATTGGGAAGGCCCCATCAGAAATATGTCTTTTCTGCGAAGATGCCCTGCGAAGACGGTCCAGAACACACACTTCTTAAGTGCTAGGCATGGGAGGAGGCCAGAACCGAAGCGATAAGACACATTCGCGAGAAATGGTCCAGAGCGGGAATAATCCACCCTGAAGTTCAAGACCCTCCACGAAATTGTTTGAAATGTTTCGTGGAGTACATCCTGGGTTCGGCCCAAGCATGGGAACTGGGAGCGGAAATAGCACAGGAGATGCTAAAGACAAAGCACATAAGCTGCACGGAAAGGCAGAATCCTTTTAAAGCCAGCACGGCTGAAGAAAGCGCAACTTTGAATCAAACGGGTTCGCAAGGGCTGGGACAAAGTGCGCCTGACAGGTGGGGGAACCCGTGAGCGACCCCGGCCAATTGATCCGATAGGGCACTCGCCACTTCTCCTGATGGCTCATAGCACTGTTTTATGGAGACCTGGGCCATCAGAGAGTGAAGCTTAAGGGGGGAGGTGCGTTTAGTGGGTATGGGTCTCAGCGGCGTAACATCCATCCGCTGGGGTCGAGTCCCACACAGCTCATTATGGAAACCGAATTTTCCTACTCGTAGCAGTAGTGCGTAACTGCATTTAACCCTCCTCCACAAAAAAAAATACATATATATATTAGAGCTCGTTAAAGCAAATATTTTTTCCAATGGAACATGGTCTCTGAAAAGTCTTGTTTCGGAGTGAGAGTGAAATTACTACAATCTGTGACACTTGTGTTTTTTCCCGACATAGGAGCATAAAATGTGCTGTTGCGAGACAACCAGTCTTCCTAGACAGAAACTAAGCACACCATCGTGTTCGTGATAAAATTCTGCTCCATCTGATGAATATGCAAGGCCGGTCAGAAGACGCGACATAATCGCTTAGAAGAAAATTCGCCAAAAATAAAGTTCTTTATTAGCGTTTACGCTAAATACTTTATAATCATAACCCTATAACCATTCACAGCGCTCAAAACGGACATTCAGCCAATGCGCAATTCATGGCGATCATTTTGGTACCAAACATATGTCCATGCGAGCTGTGGTTGCGGAGTAATTACGATTTTTCGGAGGGCATGTCCAGATTAAGTGCATGTAAAATGACTGTGTGGCGACGTTCACTACCGCCGATGTGTCGCGCGACAGCCGCAGCGCGTTATTTTGCATGCACTTAATTAGGACATGCCCTCCGAAAAATCGTAATTACTCCGCAACCACAGCTCGCGTTGCCATAAGTTTGGTACCAAAATGATCGCCATGAATTGCGCATTGGCTGAATATGTCCGTTTTGAGCGCTGTGAGTGGTTGTAGGGTTATGATTCTAAAGTATTTGGCGTGAACGCTAATAAAGAACTTTATTTTTGGCGAATTCACTTTTAAGCGACCATGTCATGTTTTCTGACCGGCCTTGCATATGCTTCAGATAGAGCAGAATTTTATCACGAACACGATGGTGTGCTTAGTTTCTGTCTAGGAAGACGGGTTGGCTCGCAACAGCACATTTTGTGCTCCTATGTCGGGCAAAAACACCAGTGTCACAAATTGTAGTAATTTCACTGTAACTCCGAAACAAGACTTCTCAGAGCACATGTTCCATTGGAAAAAATATTTGCTTCAACGAGCTCTACAATTCTGTATATCGCGCTTCAAATATTCCTGCAACACCCTGTATATATATATATATATATATATATATGTATATATGTATATTATATATATATATATATATATATATATTTTTTTTTTTTTACGACTAACGTGAGCAGTATAGAAAAGACAAGAACTAGCACAGAAATTACAACCACAGCAGATGAGATCGAAAGCGTGTTAAAAACAATGAATCCAAAAACGGCGTGTGGTCTTGACGGGATTTCGGTAGGAATTGTACAGGCTTTGGGAAAAGAGTACGTGCATTATCTAACGAAGCAATTTAATAATATATTTGGAGGGGGCAGAATCCCGGAGGGTTGGCGCAAGGGAAGAGTTTCTCTTATTCCCAAGGAGGGGGTAGATAAGGACACTCTACAAAATAGGCGACCGATCACAATTACACCTATAGCGTATCGAATATTTATGCAAGTGTTTAAGAATAGGCTGCAGAGTATTCTGGAGACAAATGAGAAAATACGAGAATGGCAATGCGGATTTAGGAAAGGATATAGGCTAGACGATCACCTTTTCCTACTAAGTCAGGTTGTCGAAACATCGAGATTGCGGGGACAAGGGTGTGTGGCAGGATTTTTAGATCTTAAGAAAGCATATGATATGGTGGACAGAACAAAGTTGTATAAAATTATGCTAGAGGACGGTTTGGAGAGAAGTTGGGTAGAGTTGCTGGAAGAAATTTACAGAAATAACACGGTAAGAATAATAATAGCAGCCGAACAATCTAGAGAGTTCATAGTCGCTAAGGGGGTCAGGCAAGGCTGTCCGTTGTCATCGGTTATTTTTTTTATGTATATAGAGAGAATAGCGCGAAGGATTAATAAAACGGGTTTAGGGTGGCAGATAGGGGAAAAAGGTGTATATATCAAGACACCTGTGCTGCTGTTTGCTGATGATATGGTAGTGTTAGGGCGGGGCACTAGCGAAGTTTAACAAATGTTGAATGCATGTCGGGAAGCAGCGGAGGAACTTAGACATGGTGTTTAATGAAAAAAAAAGCGCAATTTTAGTATTTAACGGAATTAGGGACGAAAAAAAGCTTGTAGTACAGGGGAAGGAATTGGAGTATAAAAGTGAGTACAAGTATCTTAGGGTGACAATGACTACAGGGGGGAATTATCTAGAAAAAGAAGAAATATTACGGAGGAAGAAAGCTGAAAGAGGAAGAAATGCAGTAAGGTGTAAGGGCCTCTGGGGGTTTAACAAATATATATTATAGTAACAAGGAATATATGGAAGGCCATGTATGTGCCAGGATTGACCTTTGCTAATGCCTCTCTGGTCCACAGCGCGGGGTTAGGAAAGAAGTTAGAAACAATACAAAATGAAGTAATAAGATTTGCATTGGGTTGCCGTTTTAATTGCGCTAGGGAATTTCTTGAGGGCGAAGGAGGAATGTCAAAATTTATACAAAGGGAAGTACAAAGTAAGCTAAGATTTAGTGTTAGGATTAAAAGTGTCACAAATAAAAGATGGGTTAAACAGATGCAGCTGGTAAAGACGGCACTAAAGATGAAAACGAAGTGGGATCGCAGAGTAGAATTTGCAGCTAGGGAGATTGGGTACAATAGTCAGCACTGGGCCAGAGCGGGAATATCGGAGAAGATGGTGAAATTGAGGGTGAACAAGTCATATACAGGCAAATGGAAATTGGCGATGGGTTCCAGATCGAGTTTGGCAAGTATATATGGAAAGGAAAAGACGGAAAGGGGCGGGGTAGAATGGGTATACGATAATTTAAGAGCGAGCGGGCTATTGGCAGATGCCAGGGCAGGGATGTGGGATACAAGGATACAAAGAGCTAAATATATGGAGGGACAAAGTACAGAATGTCGAGCATGTGGGCTAGGGAATGAGTCAATTGAGCATATTGTTAAAGAATGTACAGCCCTAGGGGGAAGCAGAGATATAGAGCTGTCGGATGCCCTAGCTCTAGGACCAAACGTTAGAAAGGACCTGGTCGATATTACAAAGAAGAGGCTGTCCCAATGGAAAGCAAATACTCAGTAGGTATGGAAGTGTACATTGATTATTCAGATGCATAGGTAACATATATGCTGCCGCTCTAAGCGCCCCTGATAAAAAAAGGGTGACATGTGCATTTAGGTATGCATGCCAAGCGAATAATAAATCAATCATATATATATATATAGTATATATATATATATATATATAATATATATATATATATATATAGATAGAATATATATATATATATAATATATATATATATATATATATATATATATATATATATATATATAATATACATATATATTATATATATATAAAGTGTGTTGCAAAAATTAGCAACACATGTTTTTTTGTGATAATTTGGCTTGGGTTATTTGATTATATTGGCCTGAAATTTTGAGAGCACGATGTACACGACGAAACACGAATATGGTGTTAATTTCGTTGCAATCTCACAATCGGTTCATACGAAAAAATAAAAAAGTGAAAAAACAGTGTTGCAAAATATTAGCAACAATAACTTCTTACAGCGTATTCGATTCTTAGCAGGGCTGTATGACTTATTTGATACTACATATTTTATTCTAGAAATTGGTTTTTCGTCCCTTGTTCTGAATCAAATCGTAAACTCGGTCTTTCATGGAGTTAATGAGCTGTTGTAAGTACGGAATTGGAATATTAGTTCATGCTTTCTGGACAGCTTTTTGAGGTCCGACAAATGATCATATTATCGACCATTTGCGTAAATCTGCTTCACCAAATGTCCCCAAAGATTTTCAATGGGATTCAGGTCTGGACTTGATGCTGTCCAGTCAAACAGTGGCACTTCTTGTTCTTGAAAAAAGGCTATAGTGCTAACCGAGGTATGAAATGTGGCGCTGTTTCTTTGAAAAATTGCGTCAAGTCCCCCAATTCTTCTGAAATGAGCTTCTAATTGGGAATCCATGATGTGCTGGTACTTGTCAGAATTGTTTCGGCTCATAATCTTGACTAGATCAGATTTCTCATTAAATCCAAACCCGCCCCAATATTTCATAGAACCACCACCGGTCACACGTTTTCAGATTCATTTAGATTCCTTCCGTAAGTCGTGCCAATAGTACTGACAGCCGTCAGGGCCATCGATAATTAATTTCATTTCATCCTAGAAGACGATGTTTTTCCACTCGTGATCCCAAGTTTGATATCTATGCGAAAAATCACGCCGTGCGACAATGTGCTTCGATTGCAGTCGCGGCATAAGCTTCCTTTTCGCGTATCGCACGTTTTTGTCAGAACTTGACACTCGGTATACTGTGGATCGGTGCACTGGCACTCTCCAAGTAGTCCTGATCCTGGAAGAAGACATTTGGTCATGAGTAGCCAACTGTATGGTCCTTCGCCGATCTCAAATAGTCAAAATTAGCTTACGCCCACTGTTAGATCTGCACCTTTGGTTCACTCCAGGGTGTGAGAACCTGCTAATGGTGCTCTTATACCGTCCTAATCTAGTTGCTATAGCAGTTACTATATGACCGAGCTCAGCATATGCCTCAATTCTTGTCTTTTCGTTATTTGAGATCTCTTTTGTACGACCCATGGTTTAAACAGAAGCTTCGTCGATAGTTCGGAACAACGACTGAGCTATATAATATTTTGCAGCTATAGAACGATTCATTTAGCTAGACAATATTCCTGACATTTGATCCCCGGGATCGAATATCGGCTGTAGTATCGACCATCCTTTATAAACAAGAGCTGTGTTGTTAGCATGGTGTTGTTGCTAATATTTTGCAACACTGTTTTTCACATTTTTTTATTTTTTGTATGAACCGATTGTGAGATTATTTTGTATGAACCGAGAGAGAAATTAACACCATACTCGTGTTTCGTCATGTACATCATGTGCCTTAAATTTTAAGCCATTCAAATAAACCAAGCCGAAATTATCACAAAAAACATGTGTTGCTAATTTTTTGCAACACACTTTATATATATATATATATATATATATATATGTATATATATACAGACGTCTGCTAGACCTCACCCTGAACGGTCGAGTGTGAACTTCGCTCTGTGGAAAACGGTGAAAAGTGAGAATCCCGAGGTCCTAAACGGACTGAGCAACGGCACTGGGTTAACGGCACTTAGTGAGAAATCCAGCGCACACCTTAAACACCTCACAGGTACTGTGCAGTACATATTTTCGTGTCAACTCGGATAGTGTCATCGTTTTCAATCGCTCGAACTTCGAGCGCAAACTTGTTTACAATCGGTGCCTCAAACAATCCAGCGGTTTTGGAACATCAGCTGTTCTGCACTACCAGCGTGTTTACATACAATCTGTCCAGCGCATACGTAGCGGGGACACATAAGCAACGCTTGTGAACATGCGGACGTGCAGGTCCGTACCTAGCGCACATATATAATTTGTAACAGTACGACACGGCTGCAATGTTTGTCCTACGCGTGCATACATTGGCATGTTTGGCGTGACGTGCTAGTAAGGGGCCGTACGTATCTGTGCATTGTTCCTCGCAATCATGTATAGATACGGGTGATTACTTATGCATATGCTCTGTGTACACATATGCAAAAAGCGCATGTTGTACGTATAAGGTTATATACGTATAATAGCTCCCCAATAATAATTATATATAAAAAAAAAAAAAAAAATCTATATATATGTATGTATAGAAAAATCTGTATATATATGTATATATAAAAAAATCTGTGTATATATGTATATAGAAAAATCTGTATATATGTATATATACCAAAAATCTGTATATATGTATATATAAAAAATCTATATATATATAAATATATATTTAAAAAAAAAAAAAAAAAAAAAACAATAATTATTTTTTGAGAAAAAAAAAAAGAGGAGGAGGCATGGATCCCTTTAAGGGTCCTAGGGACCCAGGACAGCCAGCTGAAGAAAGTCTGAATGACGAAGAACAAGAAATGTTGAAGGATAAAAGAAATGGACAGACGAACAAAAGCGATGAAACAAATGAGAACAAAACAACCCCGCAGGAATATTTCGGCGGTAAAGCTCACGTTGCAGAAAAAAACACGGACAAGCGTTTAGAGGCTGACAAGGAGGTAGAAGAAGACCTCAGATACCCCGAGAACACTAGCCGAAAACGAACGATGATTGAATCTCCAGAAGACCTACAACGGGAGGAGAGAGAGGCAAAAAAAGGTGAAGAACAGCAACGAACGGGCAAGTCGATTAAGAAAGCACGAGCCGAAGGTAGGACTCAACTGGTAGTAACCTCGGAACCAGGCACGAACCATGAAGCTATGAAGAGCCTCCTGGAAGTCGTCAGACAGCTCAAAATACTGAAAGAAAAACATGTTACTACCAAGGGGGACATTAAAGTTGCCATAACTAGGCTTGAAAGTAGAGCTCTGCTGCTGCAGGCCGACGTCGAGGACAAGCTGGCAGCCCAAGACGATGCCCAGAGGCGGCTGCAGAAATTAAAAGGCGAACTAAACGTGATCCAAGACAATCGATCCAAAGAGACTGAGGAATGGGAGAAAAAGATAACTAAGGCACATGAAGAGACAGCAAAATGGAAAGCCATAGCGGAAGAACTGCAGGCTCAAATCGAAAAGAAAAGGCTTGCACGGACGTGCTCAAAGTGTCAGCGAGAAGAAGAAGACGAACATAAGGACATACAGAGGGCAAAGGACATTGAAAATAAAATCGCATCTTTGTCTTCCCTAGAAGAGACAGCCAGGCTGGTGGCAGAAGAATGGCCGGAACTAACCTTCAAGGCCACTCGTATCATACAAGACAGCATAACAGCCGACAGGGAATCAGGAGCTATGCTCATAAACAAAAATTCAGAGAAGGACCTGAACGTACTCAAAAAGATGAGTAGCCAGTTTCCACTGGTCGGCTCCGTGACTCGGCTTCCGATTGGTGGGGTGGCAGTTCTGCGCAGTAGTGAGCAATTGGAACTAGTTGACGTAAGCTCGGCAGACGCAGATGAATCCACTGCTGCCTCAGCCAGTAGCAACACAAGGTTACTCGTGATCGGTGTTGGAAGCACAGAAAATACTCCAGAACAGTTCCTGTCAAGCCTCAACAAGGTCCTCGAAAAAAGTCATTCGGCAAATACCAACAGCACTGTGGGACTATACATCTCTCCAGACTGGCAAGGACAGTCAATCAGGAGAGCAGCGGAAGTCTGCTGCAGAAAAACAGGAGGAAAAGCGGAACTCATGGTAGACGGAAGGAGCCCGGACCTGCCAATGAAAAGCAAAGAACGAACGACCGGGTGTCAAAGTTCCATAAGGATAAAAGCAAAAGAGGGCAAGTCCGTGGATGACATGATT
This sequence comes from Dermanyssus gallinae, assembly GCA_003439945.1. Classification (NCBI taxonomy): domain Eukaryota; kingdom Metazoa; phylum Arthropoda; class Arachnida; order Mesostigmata; family Dermanyssidae; genus Dermanyssus; species Dermanyssus gallinae. The sequence goes on from QVRM01006927.1 coordinate 20,004, forward strand.
AGAGACATTGCCCCTCATATCAAGCAAAATGATGCCACGGTTAAGATCGGACCGGTCAAGAAAAATAAAGATGGTGACTTAATCCTCAGAATCACGGAAAAGGGAACCGGAGGTGGCATGTCCTTCGCAAACGCCCTGCGACAGGGAACAGGAATGGAGGTCGACATTAGGGAAGCGACGGGTCCCACTCAAACCGTTGTGCTAAGGGACGTTAACCCTTTCCTCACTCTAAACGAGATATCGAAGGTCCTGCGCAATTCGTTGGACCTGCATGAAACTACGAAGATACAAGCGGAAACACCAAAAAGCAACAAGAGAGGAACATGGCAATGCTTAGTAACCTTACCCAGTCGTGACGCTAAGAAGCTTGTGGCCAAAAAAGGCATCACCATATCAGGGCGCCTATGCAGGGTTGAAGAATGGTTCCAAATCCCAACATGCTATAGATGCAATCATATCGGCCATATAGCAAGAGACTGCCAAAGTGAGGGGGAAACTGCTAAGAGATGTTATAGATGCGGGAAAGAGGGACACATAGCCAGGGAATGCAAGGAAACTGATATCTCGTGCTACATGTGCAACGAGAAAGATCATAAACCGAGAACAATGGCTTGCCCGCAGTACGCGAAACTACTTAACGAAAGGAAACAAGCCGCGAGGGCGGCGGCAGAAGAGAGGGAAGCCAAGGTCAGGGAATCACGGGCCGAGCAAAAAGAGAAAGAAGAGAAGAAAGCGGCTAGGGAACAGAGGAAGGAGGCTCAGCGAGACAAGCGTACATCAGATGGCTGGGCACAAAAAGGCTCCAGAGGGGCGGCCCGTTTCCAACAACCAGAGAACCAAGGAACAACTTCTACACAACAGCAATGAACATGATTAAAATAATTCAAGTAAACTGCAACAGAAGTAGATACGCACATGACATGGTCGAAGAGATAGCCACAAGGAGAAGAGCCAAGCTAGTGGCGGTGAGCGAACCAAATCAAGCGATGGCAACAAACAAAAAGGAATGGTTTTCAGATCGAACCAAGAGTGTAGCAATTATAAATACCGGTTCCGCGCAAATCACAAAACACGGAAGCGGGCCCGGGTTTGTATGGGTAGAATTGCTAGAAGGATGGAGGCTGTACTCTTGTTACAGCAGCCCCAACGGCAGCCTGGACGAACTCGAGGACCTACTCAGTGAAATAGGAATATCAATAACTGAAGCCACAAATGGAAAGGGCGTAGTTCTTACAGGAGACTTCAACGCGGCATCGGAAACATGGGGGTCGCGGCGTACCAACAAGAGAGGAAGAATTTTGATGGAATGGGCTGCCAGCCTGGACCTGTATATTCAGAACGACGGCAAAGACCCGACCTTTCACAGGGCTGGATATCAGTCAACGGTCGACCTAACATTATGCAACGACACAATAGCCAATAAAATAAAAGATTGGACAGTGCTCACTGAAGAAGAAAACCTCAGCGATCACTACTGTATTGAGTTTACGCTACAACTGCAGCAAAAAGCGTTGCCTATAAGAAGTAAGATGTACTACAGGATTAAGGACGAAGAAGTCTTTAAGAGCGAACTCAAGAAGGCAATCCTTACAACTTCTCCCCACACCCCAAAAGAACTGCATGACGCCCTCAAAAGGGCCTGCAGTAGAGCTACTAAGCGCCCTCACCCAATAAGGGCTACATGCCAGCCAAAACACTGGTGGAACAGCGTCATAGCGCAGAAACGGGCGGATTGTAACAGAGCCAAAAGGGAGCTTAAAAAACGCCACAGGACCCGGGAGGCCGAGATTCTCGCCTTGGAAAATTATAGAAGACTCAGGGCGCTTTTAAAAAACGAAATAGCGGAAAGCAAAAAGCTCTCCTGGCGACAAATGATTAAGGACATAAATGACAAGCCATGGGGAAAACCCTACAAAATGATTAGAGGGAGAGGCGTGCAGGCCCCAAAAGTCACACTGCCAGACACAGAGGTCGTACACATTTTAAACAATCTATTTCCACAGCATGGACATTTTAATAGGGAAGCATACGCACGAAGAGGGACAACTTCAGAAGAAGAGGAGTTCGCGCCTATCACACGCGCAGAGGTATTGATGGCAGCGGAGAGGCTCAAGCCAGGGAGATCTCCAGGACCCGACGGCATTCCGCCTATAGCGGTAAAGATGCTCTTCAGGGAACACCCGGAGGTGGTAGCGGCAGTTTTTACCAAGGCGATGGCAAGTGGGGAAATGCCTAGAGACTGGAAAAGGGCGGAAGTGGTCTTGATTCCCAAAAGTAACGGAGGGTACAGACCCGTATGTCTCCTGAACACCCTAGCAAAAGGGTATGAGGCAATTTTAGAAGACAGACTTAGGACGTTTGCGGAACAGTATGGTCTCCTGTCGTCCAATCAATATGGATTTCGCAAGAAAAGATCAGTTCTTACAGCAATACAACGAATAACAGCCAAAGCTGACTTGCTTCACGGCGAACCTATATATAAACGAAAGCTCCTTGTGGCAGTCCTTCTCGACGTCAGGAACGCGTTTAACAGTCTGCCGTGGAAAGGAATTTTAGACACCCTAGTGAGAAAAGCGGTCCCTTCATTTCTCGTAAGAGCCGTTTTAGGATACTTAGAGGACAGAAAAGTTTTTAACGGCACAGTGGAGATAGACATGACTGCAGGAGTTCCTCAAGGGTCAATCCTGGGACCCCTGCTCTGGAACATAACATATGACGACGTCCTGAGACAAGATCTCCCAGAGGGAGTAGAAATGATTGCTTATGCGGATGACTTAGCCATAATTTCTCAAGCAAAAACAGAGGAAGAATTAGAATTGAAGACAAACATGGCTCTCTGGTCCACAAAGAGATGGATGGATAGCGCTGGGCTACAACTTGCCCCGGAAAAGAGCGAGGCCATCGTTCTGATAGGCAGGAAGAGAGTAGACAGCATGAAACTGATGGTGGCGGGCCAGGAAATCAAGCAGGTTACAGAGGCCAAATATCTTGGCGTCCTACCAGACAAGGGTCTCAGGGGGACAAATCACATTAGAAAGTGTACGGGCAAGGCGGCTAAAGCGGCTAACGCGATAGGCAAGATTCTGCCAAACTTACACGGCCCGCGGGAGTGCCGGCGACGACTACTAATGTCGGTTACCGAGTCTATTGCACTTTTCGCGGCGCCAGTCTGGCTGCAGAACACCTTGAAAACGAGAACGGCAAAAACAGCCCTAAGAAGAACGCAGAGAACAGCGGCGCTTAGGATCCTGCAGGCCTACCGCACGGTTAGCACGAACGCAGCTCTGGTACTGGCTGGCTCCCCACCTTGGGACTTGGTATTGAATGAAAGGAAAAGTATATGGGAAGGAGGGTCTGAATCTAACAAAGAAGCTGAAAGGGAAAAGACGATAAGATTGTGGCAAGAAGAATGGGATGCCATTCCCGCAGGCTCATCGGGTTATTCACTTCGCCTGCTCATCCCGGACATAAAGAAGTGGATTGACCGCCCGGCGGGAGAAATGAACTTTTTCCTCACGCAGTGTCTCACTGTCCACGGTGATTTTCAAAGTTATCTATTTCGTATAGGCAAAGCTCCCTCGGTAACCTGCGTGCACTGTGTAGACGGCATCGACCCCGAGCACACTCTCTTAAAATGCAAGGGACTAGAGCAGGCAAGGACAACCGCCATAGCGCTGCTACGATTGAGATGGGCCAAAGAAGCAGGAAAACAAAGAGTCGGGATACCAGACCCGCCGAGAAGTGACATGAGAACGTTTGTAGAGCACATATGCAGCACAGCATCGGCATGGAGGCTGGGCGAGAAAATGGCAACTGCGGTGATGAAAAAGAAAGCGGAGCTTGGCAGGTACAGAATAGAACGGATAGCGCTTACGACATCAACAGATGACGTGGCTTGTAATCAAACGGGTTCGCAGGTGTTGGGACAAGCACGTCGGACTGGTGGGGGAACCCGTGAGTGACCTCGGCCAAATGATCCGTTAGGCGCTTGCCACTTCTCCTAATGGCCCATAGTACTGTTCTATGGATATCTGGGCCATTAGAGAGTGAAGCTTAAGGGGGGAGGTATGTTTAGTGGGTAGTGGTCTTGGCGGACCAACATCCAACCGCCAGGGTCGAGCCCCACACTGCTCTCGAGAGCGGAAATAATCTGTACTCGAAGCGTGCGTAAATGCATTCACCCTCCTCCACAAAAAAAAAAAAAAAAATATATATATATATATATATATATATATATACAGGGTGTGACAGAAATAATTTTATAGCGATACATAAAATTGTAGAGCTCGTTAAAGCAAATATTTTTTCCAATGGAACATGGTCTCTAAGAAGTCTTGTTTTGGAATGAGAGTGAAATTACTACAATTTATGAGACTGCCGATTTTGCCCGACATAGGAGCACAAAACGTGCTGTTGCGAGACAACCAATTTCTGCTCCATCTGAAATATATACAAGGCCGATCAGAAGACGCGACATGGTCGCTTAGAAGAGAATTCGCCAAAAATGAAGTTCTTTATTAACGTTCACGCCAAATACTTTGAAATCATAACCCTTCAACCACCCACAGCGCTCAAAACGGTATTCCGCCAATGCGCAATTCATGGCGATCATTTTGGTACCAAACATATGTCAATGCGAGCTGTGGTTGCAGAGTAATTACGATTTTTCGGAGGGCATGCCGAGATTGAGTGCATGCATAAATTACCTACTCAGATAAACCACTCGTCATAACTCTAGAAAAAAAACACACCACTATTTATTATCTTACAGTAACTGCTCGAACGTGTCTCCGCCAGCCTCTATACACAATTGGTAGCGCTTGCAGAGACTTTGTTGGACTTTTTGAAATATGTAAGGCGTTGCTCGAACAGCATCAGCAGCGAAGTTTATCCTGGCGACCAGCTCCTCACATGATTCGACGGGAGTCTTGTAGACTAAATTCTTTAGGTAGCCCCAAAGAAAAAAATCAAGACTTGTTAAATCAGGCGATCGCGGTGGCCAAGCGATCGGCCCGCCCCGGCCAATCCACCGATTCTCGAAGGTCTCGTTGAGGTAACCGCGCACCGGAGTGGTGGAGTGCGGTGGCGCTCCGTCGTGCTGGAACCACATCCTCGCGCGAACACCTTCTGGAACGCCTTCCAACAGTCCTGGTAGTGTTTCGCTCAGAAATGTAAGGTATGCTTCTCCATCCAACCTGTTAGGAAGTATGTGTGGGCCTATGAGGTAGTTGTTCACCATGCCAGCCCACACATTCACGGAGAAACGACTCTGGCGTTCACGCTGGCGAGTCATATGCGGGTTCTCCCTTGCCCAACAATGGGTGTTGTGCCTATTAAACACACCGCTTTGTGTAAATTGAGCTTCATCGGTGAAAAGCACAAGTGCAGGGAACTCCGCAATAATTTCCGCTTGCTCCAGAAACCACCTACAGTACTCAATCCGTTGTTTTTTGTCTGGATTTCGCAAAGCTTGAACTTGCTGCAATCTGTACGGTTGTAGTCGTTCGGCTCTTAGTACCCTGTGGACGGTTCTGTAACTTGCACCAACGTCTCGGGCCACTTCCCTCGTACTTGCAAAAGGACGATCGGCTACTGCTTGAAGGATGCGTTCTTCCATGGCTGGTGTTCTTGCTGTCCTCGGTCTTCCAGAGTCGTACTGACGGCCATGGTACGATCCAGTTTCACGTACGTGACGATGTATGTTCGCAAACGTGGGAATACTTGGTAAGTGTCTATCCGGGTAACGCATCTGGTATAGCCGTCGCGCTTCGTATGCGTTACACCGTGCTTCAACATAAATGTGAGAGATTTCAACTTTCTCTTTAATTGTGTACCGGGCCATCACGATACAGTAACAATAATGATTTTAACAGAGAGAACAATACATACACAGGAATACGTCTCGCACGTAGCACAATTGCAAAGAAAATGGCACTGGACCAGTCTTCTCACGATCTATTTATTCACTCCAGAGACTCGAATGTTCCACCGGTATTCTTTGCTGATTGGTCGATTCGGGCACGCATCATGGTAGCGCAGGTTGTTTCCAATGTTTATAATCCCTGTGGGACGCTTATGGAGGCCTGATGATGATGACATAGATGTTGTGGTTAGATCGCGATATAGAAGCGGTGGCGAAGATGCATCGATGTAGGTAACATGAGACTGAGCGGGCCTATTTCGGTGTTGTTGATGATGGCGTCAATGTTGTGGCTGTGGCGCGACAGGTCGGCAGTAGTGAACGTGCTATGATGCCGTTAGCATGTGGCTGAGCAGCCTAAATCGGCGTTGTTTATGATAGTGTCAATGCGTTCTGTCGGCTGTTGTGTCATCTTACTGGCGCCGTTCTGTATCAACATATAGTAGGTGGTTGTTCTGTTATTGTGGATAGCTTCTTCACATGATCACATCGATATGGCCTCCGAACGAGTGGAGCACTAGAATGAGGGAAATAAGCTCGGCCGGTTTAGCCGAAATGTTCGCGGAGACACGTTCGAGCAGTTACTGTAAGATAATAAATTGTGGTGTGTTTTTTCTTAGGGTTATGACGAGTGGTTTATCTGAGTAGGTAATTTATGCATGCACTCAATCTCGGCATGCCCTCCGAAAAATCGTAATTACTCTGCAACCACAGCTCGCATTGACATATGTTTGGTACCAAAATGATCGCCATGCATTGCGCATTGGCTGAATACGTCCGTTTTGAGCGCTGTGGGTGGTTGAAGGGTTATGATTTCAAAGTATTTGGCGTGAACGTTAATAAAGAACTTCATTTTTGGCGAATTCTCTTCTAAGCGACCATGTCGCGTCTTCTGATCGGCCTTGTATATATTTCAGATGGAGCAGAATTTTATCGCGAACACGAATGCTTAGTTTCTGTCTAGGAAGATTGGTTGTCTCGCAACAGCACGTTTTGTGCTCCTATGTCGGGCAAAATCGGCAGTCTCATAAATTGTAGTAATTTCACTCTCATTCCAAAACAAGACTTCTTAGAGACCATGTTCCATTGGAAAAAATATTTGCTTTAACGAGCTCTACAATTTTATGTATCGCTATAAAATTCTTTCTGTCACACCCTGTATATATATATATATATATATATATATATATATATATATATATATATATATATATATATATATATATTTTTTTTTTTGAACAAGGTTATTTATTATATACACAATTATAATGGTATGTTGTTTCATACATTTACAAATATTTGCAAGGAGGATATAGTAATTTAAACCTACTACAGTTACCATTGTGTTGGTAAAAAGTTGCAGCCGGAATAAAATTACTTGTGTTTACCTCTATGCGAGGGTCAATTTAGGAAGACTAGTGTATCCATTATTGACGGGGTAATAGGAGTGACTTTAAATTCTCCTTGAAGCTATTTAAGGATTTCAAACAACGCAAGCTAACCGGAAGAGTGTTCCACTCTCTGACAGCTCGCACGCCAAAAGCTTGGCTGCCCTTGCTGCTTCGATGCATGCGAATCTTCAGTGTGACCGTGTTAGATGCTCTGGTCTCTCTCGCCCCTCCAAGGCGATCAAGTTCTAGTATCTTCACCCAATCACATGGATATTCTTAAAAATCACTATCAAGGTTAAATAGCGCATGGTATTTTCTATATCTAATATATTGTGTTGTTTTCTCTCCCGACTGGCCGATCCCCGAAACATACGAAGAAAGCGCCCCTGTGCCACACTCAGTCGCTCCGCCCAACCCTTACTGCAGGCAGTCCAGAAATCCGATCTGTACGTAAGGTGACTCAAGAAAAAGGCGTTGTAGAGCAGCTTGCATGAAGATGCTCCAATTTGGTTCTTGATGTATCTTGATGAGTTTGTAATGACAGCGCGTCGACGGATAAGGGTCTCTACATGCGCGTTGCCAGAGAGTTTTGCATCTATTGTTACACCCAGGACCTTGACACAGTCGCTGGGTTGTATCAGGTGGCCATTTATGATTACAGGTGGCATTCGAGGAATGGCGTTACCCTGTCCGAAAACCACCACTTGAGTTTTCTTTGCATTGATAGCAATACGGTTTGCTGCACACCAAGCGTTGAGGGCAGTGACATCCTGCATCATCACCCGGTGTACCTCCTCACCAGACTGCCGAATATATTTAAAAGTGCTGTCGTCAGCATAAATGATAGCGGCTCCTTGTGCGATATTTTCCATATCATTTATAAAGCAGAGGAAGGCTAGTGGGCCAATGCACGAGCCCTGAGGTATACCTAGCAAAACCGGGAGCAGTTCCGACCGGGTTCCCCCCACGTCCACAAGCTGGTGACGCCCGAGGAAGTACGCCGATAGCAGTTTAATAGCGTGATCGTCAAAGCCCAGGTGCTTGAATTTAAGTAGGAGAATATCTGAAAGAACGCTGTCAAAGGCGCGTCTAAGATCTAAAAAAAGTGCTGCACAAAATAGTCCTTTATCTAACTCGAAACGGGTACTCTCAACTAGCCGCATAACAGCATGACCTGTGCCCCGGTTTTTGCGAAATCCAAATTGGTTACCCGAGAGCATGTTGTTGCTTTCGAGATGCCTCGTCATTTGGCTAACAAGTGTTTTTTCAATAATCTTATTTAAAACGGGTAAAACACTCACTGGACGGTAGTTTGAGGGGTCGCTCATACTACCACCTTTGTGGATCGGTACCACTCTGGCGATCTTTAAGCGGCTAGGATACGCTGCTTCTTCTATCATGGCATTAATGATGTGTGTCAGGGGATCAGCGATGTGAGATCTTACGTGGTGGATAATGTGAGACTGCAAACCGTCGTAGCCGGCTGCTGGATCCCCAATACCACTAAGTAAAGCTAACACTTGTAGTTTCGTCGCCTTTTTAAAACTGAATATTGTCGCGGTGTGTTCTGGTAGATTTTGTTTAATAACACGCTCATTTATGGGATTATTTGGCAAGGATGAGGCGACACTATTAGTGAAAAAAATGTTAAAGGCCTCTAAGACCTTCGCGGGCTCCGTGATCGCTTCGCCGTCAATATCCAGCTTGGGCACCGGGGGCACTTTGTCAACCTGTTTTGCGCGCCGCACAACTTTCCAGATCGGTCGGCCGTTGGTCGAGTCCCTATCGACCATACCCCGAAGTCGATGGCGCTCCAGTTTGGTCCGTCGAATTTGCACTTTATTTCTCATCTTGTTGTACTCTTTTCGCAGTCTCAGTACGCGTATGTTGTTCGGGGATCGTTTACGAATGCTCTGCAAAGAGCGCCACAAGCGATCTCGCTCGGCGATAAGATTTGTCAGCTCCGGATGTATGCACTGTGTTTTGTGGCGTCGGTGTGTTCTTGATGAGCATGTATCGATGAGCTCCATTAGACGGTCATGGAACTCATTATATTTTGTTTCAGCGTCTTGAGCCAAGTACACCGGAGCCCAAGTTTCATTTCGAATTATGCGCTCTAATAATCTGGTGTCGGTCCGAATTGCCTTCGTTGAGGGACGGCGATTCAAGACAAGCGGTATTCGACACCAGATAGCGAGATGGTCGCTGACACTGAGGTCAAAGGTGCCTGACGCATCAACTTCCAGATCGGTGTAGATGTGATCGAGGGTGCGCGGTGGTGTCAATCTCGTAGGCTCTTGAATTATACTGCGGAAGCCAAATTAATCCAGCGTTGGATTTATTAAGTGAGGGTCGTCGTCCATTGTGTGATGTACGTTCACAGTACCACATGGTGTTTGTGGTTATCTAAGAAGACGTCCAGTTCATCAATAAAATCGGTAAGAGGCCGGTCGGGTAGACGGTACACAGCAGTTACTTTGAGAGAGTATGGGCGGTGATCTAGCTCGATTGTTATGGACTCAGCTGTTGTCAGCGGGCTTCGGTGGACCGAAATGAGCTTAAAATTGCTTCTGAAAAGTATTAGTAACCCCCTCCTCTTTTCTCTCTGCAGCACGAAACCCTATCATAACCATCAATATGGTAATGAACGAGCTCTTCCGGGCGTAGCCAGGTCTCACCGAGTACAATTATATCATGGAGGGGAGCAAGCGTTGACACAATTTTCTGAAATTTCTGAGTCGACCTAATGCTACGTGTGTTTAAGTGGACTAGGCGAACGGCTTTTTGGCCGCTCGATGTGACGTGTAAACCTAAATGCATTTTTAACAATTTTATACATGTATTTTCAATTATAATTTTTTTTTCTTTTGTTAGTTGCTTTCAAGTACCGTCATCTCCAACATCGAAGCACTCATGCCGAGATTCATTATGTCGTCAACCTCTACATCTTCATCTTCCTCATTGCTGATAGCGAGAACTATCGACGCATTGTTGTTGTCTTCGTTGCTTGTGGCTTGTTTATTTGGAGACTCCAGATGTGTGGACGAGCACACCGGCTGGCTACTGAGTAGCTGGAAGGAGTTTGATAACGGCACAGCGGAAGCAGACGAAGTCGTCGGTTTTGCACCATCAGTCTTAATAGTTTCTTTCTTTTGCTGCCCATTCTTATACACACAGTTGTCATTATTGGTTACTAGTACCCTAGTTTTAGGGATTTTCTCGTTGCAATTGCTGAGGTCTTTCTGGTTACGAATGCACACGGGTTTGTCATTACTGTGAACACGCACATAAACCTTGTTGCGGTATGTCCAGGTAGTTTCAAGATCGCCAGAGGCTTTTAGTCATCTAGCTATTTTCAGCAACTCACGGGTTTCCCTCGATGTGGATTCATTTACGTAGACGCCCATTGCCAGCTCATCGCTAGTTGGCATCGGGTCCTTCCAGGATGAGTTTGCCTTCGTGGATACATCGGGAAATTTCTTGTCAAGACCGAGATCGCTGACTTTAAACTTCTTGACTTTAGATGCCTTGATTGCTGCGTCGTCACGCATAGTAGCCTTGATCAGCGGTTTCTTACCCCCACCATTGTCAACGATAATGCGCGATGCGCTTACAACAGTTTCTCTTTGTATAGTGGGGTCCAAAGACGAAAGTACGCAGCGAGCCAGGTTTACTGTGCTCTCATTTGAAATCTGAGGCACGTTGCAAATAATCACGTCTAGTTCACCGGACGTGTGTTTCTTCTTTAGCAGCTGGACCGAGTCCATCTTCGCCACCGAGGTGTCGAACTGTCGCTGTTTCTGATTAAACAGTTTTGACTGTTTTTCCAATTTATTTATCTGTGAATCGAATATCTTGGCTTTTTCTTCGAGTTGTTTATCCCAAAATTCCCCATTTCCTTGCTGTTCGCGAAAGCGTTTCTCGTATTTTCCAATATATGCCGCCAGCTGAAGCTCCAGCTGGGTTACTCGTTTTGTCAGCTGAGCGATGATGCTGTTGCTGTCAACTAGCGAGCTGTTCTTATGATTGCCTGAGGTAAGGGGGCTGCCATCTTGGATTGCGTCATTGTTATTGTTGACGGAGCCGTAATCTACATCTGTTGGCATACCGCCATACACTGAATTGTTCAAGTTTTCTGGGCTCAAACATTGCTTGCATAGGAATGGTTGTGAACGAAACTTAGCTAGGCCGGATCGCCGGATGACGGGACGACAGCAGGAACCATGAATCCAGACTTTGCAGCCTAGACAGAGTAGGGCAACTTGAGTGTGATGGAACCGTTTGTTACAGGCTCCGCACAAGTCTTCCGACCCAGATGTCGTCCTTGGTCTAGCAGGTATTGTGTTATCAACCGACTTTTTGGTATCACCTTTCTCACTTGGACACATGATTAATTGCACTGCGAGTATAAAAACGCATAAACGACACTATTTTCCAGAAGCCGATGAGAACACGACTGCTCGTATCAGCGATCAGCTGACTCTCCAATAAATATGTATATATATATATATATATATATATATATATATATATATATATATATAATATATATATATATATATATATATATATATATATATATATATATATATATATATATATATATATATATATATATAAATATATATATATATATATATATATATATACAGGGTATTACAGGAATATTTGATCAACGATATATGGAATTGTAGAGCTCGTTAAGGCAAATATTTTTTCCAATTGAGCATGGTCTCTAACAGGCCCTGTTTCGGAATGGGAGTTAAAATACTACAATTAGGAGCATAAACATAGGAGCATAAAATGTGCTGTTGCGAGACAACCAGGTTTCCTAGGCAGAAGCTAAACACACCGTGTTCGTGAGAAAATTCTGCTTCTTTCGAAGAACTCATAAGCCCGGTCAGAAGATGCTACATGGTCGCTTAGAAGAAAATTATTCGCCAAAATGAAGCTATTTTATTAACCTTTACGCCCAATACCTCAAAATCATTACCTTACGACCACTTACAGCGCTCTAAACTAACATATTCAGGCACATGCGCATTTCATGGCGATCACGTTGGTACCAAATCTATGTCAATGCGAGCTGTGATTGCGGAGTAATTACGATTTTTCGGCGAACATGTCGAGATTAAGTGCATGAAAATGACGCGCTGCGGCTGTCGCGCGACACGTCGGCGGTAGTGAACGTCGCCACACAGTCATTTTTCATTCACTTAATCTGGACATCCCACCGAAAAATCGTAATTACTCTGCAACCACAGCTCGCATTGCCATAAGTTTGGTACCAAAATGATCGTCATGAAATGCGCATTTGCTGAATATGTTAGCTTTGAACACGTGGGTGGTAGTAGGGTTATGATTCTGAAGTATTTAGCGTGAAAGCTAATAAAAAACTTCATTTTTGACGAATTATCTTCTAAACGACCGTGTCGCATCTTCTGACCGGCCTTGTATATTCTTCGGAAGAAGCAGAATTTTCTCACGTGTGTTTAGTTTCTGTATAGAGGGACTGGTTGTCTCGCAACAGCACATTTTATGCCCCTATGTCGGGCAAAAACACCAATGTCACAAATTGTAGTAATTTAACTCTCATTCCGAAACAGGGCCTCTTAGAGACCATGTTCCATTGGAAAAAATATTTGCCTTAACGAGCTCTACAATTCCATATATCGTTGATCAAATATTCCTGTAATACCCTGTATATATATATATATATATATATATATATAATGTATATATGTATATTATATATATATATATATATATATATATATATATATATATATATATATATATAATGTATATATGTATATTATATATATAATATATATATATATATATATATATATATATTTTTTTTTTTTTTTTGTGGAGGAGGGTGAATGCATTTACGCACGCTTCGAGTACGAAGTATTTCCGCTCTCGAGAGCAGTGTGGGGCTCGACCCTGGCGGTTGGATGTTGGTCCGCCAAGACCACTACCCACTAAACACACCTCCCCCCTTAAGCTTCACTCTCTAATGGCCCAGATATCCATAGAACAGTACTATGGGCCATTAAGAGAAGTGGCAAGCGCCTAACGGATCATTTGGCCGAGGTCACTCACGGGTTCCCCCACCAGTCCGACGTGCTTGTCCCAACACCTGCGAACCCGTTTGATTACAAGCCACGTCATCTGTTGATGTCGTAAGCGCTATCCGTTCTCTTCTGTACCTGCCAAGTTCCGCTTTCTTTTTCATCACTGCAGTTGCCATTTCCTCGCCAAGCCTCCATGCCGATGCTGTGCTGCATATGTACTCCACAAGCGCTCTCATGTTACTTTTCGGCGGGTTTGGTATCCCGACTCCTTGTTTTCCTGCTTCTTTGGCCCATCTTAATCGTAGCAGCGCTATGGCGGTTGTCCTTGCCTGCTCTAGTCCCTTGCATTTTAAGAGAGTGTGCTCGGGGCCATCGTCGATGCCGTCTACACAGTGCACGTAGGTTACCGAAAGAGCTTTGCCTATACGAAATAGATAACTTTGAAAATCACCGTGGCCAGTGAGACACTGCGTGAGGTAAAAGTTCATTTCTCCCGCCGGGCGGTCAATCCACTTCTTTATGTCCGGGATGAGCAGGCGAAGTGAATAACCCGATGAACCTGCGGGAATGGAATCCCATTCTTCTTGCCGCAATCCTATCGTCTTTTCCCTTTCAGCTTCTTTGTTAGATTCAGACCCTTTTTCCCATATACTTTTCCTTTCGTTCACTACCAAGTCCCAAGGTGGGGAGCCAGCCAGTACCAGAGCTGCGTTCGTGCTAACCGTGCGGTAGGCCTGCAGGATCCTAAGCGCCGCTGTTCTCTGCGTTCTTCTTAGGGCTGTTTTTGCCGTTCGCGCTTTAAGGTGGTCTGCAGCCAGACTGGCGCCGCGAATAGTGCAATAGACTCGGTAACCGACATTAGCAGTCGTCGCCGGCACTCCCGCGGGCCGTGTAAGTTTGGCAGGATCCTGCCTATCGCGTTAGCCGCCTTGCCCGTACACTTTCTAATGTGATTTGTCCCCCTGAGACCCTTGTCTAGTAGGACGCCAAGATATTTGGCCTCTGTTACTTGCTTGATTTCCTGGCCCGCCACCATCAATTTCATGCTGTCTACTCTCTTCCTGCCTGTCAGAACGATGGCCTCGCTCTTTTCCGGGGCAAGTTGTAGCCCAGCGCTATCCATCCATCTCTTCGTGGACCAGAGAGTCATGTTTGTCTTTAATTCTAGTTCTTCCTCTGTTTTTGCTTGAGAAATTATGGCTAAGTCATCCGCATAAGCAATCATTTCTGCTCCCAGTAGGAAATCTTGTCTCAGGACGTCGTCATATGTTATGTTCCAGAGCAGGGGTCCCAGGATTGACCCTTGAGGAACTCCTGCAGTCACGTTTATCTCCACTGTGCCGTTAAAAACTTTTCTGTCCTCTAAGTATCCTGAAACGGCTCTTGCGAGAAAAGAAGGGACCGCTTTTCTCACTAGGGTGTCTAAAATTCCTTTCCACGGCAGACTGTTAAACGCGTTCCTGACGTCGAGAAGGACTGCCACAAGGAGCTTTCGTTTATATATAGGTTCGCCGTGAAGCAAGTCAGCTTTGGCTGTTATTCGTTGTATTGCTGTAAGAACTGATCTTTTCTTGCAAAATCCATATTGATTGGACGACAGGAGACCATACTGTTCCGCAAACGTCGTAAGTCTGTCTTCTATAATTGCCTCATACCCTTTTGCTAGGGTGTTCAGGAGACATACGGGTATGTACCCTCGGTTACTTTTGGGAATCAAGACCACTTCCGCCCTTTTCCAGTCTCTAGGCATTTCCCCACTTGCCATCGCCTTGGTAAAAACTGCCGCTACCACCTCCGGGTGTTCCCTGAAAAGCATCTTTACCGCTATAGGCGGAATGCCGTCGGATCCTGGAGATCTCCCTGGCTTGAGCCTCTCCGCTGCCATCAATACCTCTGCGCGAGTGATAGGCGGGAACTCCTCTTCTTCTGAAGTTGTCCCTCTTCTTGCGTATGCTTCCCTATTAAAATGTCCATGCTGTGGAAATAGATTGTTTAAAATGTGTACGACCTCTGTGTCTGGCAGTGTGACTTTTGGGGCCTGCACGCCTCTCCCTCTAATCATTTTGTAGGGTTTTCCCCATGGCTTGTCATTTATGTCCTTAATTATTTGTCGCCAGTAGAGCTTTTTGCTTTTCGCTATTTCGTTTTTTAGAAGCGCTCTGAGTCTTCTATAATTTTCCAAGGCGAGGGTGTCGGCCTCCCGGGTTCTGTGGCGTTTTTGTAGCTCCCTTTTGGCTCTTTTACAATCCGCCCGTTTCTGCGCTATGACGCTGTTCCACCAGTGTTTTAACTGGCATGTAGCCCTTCTTGGATGAGGGGGCTCTGTAGCTCTACTGCAGGACCCTTTTGAGGGCATCATGCAGTTCTTCTGGGGTTTGAAGGGAAGTTGTAAGGATTGCCTTCTTGAGTTCGCTCTTAAAGACTTCTTCGTCCTTGATCCTGTAGTACATCTTACTTCTTATAGACAACGCTTTTTTTTGCTGCAGTTCTAGCGTAAACTCAATACAGTAGTGATCGCTGAGGTTTTCTTCTTCAGTGAGCACTGTCCAATCTTTTATTTTATTGGCTATTGTGTCGTTGCATAATGTTAGGTCGACCGTTGACTGATATCCAGCCCTGTGAAAAGTCGGGTCTATGCCGTCGTTCTGAATATACAGGTCCAGGCTGGCAGCCCATTCCATCAAGATTCTTCCTCTCTTGTTGGCACGCCGCGACCCCCATGTTTCCGATGCCGCTGAAGTCTCCTGTAACGACTACGCCCTTTTCATTTGTGGCTTCAGTTATTGATATTCCTATTTCACTGAGTAGGTTCTCGAGTTCGTCCAGGCTGCCGTTGGGGCTGCTGTAACAAGAGTACAGCCTCCATTCTTCTAGCAATTCCACCCATACAAACCCGGGCCCGCTACGCGTTTTGTGATTTGCGCGGAACCGGTATTTATAATTGCTGCACTCTTGGTTCGATCTGAAAACCAAAATCTTTTTGTGACCAGCCATCTGATGTACGCTTGTCTCGCTGAGCCCCTTCCTCTGTTCCCTAGCGGCTTTCTTCTCTTCCTTTTCTTTTTGCTCGGCCCGTAATTCCCTGGCCTTGGCTTCCCTCTCCTCTGCCGCCACCCTCGCGGCTTGTTTCCTTTTGTTAAGTAGTTTCGCGTACTGCGGGCAAGCCATTGTTCTCGGTTTATGATCTTTCTCGTTGCACATGTAGCACGAGATATCAGTTTCCTTGCATGCCCTGGCTATGTGTCCCTCTTTCCCGCATATATAACATATCTTAGCAGTTTCCCCCTCACTTTGGCAGTCTCTTGCTATATGGCCGATATGATTGCCTCTATAGCATGTTGGGATTTGGAGCCATTCTTCAACCCTGCATAGGCGCCCTGATATGGTGATGCCTTTTTTGGCCACAAGCTTCTTAGCGTCCCGACTGGGTAAGGTTATTAAGCATTGCCATGTTCCTCTCTTGTTGCTTTTTGGTATTTCCGCTTGTATCTTCGTACTTTCATGCAGGTCCAACGAATTGCGCAAGACCTTCGATATCTCGTCTAGAGTGAGGAAAGGGTTAACGTCCCTTAGCACAACGGTTTGAGTGGGACCCGTCGCTTCCCTAATGTCGACCTCCATTCCTGTTTCCTGTCGCAGGGCGTTTGCGAAGGACATGCCGCCTCCGGTTCCCTTTTCCGTAGTTCTGAGGACTAAGTCACCATCTTTATTTTTCCTGACCGGTCCGATCTTAACCGTGGCATCATTTTGCTTGATATGAGGGGCAATGTCTCTAATCATGTCATCCACGGACCTGCCCTCTTTTGCTTTGATCCTTATGGAACTTTGACACCCGGTCGTTCGTTTCTTGCTTTTTGTTGGCAGGTCCGGGCTCCTTCCGTCTACCATGAGCTCCGCTTTTCCTCCTGTTTTTCGGCAGCAGACTTCCGTTGCTCTCCTGATTGAGTGTCCTTGCCAGTCTGGAGAGATGTATAGTCCCACAGTGCTGTTGGTATTTGCCAAATTACTTTTTCTAGGACCTTGTTGGGGCTTGACAGGAACTGTTCTGGAGTATTTTCTGTGCTTCCAACACCGATCACGAGTAACCTTGTGTTGCTACTGGCTGAGGCAGCAGTGGATTCCTCTGCGTCTGCCGAGCTTACGTCAACCAGTTCTAATTGCTCACTACTGCGCAGAACTGCCACCCCACCAATCGACCAGTGGAAACTGGCTACTCATCTTTTTAAGTACGTTCAGGTTCTCCTCTGAATTCTTGTTAATGAGCATAGCTCTTGATTCCCTGTCGGCTGTTATGCTGTCTTGTATGATACGAGTGGCCTTGAAGGTTACTTCTGGCCACTCTTCTGCCACCAGCCTGGCTGTCTCTTCTAGGGAAGACAAGGATGCGATTTTATTTTCAATGGCTTTTGCCCTCTGTATGTCCCTATGTTCGTCTTCTTCTTCTCGCTGGCACCTTGAGCACGTCCGTGCAAGCCTTTTTATCTTGATTTAAGCCTGCAGTTCTTCCGCTATGGCTTTCCATTTTGCTGTCTCTTCATGTGCCTTAGTTATTTTTTTCTGCCATTCCTCAGTCTCTTTGGATGATTGTCTTGGATCACATTTAGTTCGTCTTTTAATTTCTGCAGCCGCCTCTGGGCATCGTCTTGGGCCGCCAGCTTGTCCTCGACGTTGGCCTGCAGCAGCAGAGCTCTACTTTTAAGCCTAGTTATGGCAACTTTAATGTCCCCCTTGGTAGTAACATGTTTTTCTTTCAGTATTTTAAGCTGTCTGACGACTTTCAGGAGGCTCCTCATAGCTTCATAGTCCGTGCCTGGTTCCGAGGTTACTTACAGTTGAGTCCTATTTGCGGCTCGTACTTTCTTAATCGACTTGCCTGTTCGTTGTTGTTCTTCACCTTTTTTCGTCTCTCTCTCCTCCCGTTGTAGGTCTTCTGGAGATTTAATCAACGTTTTTTTGCCTAGTGTTATCGGGGTATTTGAGGTCTTCTTCTACCTCCTTGTCAGCCTCTAATCGCTTGTCCGTGTTTTTTTCTGCAACGTGAGCTTTACCGCCGAAATATTCCTGCGGGGAAGTTTTGTTCTCTTTTGTTTCATCGCCTTTGTTCGTCTGTATATTTCTTTTATCCTCCAATATTTCTTGTTCTTCGTCATTCTAACTTTCTTCAGCTGGCTGTTCTGGGTCCTTAGGACCCTTAAAGGAGTCCATGCCTCCTCCTCTGTGAGGTGTTTAAGGTGTGCGCTGGATTTCTCACTAAGTGCCGGTAACCCAGTGCGGTTGCTCAGTCCGTTTAGGACCTCGGGATTCTCACTTTTCACCGTTTTCCACAGAGCGAAGTTTACGTTCGACCGTTCAGGGTGAGCTCTAGCAGACGTCTTATATTATTATATGTATATATATATATATATATATATATATATATATATATATATATATATATAATAACAGATAGTTTAACAAGTTCTTAAAATGAAAACCAATAATTTTCCAAATTTTGTTTTTAATTTTTTCTTATTCGATCTACTCCCTGAGAAGCTCAATACACTTTTCCGTAGTTCTGAGGACTAAGTCACCATCTTTATTTTTCCTGACCGGTCCGATCTTAACCGTGGCATCATTTTGCTTGATATGAGGGGCAATGTCTCTAATCATGTCATCCACGGACCTGCCCTCTTTTGCTTTGATCCTTATGGAACTTTGACACCCGGTCGTTCGTTTCTTGCTTTTTGTTGGCAGGTCCGGGCTCCTTCCGTCTACCATGAGCTCCGCTTTTCCTCCTGTTTTTCGGCAGCAGACTTCCGTTGCTCTCCTGATTGAGTGTCCTTGCCAGTCTGGAGAGATGTATAGTCCCACAGTGCTGTTGGTATTTGCCAAATTACTTTTTCTAGGACCTTGTTGGGGCTTGACAGGAACTGTTCTGGAGTATTTTCTGTGCTTCCAACACCGATCACGAGTAACCTTGTGTTGCTACTGGCTGAGGCAGCAGTGGATTCCTCTGCGTCTGCCGAGCTTACGTCAACCAGTTCTAATTGCTCACTACTGCGCAGAACTGCCACCCCACCAATCGACCAGTGGAAACTGGCTACTCATCTTTTTAAGTACGTTCAGGTTCTTCTCTGAATTCTTGTTAATGAGCATAGCTCTTGATTCCCTGTCGGCTGTTATGCTGTCTTGTATGATACGAGTGGCCTTGAAGGTTACTTCTGGCCATTCTTCTGCCACCAGCCTGGCTGTCTCTTCTAGGGAAGACAAGGATGCGATTTTATTTTCAATGGCTTTTGCCCTCTGTATGTCCCTATGTTCGTCTTCTTCTTCTCGCTGGCACCTTGAGCACGTCCGTGCAAGCCTTTTTATCTTGATTTAAGCCTGCAGTTCTTCCGCTATGGCTTTCCATTTTGCTGTCTCTTCATGTGCCTTAGTTATTTTTTTCTGCCATTCCTCAGTCTCTTTGGATGATTGTCTTGGATCACATTTAGTTCGTCTTTTAATTTCTGCAGCCGCCTCTGGGCATCGTCTTGGGCCGCCAGCTTGTCCTCGACGTTGGCCTGCAGCAGCAGAGCTCTACTTTTAAGCCTAGTTATGGCAACTTTAATGTCCCCCTTGGTAGTAACATGTTTTTCTTTCAGTATTTTAAGCTGTCTGACGACTTTCAGGAGGCTCCTCATAGCTTCATAGTCCGTGCCTGGTTCCGAGGTTACTTACAGTTGAGTCCTATTTGCGGCTCGTACTTTCTTAATCGACTTGCCTGTTCGTTGTTGTTCTTCACCTTTTTTCGTCTCTCTCTCCTCCCGTTGTAGGTCTTCTGGAGATTTAATCAACGTTTTTTTTGCCTAGTGTTATCGGGGTATTTGAGGTCTTCTTCTACCTCCTTGTCAGCCTCTAATCGCTTGTCCGTGTTTTTTTCTGCAACGTGAGCTTTACCGCCGAAATATTCCTGCGGGGAAGTTTTGTTCTCTTTTGTTTCATCGCCTTTGTTCGTCTGTATATTTCTTTTATCCTCCAATATTTCTTGTTCTTCGTCATTCTAACTTTCTTTAGCTGGCTGTTCTGGGTCCTTAGGACCCTTAAAGGAGTCCATGCCTCCTCCTCTGTGAGGTGTTTAAGGTGTGCGCTGGATTTCTCACTAAGTGCCGGTAACCCAGTGCCGTTGCTCAGTCCGTTTAGGACCTCGGGATTCTCACTTTTCACCGTTTTCCACAGAGCGAAGTTTACGTTCGACCGTTCAGGGTGAGCTCTAGCAGACGTCTTATATTATTATATGTATATATATATATATATATATATATATATATATATATATATATATAATAACAGATAGTTTAACAAGTTCTTAAAATGAAAACCAATAATTTTCCAAATTTTGTTTTTAATTTTTTCTTATTCGATCTACTCCCTGAGAAGCTCAATACACTTTTCCCACCGAGATTTCAGAGCATTTATACCTCTTGAGTAGAACTCCGCGTTTTTAGACTGAAAATAGGCATTGAGAGCAGACTTAACCTCTTCATTTCTGGAAAAAACGCTTTTCACCGAGACTATTCTTCAAATGTCTGAAGAGGAATTAATCAGAGGGGGCCAGATCTACAGAATAGGAAGGTTGTTCAATAAGGTCGAACCTCAGATGGGCCAGTTTTGCCGATGCTTGCCGCGACTTGTGTGCAGGAGAATTGTCCTGGTGAAACAGGACAACCTTCTTCTGCAAAGCGGGCCGTTTCACGATGAGTTTTTGCTCCAGGCAGTCCAACAGTCTTGCATAATATTCTCCCGTGATCGTTTTACAGCTCTCGAGGTAGTCGACCAGAATTATTCTCCGTTGGTCACAAAAAAACCGTAGCCATCATCTTTCCGGCCAATGCCGTTGTCCGCACCCTCTTCGGAGGTCCTTCACTAGGTGCACACCATTGGCGAGATGCTTCTTGGGTCTCGGGAGTAAAGTGATGGACCCAGCCCTTATCGGCGGTCACGAATCTGCGCCAAAAGTCCGACGGTTTTTTCGAAATCTTGGCCAAATTTTGCTGTGAAGCAGAAACACATGCGTCTTTTTGGCCTTGGTTGAGCAAATGCGACACCCATTTTGCTCTGAGCTTTTTCATCTTCATGTTCTCGTGCAGGATGAAATGCACACTACCCAAACTGATCCCCAAGGCCTCCGCTATCTCCCTAATGTTCACTCGCTTATCTGCGGAAAATTTTCCGTACTTTTTCCACGTTTTCCTCATCAGTTGCCGTTTTTGGGCGTCCTGAACGTAGTTCATCCTCGGTGCTCCTGCGAACCCTTTAACTCATTAGGCCAGTTGGAAACAGTGGCAAAACATGGCGCAGAATCACCTTACACCTCGTCTAACTCAGTTTTCACTTGGGTCGCATTCCAACCTTTGAAATAAAAATGCTTGATAACCATCGAAACTAGTTTTTCTTCATTTTTCAAAATCACGCCGATACGTTGCACGGGAAAGCGATCAAACGAAATCGCAACGGCCATTCACCATAATATTTTGACTGCCAGCAGTCGAAAAGTTGCCGTTTCTAATAGCGGTGAAAGCGCGCCAAAACTCGAATTCTGAAAAGCTCATTTTAAGAATCTGTTGAACAACCTGTATATGTATATATATATATATACAAATATATATATATATATATATATATATATATATATATATATATATACAAATATATATATATATATATATATATATATATACATACTTTTTTTTGCTGTTTGATTTGGCAGAGTGTGATCGTGTTTTTGTCGTCTCCAGTAAAATAGATTGCTTTCTGAGTCTTGACTTCAACGTTTGCAGTGATAATTGCATCAACGATCGGATTTCTCTGAGTTTCCAGCTACCGAGTTCGATTTGCTTGAATCATCAAAGGTGTACACATTGTTGCAGCGGAAGACGTGGTAGTTTAGGAGTCACGATAGACTACTGGTCTATTGGCCTATTGGCAGTGCCACCGATTACCACTCGACGCGACCGAGTTCGATACCCAAGTGGGGGCGTATCTTTTTTTTTTAAATCATATTTCCTATTTTTGGTTTTCGGACGAGGCCAATCGGAGGAAACCCCCAGATAGCCTAGATATATCTAGGCTGCGGTGCAGTTCGCGTGTGGCCGGTAACACCGTGTCATGTAGCGTGCCAATTTCCGCTAAACAAGTAGATTACTTGAGCCCTAGCGCAGCGATGGATGCGTTGAAATGTAGTGGTGAATTGTCTTCGGGTGTCGCCGGGTTGGCAGCCACGCCTAGAAGCAATACTGCCTTTGGCACCAAACGGAAAAGTGTTCGCTTACCGAGGCCGGGAACGACGGACAGAAAGAACCTCACCCTGAAGATGGTTTTTCCGTGGTGATCTCACGCAGAGTGAAGAGTGCAATTTCTCGCGAGCAGCGCCAATTAAAGAAACTCAAGAGCGACAGCTCATCAGGATCTCTCAATACCGTCAAGGTTATTATTCGCAAGAACTGCCCGGACAATTCAAGTCCCAGTGACTTTGCGGAAGGCTCGATGCTACGTCTCTTCAAAGAGATATACACCATCTCACCGAGCAGCAAGATATCAAAGGGAAACGGCGAAATTCTTGTGTGGGAAACCACCCACATACAACGGGACGCTAACGTGCTGATAAGTGCGTCTGTTCTAATATTGTCCGGTTTGTCGAGAGGGCAGTTGAGATCCCCGCAAAGCACTGTTATTTTGTTAAAGTCGACTCTGTCCAAGCAATACACTAGCTTTTCCAAGAGGTCGGGAATAGCTTCCGATGGACTAGAATACATTGCAATTATATTTATGGAACTTCCTGCAAGTACAACGCAGTTGTCCTCTGTGTATAGTGCTTCTATTCCAGTAAGCTTACTGTTATATAGTACAGCTACTCCACCGCTCGCTCTTCTAAGGGCTTCACTACGTTGTCCAAGGCATTCTATCAGATACCAACCAGAAACAACAGTTGGTTCCGTGGCCCAGGTCTTAGTGAGAACCAGCACGTCATATTGAGAATCCATAGTCAGAGGAACAAAGTCTAAGGTTGATTTTATATTTTCGCAATTCCATTATAAGAATGTGGTTTGATGTTGCCGTTTCTGGCTCGGTCTTGAAAGGTCGTTCGCCGTGACACTACCTGCACGTGCGTGTTTTGGTCATGAGAGCCCTTTACTCTTACTTTTTTCCGTCAGTATCCCTCCTTTCAGTCACCTCATTCGTGGAGACATAAAGCGCTTCTCGTAGGGATGTTTCGATTGAGTGCCGGAGTGCATGTCCGATCTCGATATTTTCAGGGTGCTTCTTTGTTTTAAAGGAGCTCGCTGATCCCAACAGCTGCGAGAATAGAGATGGCATTATTTTACCAATGGCACTGGGTATTGCCGCTTGTACTGCTTCTACGATACAAGGGATAATCTTATCCATGATATATCTACAGAAGGTCGGGAAGCGGCTAATTCTAGCCAGCGGAGATAAGCGAGCAAGTGATTTCCTCAGACAGCGTCTGTCGCTGGATGTGCAACGGGGCAATGCGGCCTCGGTTCGAGGAACTCTCCAGAAATGGCTGGTCAAACACTGGACCCCCCGTAATGGTGCACACGTTCGCAGGGACCCAAATGTCATGGTCCGACCGTGAATGATTTGAAATTGAATAAATATTCATCACGTATATATATATATATATATCTCCATGATAGATTGGATAAGACCATCACTATTTTTTGCCACAGATGGTCTTTTTTCAGCCAGCGCAGTTTGGGTTCCGAGCATCCTGCTCTCTGTGGTCGTCGGTTATTTTAATGCCGTTTTTTACTACAGAAGACCAACTGCGTTTAGAGAAGTTATCCGACGCGTGTACGTAGGCTACTGTAGCGCAAATTGGAATACTTGGGGCTTCCGTCTGCACTTGTACTATGTTTCGCGACGTTTAATTTAGCATGTCCATGCAGCGCAACCTATGTGGGCAGGACCCCCAGGTGGTTTTGTGGCAACCATTGCACAGGCAGCAGCGGGCTTCTGCCTTACAGTCTTTCCTTAAATGCTCTTGTAACCCGCACCTCCGGCAGCTCGGCTTTGTCATCTTGCAACTGGTGATTAAATAATCCATGCTAAAGCATCTGAAGCATTGCAATGGCTCGCGGTACAACATGACCCCGTGTTGTTTAAGTCCCAGGCGGACCTTTGCTGGAAAGTTGTTGCCCGCAAAGGTCAGAATAACATGCTCCGTTGCTGTTACAACATTGGTGCTTGGATTCTTTGTTTTCACTTGGACTGCTTCGGAGACTCCATACGATGTGAGAGAAGCTAATATGGCTGCTTCGGATATAGAAGTGTGCACACCAG
Organism: Dermanyssus gallinae; assembly: GCA_003439945.1. Classification (NCBI taxonomy): domain Eukaryota; kingdom Metazoa; phylum Arthropoda; class Arachnida; order Mesostigmata; family Dermanyssidae; genus Dermanyssus; species Dermanyssus gallinae. Next base: position 44,717 of record QVRM01006927.1, read on the forward strand.
AAATTTTGCCTTTTACTGAGGAGCGAGCTCCGCTTATTCTCGAAGATACCTTAACTCCTGCCAATTCTTGCAGCGATAACAAAGTACCTCTGTCAACCTCGTCTTTCACTGCAATAACGAGTTCCCCTTTTCTAGTAAATCGAGGTTCTTCAACTTTGCCTTTGATGTGTTGCGCAATGCAGTTACATACGTAATTGAAACGCGTCTCCAAAGCGTTATCATCAGCTGTAAATATTACAGCCACCAGTTTGGCGAGTACCACCTTTGACTCACGCAATCGTTTGTTGCGCGTCACTGTTTGAAAACCATCATCGTCGCCAAGATCTTCTTTTTCTTGAACGCCAGTAGTGACTGTTGTTACATCGCCCTCTCTTCAGTAAGCGTTCGCTGCACCGCGTCCTGTGCTGAAAACATATAGGTCTCAGCAACCCCGGCCTATTAGCAGGCATTATTCTCTATATAGTTTCCGCGTATCTCATCAACGACAAAGATATAAATTCAATTTGCTTGTTTCTGAGTATGGGCAGCTCGTTAACATTCGTATCATCGAAACTGTTGATTGTAACGCCTAGTGGTAATGTTCAGAGAATACAGGGAGGTCCAGTTGCAGTCCATCTGCAAATTCACGTGACCTAGGAATCGAATGTTTACTTATATTTGAACCAAACATGGTGTACAAAAATGGTGGATAGGTACCTGCGGCATTTCAGAACGAAGGGGTATGCTTGATTAAGCTGTTCACTAAACTAAATGAAACAAACGTTTTTTTTCTATCTATCCTGGTTTGCGCCTGGATATTCAAATCAGGAAGCAAATGGGAGTGAGGCACTGACACGCGTCTCTGTCAAGATCAAGCTTTTTCAAAGTAGATTCAGCTAAATTTTACCGACATTATATACAAAGGTGGTTCGATAAGTTTCAGAACTTCAAATTTTAAAAATTGAACTGACTTTACTAAGGCATTTCGGTTTATTTTGCTACAAAGGACTTTTCATTAGGTACACATAGGCCACTGGTGGCATTGGTTGTTTAAAGAAACGTTAAGCGGTTTTTAAAAAGCCAAAAGTGGAGGAGCAACAAATCTGCATAAAGTTATATGACAGAAAACAAATCATATGCTGTAAAGTAGTAGAAATGTTACAAACTTTGTGTAGTAATAAAGAAGTATCCAGAAATACGTAGATCCACATTGTTATGCATGTACGTGCATTACAGTGAGCAGGAGTTATTATAAAGAAATCAAACACACTTTGGAAGTTGAATAGATATTTTGTTTACATATATATATATATATATATATAATTTTCGGCTTTGCAATAACAAATGTAAATGCCTCCGCTAACCTTTTTTTGTGAGTTGTTCTTTCTACTTTACCGTAAGTATTGTCCGGGTTTGAACACGTGGCTCTTGGCGAAGTCAAAAATAAACTGAGAAATTAACGTCTTTAGGTCTGTTGACTTGTTATTCCAAACCATTACGTCAAAGCTACCAAGCTTTAGCGTTCCAAGCACCAATTCTGTTCTGAAGCCAGAATTCAAACGCTAGAATATATATATATATATATAAATGTAGTGTTTAGATTTCATCTGAAATACTGGCACATTTTTCTATGCCATATTTTACAGGTAAGCTTTGGAGATACGTTGCCTAAAAAGCAACCTGCGCCCTACTGGTGCTGTACAGGCTACAGGAGGAACCAGCAGCTGAACGCTTCGCACGCGTTCTGTTGCTGAGTCTACCATATAGACAAACGCAGACAACGCACGCAAATGTATCGACTCAAATATCGGCGCCCTGCAAAGAAGAGGGATTATTATCGTATATTCCGTATCTGAGGCGCTGGTAGATGAGTAGTACACATAAAAAAAACAGCTCTAGATCAGCCCTTGATATGAACATGGTGACATGTCTATATTGTGTGTGTAGACGAACACGTACTTGAAACCCTAACGTTTCTATGTACATGGAGTGAAACTGTTCCAGAAAAGTGTTACATAAATGAGAGTGCTAATCTAAGATACCCTGTTTGTTAAATATATGACCTTGGTCTGGTAATGTGTCGTGTTTTTTAGTATTGCATGGCGGGTTTTGTACTTCGTAAAAGCAAAACCGACAAGTTGTCTTCCTCGACACTTTTCTGCTGCTCGTCTTCTTCATAGAGCATTTCAATTTCCTTGCATGTTTTCCGTATTTGGCAAAAACAAGCAAAACAGTTTAAGGCAAGTTAACGTCAGACAGAAAAATAAATGACAAATCCAGAGCAGAATAGAACATACACAACAATAGGCGATTTGTCACCTCTAACGTATCGAATATTCATACACGTATTTACGAGTAAAGGAGAGAACAGTTTAGAAACAAATATGAGAATGGCAGTGCGGATTCCAAAAAAGTATGCGCTATAAGATTATTAAGTATTTTATTATTAAGTCGAGTTGTGGAGGCATCGAGATAGCGGGACAAGTACGGGTGGAAGTATTTTTAGGTCTTAAAAAAAGCATATGATCATAAGGTGAACTGAACAAACTTGTAATACATTATGCTGAAAAAGCATTTTGAGAGAAGCTGGGTACTAGAATAAATTCACAGGAATTTCACGGCTCGAATAATAATAACAATAATTTTAGGGTAATAGGATTTTCAGGGTTCGAGTAATAAGAATTTCAGGGTCGAATAATAATAGCAACCGGGCAATCTAGAAAGTTTATGCTGCTGTTTGCGGATGATATGGCAGTGTTAGACCGGGACACTAGCAAAGTTCACCGACTGTTAATGCATGTAGGGAAGCAGCGGAGAAACTGGATATGGTGTTCATTAAAAACGAGCGCAATTTTAGTATACATTGGGGTTAGGCAGAAAGGAAGCTTGTATTACAGGGGAGAATATTGGACTCTCTACGGTAGTACAAGTATGTTGGGGCAACAGTGACTACAGGAGAAGATTTTTTGAAGGAAGAAGAAATATTACAAAAAAACAAAAACTGAAAGAGAAAGACATGCTGTGGGCCCTCCCTCTAGGGGCTCTCCCTCTGGTCTACAGCGCAAGGTTGGGAAATAAGTTAGCAACTTGGGCTGTAAAATGCTTTACTTTGGGGGGCTACTACGGTCATCACGGACTAGCACATAAATGTGAGAGACGGGGCAGGCCAAAGGGGGGAGGGCTCGAGGGGAAGAGCTTAACTTGGAGAAAAGACAATATAAGCATAGCGCAAAACATGACGATCATGACAGAGCGTGGGGAGTTTGGGGTCGAAGCGGTGCCGTAGAAGTCACCGATGATTTGAATACAACATTTTAATGCGAGATAGGCTAAATTCAGAACGAACTGAAGCATTTCATATGAGATTATAACGGCGATACTGTTTAGTCAGCGAGTCAGGCTAACTGAGGTGTCAGTGGCCGACGTTTTTGCCACGGACGTCAGTAGTCGACGTTTTTGCCACAGGCGGTAAAGGATTTAACATTTTTAAGAGAAAATACATGATTTCGGGAAAAAAGCGAAGCTTAGAAGGTACCTACTTATGGGAATAACATTAATGTTATATATATATATATATATATAAAATATTGCGATTATTTATTAATCATTAACATTAAGTTTGCGTACTCGGCAGTGCTCGCCTGTAAAAAGTGGCTTAATATACTGGCCAACAGGTTGAAGGGATACACTTCTGGGGAGCTGCCTGTTCCGCTGTGGCCGGCTGAGGAACCAGTAGTCGAGGATTACGACTTAGCTTTAGCCAGTCTACTTACCTGGACGGGGGTGCTGGACCAGCTAAGCGGAAAACACCCTACCACCAAGGGAGAAATTAAGATTTTGGTTGAAGAGTTGGAAAAAGCGGCTAGAAGGATTAAGAGGCAGGGCAAAAATAGGACATAATGGAGGAGGATAAAAGGGCAGAACACATAGGAATGATTACTCGGCTTGAAGGAGAAAACTCTGAGATGAGGACCAAAATAGAGGGATTTCAGCGGACGGTTAAAGAAATGAAGGCTAGAATAGAGGGGCTTTAGCGAAAACTATCTGAGGGAAAGCCCCGGGGGGAAAAGGGCCAGCAGAGACGGCAGAAAAGGCCGCGGACAATGCTCCCCTGTGCTCCAGATGCGATTAGGATGAATGAAGAAAGGGCCGAAAAGACTAGCCCAAGAAGATGTTCCAGAGAGCCTCGCTAACCCAGCAAGGCATCTTGTCAGCAAGGGAGAAACCGGGCTCTTATCATATGGAAAGGCTCAAAAAGGGTCTCAGCGTTGCTGGACCAACTAGCGATGCAGTTTCCCTCGGCCTCAGAGGCAGCCAAAGTCCCGGTGGATAGGCTCACGGTTCTCCGGAGCAGGGATGCCTTGGAGCTGGAATGTGATGAAGCCAAGGATACTCCCATGCGTGTCAAGTGCACGTCACGCACTTTAGTCGTTGGAGTAGTCCCTGAAAGGGCGCCAGCAGACGGGTTTCCCAGGCTACTCACTAAGATGGTACTCAAGCAAAAGCCCCCTTCGCACTGAAGACACCCGCATGGGGAAAAATGGCTATTGGCAGTGTATGGCAACGCTGCCATCAGCTGCAGCTGCCAGGCTATTGTCCAGACAGGGCATCACCATTGGAGGCTCCGTTTGCAGACCTGAGGAACGGGTCTCCGTGCCCATGTGCTACAATTGCCGGGGTGCGGGACACATGGCGAAGGACTGCAAAGAGCCGAAGGTGGACGCCAAGCGATGTTATCGCTGCGAAAACGAAGGTCATCTCGCGATAGCATGCGACAAACCCAATTCTCACTTTCACGTCTGTGATAAAGGGGAGCACTCGGCGGCCTTAACGGGCTGAATGGCGTTCGCTAAAGCTCTGCGGGAGCGACGCGAGGCTGTAAAGCAGAGGACCATACAGCGGACAGAAGAGAAAGAGGATAAAAGTAAGGGAGAACGAGCAAGCTAAGAAGGGGCGGAAACTGAAGGCCAGGGTGTCAACAGTCGACGAGGATGGCTTTGAGGCGCCTCGGACGACAGCCAAGAGGCAACAAGTTAGTTCCGAGGGGGCCGAGAGAGGGGCAAGTAACAATCACAATGATTAGGGTCATACAGGTCAACCTGAACCGATTTAGGGCAGCCCACGCCCTGCTAGACCAAACAATCCAGCACAGGAGTATTGAGCTTGCTCTAGTATCGGAACCGAACAAAGGCATTGCACTCCGGAAGGGTATTATCAGCCTTGATACGGCAAATGACTCCGACACCTGGCGGACGAGGAATAATAGGCATTTATCGGTTAGAAATCGGGGTTCCGGTTCAGGATTTGCAAGGGTAGAAATAAAAGGGCTAGGGGTTTTCTATTCTTGCTATTTTTCACCAAATAGGAAACTTCAATGTGTTTCTTGATAGTCTGGGGCAGAGCATACGCGTTCATACGGGAAAGGGAATTGTCCTCACCGGGGACTTCAACTCAGCCAGCGTCGGGTGGGGCAGCAAAACCACAAATGAAAGAGGCCAGACACTAGAAGAATGGATGGCAGAAAATCCGGATAGTGTGCATTGTTTTCATTTCATATTTTTTCACTCAGGTTGAGTAGCGATTATAACCACAAATACATTACTTTAACAACTATAAGGACAGTGAATCAAGACTATCACCGGGTGATCTGCATTTGTATGGATACATACACATACACCTATACATATACATATATACACACATATATATATATACATACACATACATATAAAATATGTAAGCTACAAGGCCCCACAATGACGGGCTTATTCATTTAAAGATTGCACAAGATTGCATTTTTCGGCATGGTATCTTTGGCAGAGTTCACCGCAGCGGGCGGCATACACAAGTCTCACATGGTTCATAGAACTCAGAGCGTTGACATAAAATGTGATGAAAGCCGTGTACTGCAAATCGTGTTATCACGTGCCTGTTGCCACGTTCTGGCCCCTTCTACTCCGCATTTCTCATCGCTCCGGTATTGAAGAATTCCGGGTCGAGTTCGGAAAATTTCGCCTAACATTTTCTAATGCAGTCGTTAAAGGCTGCGGTTTGCGGAAGGTCATAACGGCGCCTTAGGTCTTCTATACAAAGTGGATAGTCTGCTAATAGGAAGACGAGGCGGTTGCGCGTTAACGTATGGAGTCCAAGAGTCCGTTTCAGGAAAGCTGCTTTTATCTGATTCAGCTGGTCGAGGTTTCTGGGAGTCAGGTGCGCCCATATTAACTCCACTCCATATGAACCACGGGAGCGATCTTCAGGTCGAAGAGGCGAATGGCTGTGCGAGGGACAGGCGGTGCGGGCTCCTGATGGACAATACCGCTATAAAGGCTTTCCTGCATCTCTCCATAATATGCACCGAGAACCCTACCCATTCGACGGCATCTTTTGAGCCATGCAGTGGACGGCGTAGAAACCTGGGTAATCAAAAGGCGCAGTCGCCCACGTCTCCGTCAGAACCAGAATATCCACAGCATCCAGAGCCGAGCAGCGCTACGGTTGCAGCGCCCTCGCAATTGCACTGTACTATCTTTAGCGACGTCCACGGCTCCTGCTCCAGTGACGGCCGGTGGGTTCTCTCTGATTGTTGGAGACGCTGCGTCTGGTAGCGGGTTGCTGGGATACAGCCGCTAGGGCTTGGCTTAGGAAGTGCAGGATTGTCGGAGATGCCGGAAGCTGGTACCAATTCTTCGGGCCTGACCGATCGGTCCCGACGCCCGGCCCGGTGCGGCGCGGGTTGATCAATCCCGGTGTTTCTTGAAGATGGGCACGACCGGCAAACCTGACCTTGCTGTTGGACCTGGCATCCTTGACCGGGGGGCGGGGGCCCTGACTCTCGTTGCACTGAGACGTCGCTCTCGATACCGGATTCGTTTGGGGCGCGGATATCCAGTTTTCTTTTTTCAGCTTCCTGAGTTTCACCCCTAAAAAACGCTTGATTCGTCTGGCAATGTTATATGCGATTATTTTGGCGATTTCCCCCATGTACGAATATCGGCTGCTCTCGACCACTTGTCGTTGGGTGATAGTGAGAGGGAGCACTGAAAAGAGAGCATTGTCTTGCACAGCTTTAGCCGCAAGCATATCGTTGGCCGCCTTACAGTCCTGTCCGAATAGAGGTACGGACAGGACATGGAGTTCAGACCCCGGGCGAAAGACGTGCACTTTTGCGGCCAATGCTTCAACCGCTGCCACAAACTTATTTTTCTCGAAATCCATACAAATCGACACTGGCCCACTGGCAGCACTGGTGTGCTTCACCGCCTCTGCCACTATGCTATCGATGTCCTTTCTCGAAGACGGACGCACCGACACAAGTGTTCCATTAGGGAGAAGTTCCTTAAGAGCAGGCCCAAGTGGACCAACGACACTGTCACCCAGCACCAACACGGATTTCTTCGGCGGGGGCAACACTGCGGCAGTATCTCGACCGTCAGTGGCATCCATAGGGTCCTCGCGCGGTAACCTCATGTTCAAGCGACTGCACCCGCCGGAATAGAAACATAACACAGCCCATGAATTATGTCTCAACGTTGAGGCTATCCAGAAAGGTTGTGAAACGATCCACCGTGAAGTCAGCTGTTGCCACACTGCATACACGACAACGCCAGCCAGCTGTAATTGCTGCACTGGGTATAATCTCATCTGATTTCAAACGTGCTGCATGGATAGTTCGATTGCACTTTGAGCAGCTCAGGTTGAGCCCACCCTGAGCGGTTTCTTGGCATCTTGCACATACCAGACTCACGCGCGATTTTTTTAGGCGCTGTTTGAGGTTAGGTGGGGAGAGCGGTCGCTTTGGATGTTCCATTTGTCGCGCACTGTTGTTGTTGTGGTGCCGCAGCTGACATTCCTACAGGTGTGTCTCCCGGGCTGTTCCGAGCAATAGGGGTCATGTCTGTCCGCGCTATCCAGGTCTCAAAATGACGGAATCACAGCTGCCGTACTTATAGGCGAAGCAAAAAAAAAATAGCTTGCGCTGGGGTACCGACCTTTCTATAGTCCAGAAGGGTGCACGGAGTTACGAGGAGTCGATAGATGTGACGATATCCGAGTTTCGGTTTATCATACTCTCATAACATGTCAATCACACAGAGCCATGACAAAAACACGACCGCACTCTATGACAGCTGACAGCGATGGCAGAAAATGGGTTACTTTTAGTTAACGACGGGAAAGTACCCACATTCTCGCGGGGAAACCAGAAGTCTTTCGTGGACCTCACAATGGCGAATGACATAGTCTTCTAATATATTGGGTTGGGAGGTTGATGAGGAGGAAAACGGAAGTGACCACAGATACATCCTGTTTGAAGTCGCTACCCCTCCCGAGCCAGCTGCCACTCCGCGCAGACGCTGGCAGATGCGCAAGCTAAACCAGCGGGTCCTGGCGAAGAAGATTGACGAGGGCTGTCGACAGCGGTCAGAGGAAACCACGGACGAGACCCGGATCGCAGCTGTTCTCACAACGACCTGTGAGAACGGCCGGTGCATTGGTGGAACCAAGAGATTGGCGAAACACGTCGTAAATGTACTAGACTAAATAGGGCTTACACTAGACAGCGCTCGTGATTGAGTATAAGAGTCGCCCGAGGGGAGCAAGGGTGGACGGTGGACGAGCGATCGGCCGACCCCCTGGCGTCTTACGGAGCTGCCAGACAGACACTGCAGAAGGTCATTGAGAAGAGAAAGGCGCAATCTTGGAAGCTTCGGATAGAAGAGAAGGCAAGGGACGTATGGAGTCGGCCCTACCACATCGTCTCGACCAAGCTCCGGAAACCATCCCCTAGACTACCATTGGATGTGCTGGAGAAGACGGTTCGCCATCTCTTTCCGGACCATCCTTGGAGAGAAGAAAAGGAGCGAGCAAGAAAAAGGTTGACACCCGGAAGGGCACCCGGACGGAGTTCCCCCTAGAGCGGCGAGGCTGCTAGTGAAGCGCTGGCCAAATGTTTTTCAGACCCTGGCCAACAGACTTCTCAGAGAGGAGCGTTTTCCGAGGCTGTGGAAGAAGGCTAACCTGGGCTTGATCCCAAAAGGGGAAGGAAATGCCCTCGCAAAAGGGCCTGCCTACTGTCCCATATGTCTTCTCGACACTGTGGGTGAGATCTTGGAGAAGGTGCTAGTTGACCGGCTTAACGTCGAGATCAAAGCCAAGCGGTCTCTATCAGAAGCACAGTATGGCTTTCGGGAGGGACGGTCCACGTTCGACGCCCTGGCAAGAGTACTGAGACAGGCAGGTGAGCAGCTAACGAAGACCCCCAAAACACGGGACTTTGTGCTGCTCATTCTCCTAGACGTCAAGAACGCCTTTAACTCGATGAGCTGGAAAGTGGCAATGCAAGCGATGGAGCGCAAGGGCATCTCGCCCTACCTTTGTCGAATCATAGCATCGTACCTGTCGGAGAGAGGCCTGCTGGCCGGCGATCAGAGCTACGCAGTTACTGCAGGGGTCCCGCAAGGATCGGTTCTGGGACCGGTCTTGTGGAACCTCGCCTATGACGGGGTTCTCGAGCTGCAGGGTCTGCTTAGGGGTGTCAAGATGGTCGATTATGCCAAAGACTTGGCTCTTCTGGTCACGGCCCGTAGTACGGGAGCACTAGAGTCAGCCGCCAATGAGGCCTTGCTAATGGTGACAGACTGGATGGAAGACCATTCTTTAAAACTGGCACCGCACAAGACTGAGGCGCTGTACCTAACAGGCAAAAAAAAAACTAAGAGCATGCATGTCGAAGTGGCAGGTCAGCCAATTGTTTTGGGAAAAAGGCAAAGTACCTCAGGGTGACACTCGACAAGGGACTGACTGGCGAAGCGCACATACAGCACGTGTCAGCAAAGGACCGAAAGGTGGCCAGCAATCTGGCGCGCTCGAAGGAGTTGGGGCAGAAAAGCGCCGCCTTTTGGCAACTGCTGCAGAATCCGTCGCCCTCTGCGGAGCACCGCATAGGCAGACAGGGCACTTAGGACAGCATGCAACAGGATGAAGGTGAGGTCGCCGCAACGGCCGGTGGCCATAAGGGTCCGCCGCGCATTCCGTACCGTCTCGTCTGAGGCACTACTTGTCGTGTCCAAAATCCTGTAATGGCATCTGCTGGCCGGGGAGCGATCAGAACAAGCGCTGGACGATGATCTAGACCCCACACGGGCTAGATTAGCTACTTTGGACTCTTGGCAGAAAGAATGGGTGAGGGCAGCAGCTCCTGGGGGGGTCACCAAGGGTCGCTGGACCAAACGTCTGATCTCGGACCTACGGCAATGGTACGACTGCAGACACGGCAAGCTATCTTATTATGCGTCCCAGGTGCTGACCGGCCACGGCCAATTCCAGACGTATATGGTTAAGATTGACAAATCCCAAGTCGACTCCTGCGTACTATGCGACTCGGGGGGAACCGGATAATGAAGAGCACACTGTTCGGCATTATGGGGCCCTCCGGAAGCGCGGGACGCGGAGGCGACCGCTGTGCGAGGCCGACCGGTCAACGAGGTCACCACCTATATGATGACTTCAGCGGCGGCCTAGAAAGAAGGTATTGCCCACTTTGTTGCGATCATGTCCGCAAAGGTATTCAAAGAGACTGCCAGTAGAGCTCGTCTTAGCGTCCACTCAGGCTCCGGTCGAGAGGGACAATCTGTAGACGGGAGGCGGGTGAGTGATAGGTAGACGGACCAGGCTAGGCAAATACAGCAAAGGATATCCCAGATGATGACTCTCGACGCACTCACAGGCGGGCAGGCTGCGGAAGGTGTCAATGGCCTTCTTGAAGTCGCCGCCCCGCACCAAAGCGGGCTAGGGCGACTGTAGGAAGGCTGGAGTAGGGAGAAGAGGCAAACTGGCCACCCCCATGGATACGAAGCGATGCCTAGCAGTTACCGTTCCTGGGGGTGGGGGGGGGGGGGAGGCAAGAGTTAGTGAGTTTGTAAGTCCCACACTAGTCACTGGCTGTGGTGACCCATGTACATCACGATTCCCGTAATCCCCCATATTAATGCCAAGAGGTTTCAGCTTTAAAAAAAAATATATATATATATATATACTCTGTGGTTAGCATCAATTGGCAATGCACCTGAGACGTCGGCTCATGTTGCTCAGATGTGCGATACAACACACAAACAAACTATAAAGAGACATGACGACATCTGTGATCGCGTGGCGCGTCTTCTCCGCGAGAGCGGTCATGAGGTGGTTCGTGAGCGAGTATTCCGTCGACCGGGCGCACCGGGTCTAAAGCCCGACCTCGTAATAACAACACCTACCGAGGTCTGGGTTTTAGATGCCGAAGTTTGCGGCCCGAATCGGGACCTGGCAAAAGCGCGGCAGGACAAGATCACAAAATATAACGTCGAGTTCCTATAAGCGGCGCTCCCCGACTCGCAAAAAAACTCGTAGATTCGGAATCATCACTATTTCTATAAGTGGTGTATGGGACGCCAAAGATATCTGCAAATACCTCTTATAATGGCACGCTCTCTGCTTAAATACTATGAGAGCCATTGCAAGTAGAAGGTGTCGTCTAGTGCCTATGGTCGGAATGCTTATTCACAACCTTTTGCCGTCATGTAATCATCTATTAAAATTTTGTTTATAAACCTTTCTGCAAATACAACGTAGTCGTCCTCTGTGTATAATACTTCTATATATCAGTAAACCTTTTGTTATATAGCAGAGCAACGCCACCATTTGCTTCTCCAGGACGTTTAGTCTATCGCCCAAGATAAAGTATTGTATCAACTTGCAGTACAGCATGTAATTAATTTTAAAGTTATTATAACAGCATTTAAATACTATATTACATTATTTTTTATATTATGAAATTGTATATATATATATATATATATATATATATATTATAATATGTATATTATGTATATAATATTGTATTATGTGTTATATTAAATATTGTATATTATATTTAAAAAAAATATATATATACAGGGTGTGATGGAAATATTTAAAGAGCGATATACAGAATGGTAGAGCTCGTTAAAGAGAATGTTTTTTCCAATGGAACGTGGTCTCTGAGAAGTCTTGTATTGGAGTGAGAGTGAAACTACTACAATTTGTAACACGTTCAAAACTAACATATTCAGCCAATGCGCAATTCGTGGTCATTTCTGTATCAAACGTATGGCATTGCGAGCTGTAGTTGTGGAGTGATGACGATTCTTCGGCGAACATGTCGAGATTAAATGCATGGAAAATGACGCGCTGCGGCTGTCGCGCGACACGTCGGCGGTAGTGAACGTCGCCACACAGTCATTTTACATGCACTTAATCTAAACATGCCCTCCGAAAAATTGTTATTACTCCGCAAACACAACTCGCATTGCCATAAGTTTGGGTCCAAAATGATCGCCATGAATAAAAAACGCTATTAAATAAATTTCTCTTCTAAGGGACCATGTCGCGTCTTCTGACCGGCCTTGTATATACTTCAGATGAAGCAGCATTTTATCACGAATACGAAGGTGTGCTTAGTTTCTATATAGGAAGACTGGTTGTCTCGCAACAGCACTTTTTGTGCTCCTATGTCGGGCAAAAACACCAGTGTTACAAATTGTAGTGATTTCACTCTCACTCCAAAACAAGACTTTTCGGAGACCATGTTTCATTGGGAAAACATTTGTTTAAACGAGCTCTACAATTCTGTATATCGCTCTTCAAATCGTTCCGTCACACCCTGTATATATATATATATATATATATATATATATATTTTTTTTTTTTCTAATTCAATGCTTTCAATCATTCATCGTCGTAACATGATATAATATTATATATAATATTAGTTCTACATTTAGAAATATGAATTACCATAAACAATTTGTGTGTTAACCGCAAAGAGACAGCCGAGAGAATAGCTAACTGCATAGTAATACGCTAACCGTAAGCGGTGCCGAAAAAATGGCGCCAAAAAAACCTACCTGTTGGAACCTGCGGAGATCCAACATCGGGGGCGTGGAATGGGACCACAGCTAATCTGATAAAAATATAACGAAATGTATTAAAAAAATGTATATGAAATGTGTTGTTTAAATAACAAGCAGATCTGTTCTAGAAAGTTATTCTTCGTAAATGGCAGGACGGTGGTTCGTACTTCACACACGTGATAGTCTCAGATCGTCCTTGAGGAGAGAAAACGAAGAGTTCTCGGTACCCCCGGAAGACATTTCTGAGGTAACACTGGAGGAGGTCGAATAAGCCCGGAATCGGTTGGCAACCGGTAAAGCGCCCGGCCTAGACGGAACTCCCCCAGAGGTAGCGAGGCTTCTGGTCAAAAGGTGGCCTAAGGCCTTTCAAGACCTTGCCAACAAGCTTCTGAGAGAGGGGAGATTTCCGAGGCTGTGTAAAAGGGTAAACCTGGATCTGATCCTTAAACCCGGGGGAAGACGGGGTCTTCGGTTTACCGGCCCATATGCCTCATTGACGCCATGGATAAGATCCTGGAGAACGTTATAGTCAAGAGACTAAACGACGAGATTCAGGAAAAGAACGCCCTATCAGATGCCCAGTTCAGTTTTCTGAAAGGCAGATTCGCATAGGGGGCTCTAAAGAAGGTTCTGAAACGGGCGGGTGAAGAGACTATAAAGACCCCTAAAACAAGGGGACTCGTGCTTTTGATCCTTCTAGATGTCAAAAATGCCTTCAACACAATGAATTGGAAAGTAATTGTAGAGGCGATGAAGAGTAAGGGCTTTTCCCTCTACCTCCGTCGAATGATTTCATTCTACCTGGATGACAGGGGCTTGGTTGCAGGGGGGGGAGGAGTACGAGGTTACTGCCGGAGTCCCACTCGATTCTAGGACCCGTGCTCTGGGACATAGCTTACGACGGGGTGCTCGAGATCCGAGGTCTCCCGTATGGGGTGGACACGTTGGCGTACGCCTATGACCTTGCACTCATGATAAGGGCCAGGAGCTAAAGAGCCCTGGAGAGCGCCGTCAATGGTGGCCGGGTGGATGGAGTCCCATCACTTGAAACTGGCGCCCGACAAGACGGATGCGATGTACCTAACAGGCAGAAAGAGGACGACCGGCACTAACCTCGAGATGGCGGGCTACCCGATAGAAATCAGAAAAATAGTAAAGTACCTTGGGGTCATGCTAGACACTGGACTGACCGGATCGGTACACGTGAGGTACGTGGCCGAAAAGGCCCAAAGGGTCTCCCTGAACCTGGCGCGGATCATGCCTAGGGTCGGTGAGGTGGCTGAAATGAAAAGAAGGCTCCTGGCCTCGGTGGCCGAATCAACGGCGCTATACACAGCCCCAGTTTGGGGGGACAAGGCATTGCGGACGACGAAAAATAAGGGGGCACTAAAGTCAACCCAACGAACGCTGGCAATCAGAGTAAGCCGGGCGTATCGAACAGTTTTGACCGAAGCTCTCCTGGTCCTAGCCAAGATGCTGCCATGGGACCTAGTGGCTGAACGAAGTAAAATGTATCTAGACAAAGGTCTGGATCTCACCAGGACCAGGAGTGCCACCATATCGGCCTGGCATGAGAAATGGGCGCAGGTAAGTACCCAATGTGACTACGCGGAGCTGGATCAAGAATCTGATACCGGACCTTAGGGTACGGTCTGACCGCCGGCACAGGGAGGTTTCCTACTGAACGACTCAAGTTCTGACCGGATACAGCCAGTTCCAGAGCTACATGTCAAAGATCAAGAAGGCCATCAGCGATATCTGCGTACTGTGCGACTCTGGAGAAACGGACAACGTAGAGTATACTGTTCTGCGGTGTGATGCTCTCAGGGAAGCACGGGACGCAGCACCAACCGCTGTGAGAGGCCGACCCATCAAGGAGGTGGTCGCCCATATGATGACTTTGGCGGAGTCATGGAGGGAGGCGACGAACTTGTTCGACGCCGTTTTGACACTCAAGGGAGGGGGGAGGGGGTGGGGAGCAAACAGGCCCTCAAGGTCTCGACGCACCCTCACAGGACTGATTACAAAATGGCATCCCCCTATCCAACCGCAGGTAGACATGCGGGATGAGAGTCAGGGATAAAGCTGATTGAAGGAGAACGGCAGAGACGCCTCTCCCACGGCTTCGAAGTAATGCCCAAGTAATAACGAGCCGGGGGAGGGGGGTGGGGAGGATTCCGGGTTTAGTGGGTTTGCGAGTCTCACACTAGTCACGCAGGCTGCTAGTGGCGCATGTGCATCATGCATACCAGAAACCTCCCAGAACAACAAAAAACGTCCCAGATCGTCCTTGGGGGCCACCTTGCAGCCATAAGGGAGCGAATGCAGATTAGGGACGGCCTCGTATAGGGTGGAGTATGTTTCGTATTTCGATGGAACTACGCGCCTACGCACGTAGGTAAAGAAGTTAACAATTGGTTAACAATTGCTGCTCGGAGCTCAAACGGCTCTTAATGGCCACCTAACTGTTTTCCTTTCACGTGACAAATAGTAGAGGCTTTCGGTTAGTGTCAGCTGTTCCACGACCTACGGAGCTAATGGGCGCAAAGCCTCTATGCGGCCAATTACTAGAATGGTTTATTCAGAACCTGGTTGGGTAGAGTATATATGCATATACATTAGATACAGGTAACGTTTTTCTCACAGGACTGGATTATTGGTTGTTTTACTATTGACTGAACTGTTAGAAATGTTTTGGAGTGGTATTTGTCGTACTACCTTGAGCACCTCGCATACCTAGAGCACCTGAGAATCGTAAAATCGTGCTGCAAAGCATGTGACGAAACACGCAGGTTGCAAAAGCACTAGTAAGATGTCTACTTTTGTAGCTGGCTGCTTGCCAGATCTTTCTTGCGATCTTATCGTATTTAGTCTCCCATATAGGTGATATGATAAACGTTAATATTAATTATGCTTATCTGAGAAAAGTCGACGCGGTATATATTAGCATCACCTGTAAGGTTTTAATTGCTGCTACCGCTTAAATAGTTTTTCATACTCGGCATCAAATTGGCGTTATATCGGTACTTCGACCCCAAGCATGATGCGTTATGCCGTGTTTTTGTGGACTCCACAACTGCCGGAGTGATACACAGTGTACACCCCCTTGACGCTACAGCTAAAATATTTTCCGTTTTATTTGTATTCTCATTTTTCCAATTTGTGCTCTTATAAATATTTAATTTCCACCAACTTAGCCTGTCATAAATCTTACTTTTCCTGAGCTGGTGCGTGGTATCTGCATAAGCCCTTCAGAGTAGGTTTTACAGCCCAGGTATTCGTCGATAATAGAATATCCACTCCTTGGAGTGCTTTCGCACCTAATAATTCTAATAGGCCACACGTTCCCAGTTACGCAGCATAAACTGAATATTTCCTGTAAGTCGTTTGTTTGACCCTAAGAAAAGTAAAGTTATGGACATCCCAACTTTTAATCGTTTTGACCCTAAGAAGGAAAAAGCTATGGACATCCCAACATTTCGACATATGTGGCTGGGTGCTATTCAACTCATGACAGGTCGCCCCCGAGCATGGGTCTTTTTGATATGGCGTCTTTTTACCCTATTTATCTATCAATTTCTCCAGCGCAGCAACATAGCGGCCGTTATAAGAGTAATACGCGATGTCAACGATATATTATATATATATATATATATATATATATATATATATATAAAATTTAACTCGTAACGAGGTTAACAATTGTACCCTAGCGAACGTGACGACAAACTACATCAGCCCTAATCCAGGCCTGGTGTAGACCACCTGGACAAGGTGCCAAGCACCACTGTGGCGTTTCCACGTTGTATATCCAATGATAGCCTTTGCCGAAAAAAATCACCAGCGCGTGGGTCCCCCGTAGCCAATCTGAGACACTTGCATATCTTAGTAATAACTCCCTCAGTCATTTTACCTGGGCCCCCTAAGGTCTCAAAGGCAAAAGGTCGAAAGTCCATAGAGTCTCCAATATGTGCATACTTATTTCTTTCCGCATTCATATATATATATATATATATATATATATATATATATAAGGCTGCGTAATGCAGCGCATTTTAAATTCTATGAGCGTCTTGATCATAGTTGGTATGCATTCGTATTAGTACACCCGAGATTATTGACCAGAGATAGCAGTTTCTTGTTAATCCTTAGGCAAGACAATGACGCTTAAAAGAATTACGCATAATAGGCAAAGGTGAGATCATACAATTTAGTAGTAATGCTTTAATGTACTCATTTGTACGAAGGGGAGGGAGGATCCACCGCCGTAAAGGGCCTCTCTGGCGAACGTCGCGGAGACGCCTCTCCCGCGGTTTCGAAGTAATGCCATTACTTTGAAAGCATTTATGCTATTACTTCGAACGTTAGCACTTCCGACATCTACCCAAACAGTCACTGGCTTTGGCGGCGCTACCGCATATTTGCTAGAACACTTAGTTTCTAATCGAGCACAAAGTACAAATTTGATTCGGGAAGATTTACCGTGAAGACGATGCCTGGTTGAAATATTTTACAATGCGGCTGGGGTCGTAGAAAAGCCAGTATGCCCAAGGAAATAAATACTCTGTGCTGTAGTTACACCAGTTGGCGAAGTTTTGAGTTGGTTTAGTAGGCGGTGTGTATTTAGTAGTTTTCTTGTTGGTTGTTATTGTATGCTTGGCTGTTGTTTTATTGGTGGTTGTATGCTTGGTCGTTTTCTTGGTTGCTGTTGGAGTACTACGAGTGGTTGTGAGATTGGCCAAGGGTTTGTGGGGCCGCTGCTCGAGTAAGAGAAACGTGTCGAAAGCTATTAGTCCCAATACCACTACAAAGAGAATGACTGCGACCGGCACTACAGGAAACCTGCAATGAATCAGAATTTACAGCATATTAATCAAGAAATTTGCTTTACTCAATTTAACGCACACTGAGCTTCAAGCATCTTATAAAATGACAGCAGACTCAAAATAACAAAACGATGCTATGAATTAAAATACGTTTATAACCGTGCTACAATATCAGGCAGCAAAAAGTGTGGTGCGCACCCATTTTAATCGTTTATGGGTTCTACAGCAATGCAGCAATGCAGATGCGACAATGATTCCTCTTTTAGAACATAAATTGATAAATTTGAAAATAAATGTGTTCAAGAGCTTACACTAAAGCAGCTAGTGAAGTCAGCCTTACGCATCGACCTCAGACAGAGGCGTTTCTTAAAAGCATACTTTGAACTGTCAAATTTAAACCTGCTAAATTGATGTGCGCACCGCAATAACCACGCTTCTTTCACCTACCTAAACGTTAAAGTTAAAATACAAACGTCAGTGCATTCCTGCTGTTTTCTCAGATATCTAGAGGAATTTGTCTGTATAGACTCGATGAATATAAGATCACCTAACAGCTTGATTAACGCTGAGCACTATCATTTTAAACGAGGATCACTTATTACTTACTTTGTTTTTTTAATAGATGTTAATTGATTGCTTAAACAATCTAGATAGTCTTACATCAGAGACCCACTACACAGGTGTATATTCTACGTGTTAGACGTTTTTAACATCCGATACGCCTACAACTTGTGCATGTTTTTCTGATCATTTCGCGGAATTGCATCACTAGACCACTAGAATTGACAAATTTCATCAGAAGAAGAAGCTTTAAGATGGCCGGCGCAGCAAAAAACGCACTGGATAACATTTGAGTTTGGATCCGATGGGTCTTGCAGCTGTAATATCTTCCAGCGCCGCTTTAAATTCGCAGAAGATATCCGTGGTCTTGAAATGATCGTCTTAAAGAGCGAATACGAGCGCCTTATGCACTGATACAATTTCTGCAGTGATTGAACTCTGGCAGTTGCCCAGATGTACTGCTAGATTTGTCCCGGTGCCCGGTATGACAACTACTGCTCCTCCAGTAAAACCTTGCTGCGAACCATTGCTGACGAATACTTCTGTGAGAGTAAGCTTATGTAGTGTTCGGCGGTAGGCTTCAGATACCAAGCGTAATGTCTATTTTTTCTGGATGAACATTTTTCTAGGTATAGATAGTAACACAGACCAATGTTTAAAATTTTGACATAATAAATACACGCTTATAAGGAGCCTGCATCTTCACGCTCAGTTCAGGAATGTCCTCGAGGATGACAGCTGCGCTGGTATTTCGGCGTTTGTCCCGGGTGATTATCAGTAATTTACTGCTACTTTTGGCCAATATGCTTATTATATACGTTATTAAGAAACTCTCGTCGTTTGTTGGTAAGCTTAAGGCCACTTTCGGTGTTCAACATTTGCTTTCATTAATTTGACTCGTTTACCTTGTTGCAAGTGTGACAATTGCAAGAAAAGCTACAACAGTGACAGTACAAACCACGAAGAGTCGAAACAAGCTTTAAAGTGCGCCAGGTAGTGATGCCGGGGTCCCAACTCCACTCAACCTGACAGCCGATTGTGTTCGATTTACAACTTCATTGCAACGGACGCTTGTTTATGTTTCGCGCTGCTCGGCGGTCTTCTAGCGAGCGGGTGCACTGCATGCCGAGATAGTTCCATGGACAAGACAACAAGTCCTCGACTCGTGAACAAAGCAAACTGTGGGGTTTGCAAAACCATCATAGTTAAGGAAAAAAGTTACTGTGCATGTGCGATCTGCAAAAGCACCTTTCATGTACAGTGCAGATATAATGAGAGCTGGACAACAATGACCGCGCAGGCGAGGCAGGCCTGCAGGTGCAAAATATGCAACTTTTCATCAGCAGGGCTAACTGCCGCTCAGTTCGAACTCGAACTTGATGTCCTGATCACAAAATTGGCGTCTTCAGAACACACGGCGCTACTTAGCGAAACGATTGCTCTCCTTTTCTCCAGAACCGCATGGCTCGAGCACCAGTGAATTCCCTTCGAAGACACTGCGAGTCACAGTTCCAAATGCTACGCGCGCGACCCGCGCCTGCCTCACAAAGCATGGACGACGCGAAAGTTGACAGCCAGTCAACCGACACTTGCACCAGTCAACGGGGACGCTAAACAACGATCAAATAAAACAAGGGTCCTACTTATGGGCGACTCTGCCGTCGAAAACCTGCGCAGAAAGATTCGCGACAATTTTGGCCGCACTCCAGGGTTTAAGTCCAAATGTTACCCAAATGAAAAAGTTATTGACACTCTTCAGAAGACTGAGCAAATGATTGACGCCAAACCGGGTCATTCACGCGGGTCCGTTTAATACAAAGAATGGACGCGGACCCGAAGCTATTGAGAGACAATTGTCAAGTTTAGAGATGTCCTTGCCTCCAAATCTGCAAACTCCAGCGTGATGGTTGTCTCAATTCCAAACCATTCTAGGGCGTTTAATGAGGCCCTTAGCGTCTTGAAGCAGTCGAGCTCAATTGAACTTATGATTGTGGCCAACGTCCAAACCGACCCCAATACTGTTCTGAGCAAATCTGTCTATAGCGAAAAAGTAACCGATAAAATAGCACACGTTATAAAAAACGGTCGCAAGATCGTAAATCTTAAGCCAAAGGACACCGAGCGGGCAAACAAAACTGATTTAAAAAGTGCTCCTCAAAGTGTACATCCCGAAACCACAAAGGTCGCACATGGGAATAGCGACCAACCGAGCAGGTGCGATGGGGTAGCAGAACATACGCGACGGCTTGGTTCAATTTTCTCAGCCCAAGAGATGGCGCGATCGTCGTTCTTGGCGCGCATACGATGGACAATTGCCGCAACAACCGACGCACCCTGGCAAACAACAACCTGTGCCACCGTATATGCAACAATCGACACAGCAGCAGACTCCCAATACTGATGGGGCAGTTCAGGTATCCAATGTGGGGCAGTTTCCTGGGGTGTGGGGGAGTTTGGAATACGTATCAGGTGTCCTTGATGTACCCGAATATACGACAGCGAGGGCAACTACTCATTTAGAGTCGCCGGCAACGGTCCACTCGCTTTAGACGGAAACTCGTCCGCTCCTGCAATAAGTCTCAACTCAAGATTCTCCAATGGAACGTCTAGGGCATTGGTAACGGATTACCTCTGCTGATACCATCGGAAATAAATAAGGTCGATATTACCGTTCTCACCGAGATATGGTCTAATAAGGTTGACATTTCAGGGTTCTACTCAGCTAATAGGCCGGCTCATATAAATCACGGTCGGGGCCGGCCCAGTATCGGTCTGTTATAATGAACTTTTAGAAGTCGTTTCAACTAAGTTCAGTGAAAACAACTCTGTGGTTCTCGAGGCAGATTAACTTAACTATAGTTGCCGTATACTCTAGCTCACATAAATATATATACAAATTCGTCGGTCGATTGGCGCAAGTCCTATCTGCAATTGATTTAAATAAACCAACAGATTTGAACAGGCGACGTAAACTGTCGTCTCGACCAACCGGGCGCACGAAGAACGCAGGTATTACTGAATTTACTCTACCAATTTGTTATGTGGGTGATCACAGACCCAGTACAGCATACCTTTAAAGGACACCAAGGATCCTCAACAATCGATATTTTTGCAAATAACCTAAGCCCGACAGACATCTACTATTTCGGATATGCAGGCAATATTACAGCTTTTGGCAACAGGCCGCACCTTCAATAACTTTGCTATTCAAGGTACACACAAACGGTACTACGGCAAAAAGAAAATACGTCTGAAAATTGCTAGATCCAGATCGCATTAACCGTTTGTCTAGGACACTGAACTTTGATTTAGATGGCCTCGGCATAGAGAGTATTTGCGAAAAACTGACTACAACAATTCTGAGTTGCGTAGCTCCCTCCACCACTTGGCGTTCAAAACCATGGTTTAACAGACAGTGCTACGAGGCTCAAAAGTATGCGAGACAATCATTCTTTCTGGCCCGTTACCATCCGGAGATGACTGATTTCTATAATAGGATCTGCAAATGGTACCCAAGTACCCTAAAAGATGCCCGGCTTTCATATATTTAAACACACGAAACAAAGCTAGTTCAAGCCACGAAACGCCAGGCTTTTAAATGGATCCGCCAATTTCATCCACAATCGTTGTCCAGCACTTCACAGATATGTTCTCGTCGGCGAACACAATCACGCACGAAGTGCCAGTGTTTAAAGGCTCGCACAGCGAACTTTCCAGCATCCTCCGGGCCAATATAGACGAATAATTTACTTTACAGGAAGTTGCGATGGCAATTTCGCATCTTCGAAATGAAAAGGCGCCGGGACCAGATAACATTAGAAATGATCATATCAAGCAGTCGGAACCGCTGCAACCAGCGATTGGTCACTTATTGGAGAGATGCCTGGACATAGGGATATACCGGCTAGTTGGCGAGACTGTATACTGGCCGAGATTTCTAAAGGCAAAGGTGATGTATTGGATCCTTCAGGCTGGAGAGAAATTTCAAAGAAGAACTATCTATAAACTACTATATTTGCTCCTAACGCGGCGCCTGGAAAATGTTCTCGAAGCGCAATTCTTCATTCCCGAAGAACAGCCTGGATTCAGACGCTGAAAACCAACACATAGAGCTTGCGCAATATTCTTCAAGGATATTAAGAAAACAGTGAGCCGCCGCGGACGTTCAATGTTTGCAATATGTGTGGATTTCAAATCTGCTTTTGATACTGCACCTCGGAACGTTGCCCTTTGAAAGAGGCAGCTTTGGGTATGCCACCGCGTTTTCTCAAACTATTGGCGGCCATTCTCCAGGAGAATTATGTGATATTGAACGACGGCGTTGTCAAACATCCCAAATTTGGACTGACTCCAGGTGTTGCTCAGGGCGATAAACTTAGTCCAATCCTGTTTTCTGTAATGTCAGTGAGCTGCCGGCGATTATGTAGAAGAAGCATCCGTCAGTGCAACTCATCCAATACGCTGATGATGTTGCTATCTACTCTGAAAGTCGGCTCCATATTCAGCAAGCGTTGGTCATTCTTGCAAAGTTTGCGGCAGATACTTTACTGGAGATAAATATTTGAAAGACAAAAGCAATAAAGTTTCGTCGTGGAGGACGTCTCGCAACAGCTGATATCATAAAGCTTCGTGGCCAACCTATTAAATTTGTAAAACATTTTTTATATTTGTGCTTGGAATTTACGCTTGTCCAGACATGTAGAAGAAAGGGTCCGTAAGGCGCTGATTGCCATTTACTCAATTGAGAATCCGCAACTCCTCTCACTGAGAACGGCTTTAAAATTGTTTGACCTGAAAGTTGCCCCCACAGCAAGCTATGCGATCGAACCTATTTGGGAACATTTCAGAGCTTCAAGCTTTGACGAACTTCATCGCCTAAAGGTAACGTATATTATACGGGTTATGGGCGTTTACCAAAGCAGCCGCAACCGATTGGTGTATCTGGCTTCGAATAACCCACTTTTCACAGAAGACCTTTAGCACCGTTTTAACCTGCGGTTAACTCGCGAGTATTAAGAGCACTTACTAAAGTGGGAAGCTAAGAGGTGTAAAATTGACATGGAATTCTATCGGACGCAAGCTATGATAAACAACTCGTGAAAGAATGCCAAATACGAAAATCGCCACCTTATTATGCGTCATGCAGTGTACGCCAGTGAAGCTCCGTGAAATCACTTGTTGAATGTGTTAGTTGCTGTTTTTGGCAACGACTTGTGTATGGTGAACTCGGTGGTGACTTCGAGCACCTCGACAGAGGCTCAGGAGGCCGAAAAATTCGGCCCGGATCCCGGTTTGAGTGTTGATCCGACGCAACCGCACTCTAAGCTTCCGACCGGCTCGACTAGCTCTCCGTCGAATTACGTTAGCGGCGTAAGAGGACGGAAGCGGTCCCGTGCGCTACTCGGAGACGTAAACACAGCGGAGCCTGCCGCAGCTAAACGACCTACCAGCAGTCGAAACGAACAAGAAGCAGCGATGCTTGGCAGTCAGCTGTTAACAACATCAGCAGCAGTAGATCCGCTGACATCAACACAGCTGACCCACGGAGAGATGACAGCAGCGCAACAAGTACCCAACCAACCAGTAATGGCAGCCTGTACAAGGTGCTCGCAGCCACTTGGCGGCCTTCTTCGGGTGTGCGGTGTGTGTTGTCTACAATTTCACGCGATATGGAGGGCTAACGACGAACGAGACCCGACTGAGGAGCCTAGTACCTTGTGGCGCTGCCGCATTTGCCAGGCCACGGAAGGACTGTCGTTTGATATGCCTCAGTTCATGTCGCAGGTTGATAAGATGTCAGGTTTGACAGCACCGATCGTGAGAGGAGTACCGTATTTGCTTAATAGAATGAAGAAGCTGGAGGCAGACATGGCAAACCTACAAGAAGCTGCATCTTTGAAAATGGAGGATGACAGTCAAGATGACACGCGAAAGCATGATAATATGGTGAAACGTAAAAAGTCTGTGCTAGTGGTTGGAGACAGTGCAATCCGTCAACTGAAAGGCAAGATCTTGGCACAATTGCCGAAGAACACTTCGGTAACGGTGAAGACCTGCCCGGCGCCAGACATCGCCACTATCGTCGCGCAGGTGGATACTTTTCTTGAAAAATCAGATGGTCCTGTCAGTGTTATTCTGCACGGCGGCTACCACGAGTGCATGGAGCTCGAAGGTGACAAGTTTTTGACGCAGGTCGAGCAGCTCGCTAGGCAACTCAGTACTGAACGACCAAACTCAAACCTCGCCTGCGTAACTGTCCCGCAGTTTACACAACAGTGCAAGAACGTAAATGAGAAACTTACTGCTAGCAAGGAGCGATGGGTATCTCAGTTCTCAATATGACGTACCCACAACGAGGTCTGGTTCACCAGAATGTGTACTCTTACAAAAAAGCCGAGGAAGCTGCGGTGATCGTATCCAAAGTGATAGCCAGACGGGCAGCGAATTTTTTAGAAGTAAAAGTTCAACCGCTACAGAAGGGTTTTTCGTTGCCAGTAGAAATAAAGAACGCCGTTCAGCTCGAGAAGAAAGATGTACATCCAAAACGACTCATCCGGGACTCCAACACGACTCATCGTCGTCAGCAGCCAGCACATCACGCATGGCATCAGAGCCGGACACCGAGCCAACTCGAAACTCTTTCCCTGCACAGACAGAATCATCGTACGGGCAGGCGCTGGGAACGGGGGAACCAGAGAGACAACCGAGTTCATCAACATCAGCAGAAGGGAGAATACAAGAGTCCCATTCCTCGCAAGCCGAACCTCAACGACTTCATTGCCCGCGTTCTCCGGCAGGCGTACGAACAGACGGGACCTTACTAAAGCTGGTGGAGTGGAATTCAGAGGGAATTGAATCCACACTACGGTTGCTGCGTGCTAAAGGGTGACATGATGAATTTTATAGCGATGTATGTACGTCCAAGCGGATCAGAGAACACCTCTGATTTAATAGAGAAGCTAGCCCGTTGTCTGGATCTGGTCGACCTCAACAAACCCACTATCGTCGCCGGCGACTTCAACGCTCGACTAGATAGACCTAACGACGAAAGGACATCGGCGCTGGTGGACTCGCTCAATGACTACGGGTTATGGATTGCAAATGAGTCGGGTCAAGCTACCTTTAGTGGACCAATGGGTTGCTCGACGATCGACGTCATGTCAGCAAACCTCTCATTGACCCGGGTGCATTATTTGCACGATAGGCATCAGCTGAAAGAAGGAGGCGATGTTTCATGACACGTTTCCATCGTTGTGGACATCTATCTCTCTGACGATATTGCAGGTGCCCCACGTCGCCGGTCATTGGGAAAGAAGATTGACCTCTACAAACCCTGCAGGCAATTACTTACGGTAATGCCGTGCCCCGACCAACCCGACATCGACTGCTACAGTGAGCTCCTTACAGCTGTCGTAACGTCAAGCGTGATACCCGTCATCAAGAAAAAAGGCAGAGACTGGTGGACAACCGATTGCACAACAGCCAAACGCGTTTTGTTGGATACCCAGAATACCAACGTAGATTTGACGGAACGTGTGCGGCTAAAAAGCGTGTATAGGCGAGTTCTGCGGAATGCAAAACATACCTTTGAAAAAGAGCAGAAGAGGTATTATTGCGACGCACAGAGAGAACACCCTACCTCTGGCTCCAAGGAAACGCACCTATCAGAAAGACTTGCACGATTGAACCGGATATTCTTATTAAGCATTTTAGCGAAATTCTTTGTGGCAGCAACTCGATCCCCGAACGCTTCCAAGATACTTCACAGCATGGTCACAAGAGGACTCCTGGTGGCAGCAAGAACTGGCAAATGACGTATCTATTCGTGAAGTCGTAGAGCTTATTAATCGACTGCCGATGAACAAAGCGGCAGGCCCCGACAGTGTACGTAACGAACATCTCCAACAGTCAATGGTACTGGTGCCGTTCTGGACCGCTTTGCTCAACGCGTGCATCAGAGCGGGTCGGGTACCAGACGGGTGGCGCGATTGTTTGCTAACTGTAATACCTAAAGGTAAAGAAAGTCCGCATGACCCTTCCGCATGGAAAGGGATCGCAAAGAAAAGTTGTGTGTATAAGCTGTTCTCAAAACTGCTTTCTCAGCGGCTAACTACATACCTGGTGTACAAGGGAGCTATTCCCGAAGAGCAGCATGGGTTTCGCGCTTCTAAAAGTAGCCTGACACCCTGCAGTATTTTCCTTGAAGACATTGGAGAAACACTAGCGCGGAAAGGGAAATTTCTCTACGCAGTATTTGTGGACTTTAAGGCTGCGTTCGACTCAGGTTCAAGATCACTAGTGTTGGAGAAGCTCGCCTTACTCGCACTCCTGCAAGACACTCTGAGTTATGATAGACATCCTACAGAAAAACTCGATAACAATAGACGACGAAGTAGCAGAGCATCCAGGACTCGAGCAAACCACCGGTTTTGCCCAGGGGGATAACTTAAGCCCCCACCTGTTCTCAACTCTGATCAGCGACCTTCCAGCTCACATCAAGAATCGTCATCGAAGCGTCAACATACTTCTATACGCCGACGATCTTGTTTTATACAGTACCAGCCGATCCCACCTACAACAAGCGCTTGCATTACTGCTACAGTATGTCAGTACTGTGGGACTCCGAATCAATAACTGCAAAACGCATGCTATGAAGTTTTGTAACGGGGGACGTTGTGCGGCGACCGACGAACTTCGTCTAGGTGGGCAGATCCTCACGTATGTTAATCACTTTACGTACCTCGGGCTAACAATCTCCTCTACAGGCAGGTCGTATGCCAGACATATCGCCGAACGCTTTAGGAAGGCTTTGATTGCCTGTTCTCTGATCAAAAAACTACAAGTGATGTCCGTGCGCACCACTACTGCGCTCTTCGACTTGAAGGTCGCACCAATTGCTTAGTACGGCATAGAGGTCATCTGGACAAAGCTAACGCCGGCTAACCTGACTACCCTTGATGAAGTTAAATCCGCGTTTCTGAAGCGAGTGCTTGGGGTGCAGAGCTCAGCTTGAAATAGACTCGTGTACTTGCTGGCAGATACCCCGTTGTTCGTAGAGGACCTGAAGAGGCGACTGAATCTCCCTGCGACACCGGGATACGATCGTTTTATCAGTGAATACGAAGTTATAATGGCAGAAATTGATCCAGAATTTTACACAGTTGGGGCAATGACATCAGATTCATGCAAAGATGTAGGTAGGACTAACCGCCATATCGTTACGCGATTTGCAGTGCACGGGTATCACCACGTCGTGTGTCGCACAGTGGGATTCCATGAGCCGAATGAATCTTGTGTTTGTAAAAATTGTAGCAATCCATATTCAAAGTATCACGCCACTCACTGTATATATTTCATTTCGTTATGACGATTGGCGAATGCTTCTGGTAACTCACCGCTGTAAATATGTGTGTTACGGCTTATTTGTTGCCAACGTGTTTGTTTGTATGTAGGTATATATTAGGTATTGTTTTACCCAACATGGTGTGGAAATAAATGAATATGAATGACGACGAGCAGTGTACCTGTAGGCACTGTGGAACAACTTGCTTATCCTAACATCTTTTGCATTGCCGAAACCCATAAATACTCTGGCAAATTCATATGTAACATGTAGAGTTTCGAGGGAGCTTTTGTTTAAAAGAATTAGTGGATTTCTATTTGGTATTTACGGAAGTGAACAAGCCGTTCTTGGCGGTTAAGTACAACGACTGATAAGTCCGTTTATTTCATATATCATACATTCGTAGCAGACGGCCGACAGCGGGAGCGGCATGTTTGAATATCTGCCTCCCTCTCCTCACAGAGCATGACGCCAATGAGAGAAGCTTCTGAGAAAGCACGAGTTGTAGCTACCGCTGCCGCAGTGTAGGTCAAACAGGCTATTCAAAGAATATCTGACATAACATACACTCAGCTTGAGTAATAAATGATTGTTTGAATATAAGGCCACTTTCTGCCAGAGCGCTTTGTGTACCGGTCATAGGGAGTAAACTTTGCGCTGCTTTAGCACACCTATATCATTTGTCTCTTTTTTTGCCAGGTTGGACATGAACGGCAAGACAGTCCACTTTTGATGTGGAATTTGGCACTATTTTAATGGCAAATAATGAAGATATTCCCCAGAAAAAATTTACACACATTCTTGAATATGTTCACAAGTTTAAGGGCGCGTTCTTTTAGCTCATTACACATTGCATTCTTCCTTCCTATTTCTTGCTACTCTTTAATGACT
Source organism: Dermanyssus gallinae (assembly GCA_003439945.1). Taxonomy (NCBI): domain Eukaryota; kingdom Metazoa; phylum Arthropoda; class Arachnida; order Mesostigmata; family Dermanyssidae; genus Dermanyssus; species Dermanyssus gallinae. Next base: position 73,246 of record QVRM01006927.1, read on the forward strand.
CTTAGTGAACCAGAATCTAGAATACACTATCGACAACTGAAATTGTAGCTAACTATTATACAGTTTTAAGTGACGTACATTCTAAGTCTAACCCTGAGTTACCTGGGGTTGCTCCGAGTTTCAATTAACAAATATTATTTTCGTAAAAACACCTAGCCTACATTCGGTTACATCTTGGTTGACATTCCATAGCAAGCAGTAAATAGAGGTTTGTCATATTGTAGACGCTGCTGGGTTAGTTTAAATGTTACACTCTTAGGCAAATTTCCAGATTATTTTCCCCTGACAATCCTTACGCGGTTGCGAATCCCAGTAGCAGTCACCTGGGACCAGTTCTGTTCAAGATTCTTTTATAACAATAGCTAAGGACAATGTGCTTTAAGTGTTAGCTGAATGTCTTTGAATCTGATGACCTATAATTGGGCGTCGTTGTCTTGGGCGTTACGACATAGCTATCTTGGAAATTATTATCGTAATAATCTTGGAAATTATTATCGTAACTGATATGAGTGGTTTGCACTTACGGTGCCGCAGGCGCATCCACAGCTAAGGCAACGTTACCTGCTCCACCTCGCAGGGGGTCATGTTTTTCCTTCGTGTTGCCAATTTCTTGATTCCTCATTGAAGAAGTTTCGACGACTAACCCCTGATTCGCATGCTTCATTGTTAACTACCAAATATCATGTAGAATAGCAAGATTCTATAGCCAATAGAATCAGTGGGCCGTATAAGTCTGAGCAGCTTCTTAGTTGGACCACATACCTCAGAGACAAAATCGAGGAACATAGATCAGGTAGTGGGCCTTCACCCGAATTGGTCCTAAGGAAGCACTGGAACAAGCGACCTAACGAGGACAAAGCCGCCGCTAGACGAGCAACCAGGCTACTAGGCGAAGGCGACATTGAAGGCGCTGCGAGAGCTTTGCTGTCTGTGAGAAGTCCTGTTTGCGCAGCCGAGGCGTTCGTGGAAATGACTTCCAAACATCCTAGTGAACCGGCCGACCTTGACTTGACACCTAGACTATCCCACGCCGAGCCGCTAGTCACCAGTTCAGAAGAGATTCGCGAGGCCGTACGAACCTTTCCGGCAGGGTCTACCGCCGGTATGGACGGCTTGCGGCCGCGCTATCTCAGAGACCTCATTGCCACGACTAATACAAATATCGCCAGTCGTCTACTGCGTGACTTAGCAAAAGTGGTTGACATTATCAGAAGTGGCACAGTGCCTGAGGCCATCCGCCCTATTATTTTTGGTGGACGCCTCATCGCAATTAAAAAGCCGAGTGGGTCACTTCGTCCAATTGTCATTTCCTCAGTCTTTCGGAGGATTGCGGTAAAAATCACTGTCAAACTAGGAACAAATATCGTGTGCGAAAAGCTTGGGGCCCACCAGCTTGGCTTCAATACGCCTAATGGCATCGAAGCAGTGGTTCACACAACAAGAGCTTTTATGTCTAGCGCACCCAACAATTTCGTCGCCGCCAAACTCGATTTTAAGAATGCTTTTAACCAGGTCCGTCGCGACCACATACTAAAAACTGTACAAACGGATTGGCCAGAGGCAGCCTCCTTAGTTGACCAAACCTACAGGTCCAGTTTAGAACTCTCATTCGGTGAAAGAACAAATTTCTCGTGCAGCGGCGTGCAGCAGGGCGACCCCCTTGGTCCGCCGCTATTCTGCCTAGCAATCAAAGAACTGGTCAATTCTATCCAGTCCCCCTTAAATCTCTGGTACTTAGACGATGGCACCATTGGGGGAGAAGCATCTGTGGTACAGGCAGATATCAAGAGAGTTCTTGACTTCAATCAGAAGAGTGGTCTTGAGCTCAACCCCCAGAAGTGCGAAATTATTTACAAAGGCCAGCCGAACATATCCGCCTTTGAGGCACTTCTTCCGGGGTGCAAACATGTCGAGGCAGCAGATATGACGCTCTTAGGGTCGTCCCCAGTGGGGTCGGCCGCCACTCACCCAGAACTCGCAGGTAAGATAAAGAGCCTTTGTTCTCGCCTAAACCGGCTAAACCTGCTAAATCCCCATAGCGCATATCACCTAATAAAATCGTCTTTGGGCTCATCAAGAATTGTCCACTTCCTCCGCAGCACGGACGTAGGAGCTAACCAGGATCTGCTGTGGGAGTTAGACAATAGCCTTTGAACCAGCCTTAGCCGCCTCCTCAATCTAAACTTGGCCGACAACAACTGGGCTCAAGCCACCCTTCCTCCTAGACTCGGAGGTTTGGGAATCCGCTCTGCAGCAGATCTGGCAGCCAGCTGTCACGTCGTTTCATTACACGCCTCAGAAGCTATAGTCCAGCACATCAGCCCGGCTATAGCCCTGCAGGCTGCCAAACAAGCTGCTGATACAAGATTCGAGAACCTCTGCAGGTGTTTGTTTGCCTCTGGGAGTAGGCGTTTACTGTCTGATGCACTGTCTACGGCAGACAAAGCCCGACTACAGGCGGTTGTCCAAAAAGGGGCTAGCAAATGGCTCCAAGCCATCCCTTCTTCAAACCTTGGCACTTTACTTGATCACGAAAGTTTTCGTCTGTGCATCGGCTTGAGGTTGGGAACAAGACTAACGGAGGAACACCGGTGTCCGTGCAGAGCACAAGTGGACATTTGGGGAACCCACGGGCTATCCTGCAACAGAAGCGAAGGACGTCAAAGCCGTCACAGCGAGATCAACGAGATGACCGCCCGGGCCTTAAGGTCAGCTCTACTGCCATGCATTCGAGAGCCAACCGGCCTCCTGAGAAACGTCGGAAAGAGGCCTGACGGTCTCACGCTTATCCCTTTTGAAAGGGGAAAGGCGCTTATTTGGGATGCTACAGTCACCGACACGCTCGCCCCCTCGAACATGGAGGCCAGCGCATCAGCCGCTGGCTCCGCAGCACGCAAGGCTGAACGTCTAAAGACCAACAAATACGCCCAGCTCACCGACGAGTTAATTTTTGTGCCACTAGTATTGGAGACAATAGGGAGACCTGGCCCTGAGGCATGGTCACTTTTACAGAAGATTGGCAAACGAATTGAACTCACGACGGGGGACAAAAGAGCTTTCGACTTTCTACTCCAGCGGCTATCTCTGGCGGTTCAGCGCGGCAATGCGGCAGCAATTATGGGCACAATGAGGGGCTGCCTCGAGGATAAGCTCGATTGGTAGCACACCTCACAAGCCCAAGGGTAGTTAGATATTCATATTCCACTGTAACTACAAAATTAAATAAAACCATATTATATACAGACGTATATGTATATATAAATAAATATGTATTACACTTTAAAAGCCTGAGCAGCTATTTGTATATATGCATATATTTTCATTCAAAAACATTCACTCAATATATATATATATATATATATATATATATATATATATATACAGGGTGTTGCAGAATTTTTTTTATAATAGAATATAAAAATTGTAGAGCTCGTTAAAGCAAATATTTTTTTCCAATGGAACATGGTCTCTGAGAAGTCTTGTTTCGGAGTGAGAGCGAAATTACTACAATTTGTGACACTAGTGTTTTTGCCCAACATAGGAGCATAAAATGTGCTGTTGCGAGACAACCAGTCCCCCTAGACAGAAACTAAACACACTGTTCAGTGAGATCGGGTCGGATTTGCAGATAATAAAAACATACGTTTCGATAGCATAGCATACATCAAATATTGATTTGATGAAACAAATATGTATTTGTCGGTTCTGCTTGCAGCAATGCGCTAAGTACCACACGGTTGATTGTCCGGCACTGTAACAAATATTGTTACACTTGTCCTCTCGGTGGAACGGCACGATAACAAAGATGTATGTTTAATAATAGCATAAACCATCTTGTACGTACTTTATTTTAGTGAAATAAGTATGAGTGGTATTTCAGCCTCCATCATGATGAAGGCATCACGTTGTTGGCTTTTATGCAGCTTACTCTTTCCGGTACCTGAGGCTTCGGCTCCATTATACTGGGACGACCTTTACTGCTCACATTGTCGAAACAGTTGAGAGTGGCACGATTGTCGCAGAAGACATCGGCAGTCGGGCTGCAAGCGTGGCTTACTGGCAAGGGCATAACCGTGAAAGCAGTTTGGAAGCTACATGAAGAAATAAAAGCATTGAGATTTACAGTCAGGCTCTTTACTCGTTTCGAGTGGTGTGCCTCGCCGCTGCTGTATCTTATTTCTGTTTTAGATATCGATTTGTGTCATTGCATACCAGGGCGGCAAGTAGTATCAGTTTCATCAAATCTCACCCGGAACATCGCTAACCAATGTAATGTGGATCACCTTTAAGATGCTCCCACGTGCAGAATCCACCGTTACTTTCCACTCACAATTCCAGATAAACATTCGCAAAGCTGCGCTTGCAATTCTAGAACTGATCAATAATTTACGGAGACTTAGACGTTCAGACGCGATAAAACTCTCCCTAAACATTCTTTCTCTCAGTGACGGATCATACTGCCCGACAGAATCTAGTTTTGCCGGAATTGATTTGTGTCGGTTAGCCAACCGCGAATCTGTTACTAATGAGAATGCGAATCAAGAGTAATTTGCTAGACAGTGGTATAAATATATATATATATATATAGAAAATATTGCGATGATTTATTAATCATTCACAATAAATGTGCACACTCGCCTTATTAAAAATGGTAATAAAAAGTTGTCACGTGGAGTTAAGACTCAGCTGTCCGTGTTCTTGCTTGATGGCAGCCCCCGCTCTTATGGACTCGGTGCCAGCGGTATATCCTCAAGGTTCCTTGCAGTGCTAAGACGGTAAGATCAATAAGATTACTCTTCGTGACGCCCAGCCCCAAGAGCGTACTCGCAGATTCGAAGTCCCATACACCACTCATAGAGATAGTGATGGATCCGAATCTGCGAGATTTTTGCGGGTCTTGTCCTGCCGCGCTTTTGCCAGGTCCCTGTTCGGGCCGCAAACCTCGGCATCTAAAACCCAGACCTCGGTAGGTGTTGTTATTACAAGGGCGGGCTTTAGACCCCGTGCGCTCGGTCGACGGAATACTCGCTCACGAACCACCTCATGACCCCTCTTGCGGAGAAGACGCGCCACGGGATCACAGACGTCGTCATGTCTCTTTATAGTTTGCTTGTGTGTTGTATCGCACATCTGAGCGACATGTGCCAACGTCTCAGGCGCATAACACCCGTGCCTACAACGTTTGTTGTAGCCCGGGCGTCCCCTGGCACGCGTTGGTAGTGCGTTGATCCTGAGCTTTAGTAGGTTTCAAGTTTCAAGTTTCAAACGTGGTTTATTCAACGGAACTGCATTTTGCAATGCTTAAGTTCTCGGTAAATAAAAATGGTAACGAAATAAATCAATCACCGAGACAAAAGTCACACTTAACAATATTTCAAAGAATGCTTTGAATAAGCACAATTACACAATACATAGTCACAATAAGCATCATCACCAGGATGTCTATACAGCGTTTGTTACAATGTACAGCATTAGGTGAGGCAACACGCGCTCACATATACGAGCAAGTGAATTGATACACTCATACAGCATCTATATAATACACCACGACAACAGGTAAAAACACACTGAAAAATTAAAAACAAATATAATTTGGGAAGATGATCCCTTATAAAAAGCACTAATAACCCCGATTTAGGATAAAACTAGATCATCAGCCCGATTCAGACTGTGAAATTAAAAGCCATGGTTTTACTTCGCGAGCAAAGAGGTGCTTCGATGTGAGGCATCTAATATTTTTAGGAATTCTAGTCCAAGTTTCGGGCAGGCGGCATGCAAGTGAGTGTTGACTAGTCTTCAAGGACACTGAAGGCACTGCAAAAGTTGTTGCACGCCTAGCTGATGTCCGATTTGAGGTAGGAATTAGTGGAAACGCAATCTCCGCTGGTACAATACCTCGCGAAATTTGATATGCTAGCATAGAAGCCCGCAGCGTGTACATGTTTTCCACCTTGAGTAGGCTATATAGAGTAAATAACTCATGGACCGAATCTCTCCGTCTCCTAGAAAAAATTGCTCTAAGTGCATCATTCTGAATTACTCTGACTCTCCGGAGAATTCCGTCATATCCACCACCCCAGAGAAGGATACCATAGCATAGTACCGGTAAGAACACGGCCTTGTACACCAAAAGCAAGCCCTCTGTGGGGACCCCAATCAATTTCATTATGCGCAGCGCCGATATAACAGCATAGCACTTGGGTGCAATATATTCTATGTGGGGATGCCACTTCAGATTTTCCTGGAGAACGAGCCCCAGGCACTTGGCTGTCTGCGAGAGCTTAATGTTTCGTAGCTCGAGTAGTTGGTTGTTAGGCAATGCCTGATGCCTCGGTGATGAGCGAAAAACTACAAAATGTGTTTTATCGGCATTGACAACTAAACCAAAAGTATTAAAAATGCTGATTGTATTGTCAACATTTTGGAGAGACTGGTGCAAATCTGCATCAAAATTACGATTATTAACTCCGTAGATTAGCGTCGTGTCATCAGCAAAAGCTATAGTAGAACCATGATTTAGCCCCTGAATTCTTAATAGGATAAAATTCAGAAGGATAAGAAACATAAAAGGCCCGAGAACTGAACCTTGAGGGGTACCTATATCAACCTGTTTCCACGAGGATTCTATTTGCCCAGCTCGAACCACTTGCCTCCGTCCTGAGAGATATGACCTAAACCAAGCAACAGCCGGCACGGAGCAGCCGAGCTGAGCGAGCATCTGGAACAGTAAGGAATGATCAAGACAATTAAAAGCAGCGGACACGTCAAGAAAGACCGCAAGACAAAACTTGTTTGTCTCCACCGAATCAGACACCCGCTGCCATAAGTGCGCCAGCGCTAGGTCAGTCGACCTACCCCTGCGAAAGCCGAACTGGTTGGGTGATAGGAAATAAATCGACTCTAAATGTAGATTTAGCCTGAACAACACCAACTTCTCAATGACCTTTGAGATATAATCAACAACAGATATCGGTCTGTAATTTGCTGCGCGATTTCGTTCACCCTTTTTCTTGAATAGAGGAAATAATGCCGTATCCTTCAACCGTGCTGGGAAGTTTCCGGTCTCAAACGAGCGATTTATAATAGAAGTCAGAGGCCCTGCAATCGAAAAAGCTGATAGCTTTAACAATTTTGCAGGCACACCCGTGACACCTCGGCTCCAGTTTGCCTTGAGACTGGAGAGGACACCAAGAACCTCGGAAATAGAGACGGGAGAGAGTGAAAATACATTATTGTTTCGTTTCCAGACCTCATCAAGTAAGGTTTGCAGATTCCTGTTTTTCTTGAGGTGAGCGACCGTATTATTACCTAACGTGGCAAAGTGACGGTTAAGCTCATCTGCTATTTCTACTGGATCTTCCAAAGTTTTATCATCGCCAACTATTAACGCGGACGGTAGGTCCACTGCGTCACGTCGCCTGCCACAGAGGCCGTTGATGAACTTCCAGAGTTTAGCGGAGTCGTCACGCAAGAATTCAAAACGATTCCGATAGAATGCTGTCCTCGCAGCGCGGATAGCATTGAGGTAGCGGCGACGGCTGTTTAAATAGGCGGTCTTCGTGTCTACCGAATTTATCTTACGATGTCTGCGGTACAACTTATTAACCTTGCGACGCAGCCGCCGTAAACCTGGAGAGAAGGAAAACTGACACTCCTTACCCGAACTGTCAGGGTCAGGAAGGTCTACAAGGTCAAATGATTTTTCGTATGTAAGAAGCAGGATGGTACTAAAAGCGTCAAAAGCAGAGTTTACAGTGACTGCATCATACACCGTTAACCACGAGACATCTTGTAAGCGGCGTAGGAACGTGTCAATGTTAGCCTTTGTATGACGTCTACGTGGGTTTAGAGCCGACTTTTCCAAAGGCTTAGTAGTCGCGGAGTTGTCGGAAAGACTTAGGAAAACCGGGTAATGATCAGAAAAGAGCAAAGTTTCAAGAACCGTAGGCTGGATGGTAGTAAACTTCGAGCAATTTGAAACAGCTATGTGGTCTATACATGTACCCGACGCGGGTCTCGTTATGCGATCCACTACAAGGGTGAAGTCTCTAACGGAAAAGAATGATGAATAATCGCTAGGTTGCGGAACCGAAAGTAAATTAATATTTGCGTCGCCCATAACAATGACAGGGGTGGAGGTACAATTCGGTAACAGCTCGTCTAGTGTATTTAGTAGGGTGTCTTTGCACGAAACGTGATTGGAATAAAACCCTACAATAAAACATTCAAGGCCTGCCCGTTTTTTTAAATGTACGCGTACCACCTGGACATTACCATCATGACTAGAAACTGAGCGAGAAGATAAGATACTGCAGGTGGAACGCACGTAGATGCCGACACCGCCGCCTAGTCTTCCCTGCCCTCTGTTTGACGTGACTAGTTCGAAACCACCTATAGAATGAGATGCCTGATCACAATGCTTTAGCCAAGTTTCACTAACGACTGCCGCATCAAACATGGCCCCTTCTTCATCTAAAAAATGGCTTTAATGGTTTTAATACTCCTTACCAGATAGGTAGGGCATACCCTTAATCCAGTAATGTACAAAAGGCGTTTTGTGTGCTTTTTACAATGTGCCCCATCGAACGTGTTATGTAGTTGTTGAGACCAGTAATCGATCTCTTGTGTAGCGGTCTCAATGGAGGTTCCCAAACGCTCGCAAGGAAGTCTTGTTTTCGCAAGGTCTTTTTTGAAATGCTCGGTGGTTAGCATCCATTGGACCCCAGGGTGCGTGGCGTGTTGTAGTGCTGTCAGACGGGAGAGGCGGAGTCTGGGGATAAATGTTTGGAGGAGATAAATGTTTGCGTAAAAGGCGGGGAATGAGAAAGTCTATAAAAAATATAAGTCTTTGGTGGGGTTTAAGGGGAGCTATCGTGAGTCTGTTGAGTAAGTTAAATAGTATATCATTGGTGGAGTCAACTCTGCCATTGCTGTCAAAGTCGACTCCTAGATATCTCCATCGATCGCTCATACCTTTAGCTGGCGATTGCCGATCTCCAACGTTAAATTCTGGTACGGTATTTATAAAAATTTACCTTCCTTCCTATTGAATAGATGGGAGACAGTAAAGCTTTTATTAGTATTAATTTCAAAGCCTCGGGATTTGAAAAAGGGGTCTTTTAAGGAGCCGTTGGAGAGTAGATTTCGTGGAGGCTAAGAGGATGAGATCACCCGCAAAGGCTAAGCCCATAAGGCGGAAGTCGAATATCTACCAATATGTCTGTTTGCTATATATATATATATATATATTGTTGTGGTAATTAACCTAATTTATTAACTTGATTTATTTATGTGCGAGTAATAAACAAGTAAACTACCCAGATGTTTTGAAAATATGTAACTAGCTGTTCCATTTTTGTGGCGCCAGCGTGTAATGCAGAATATATTAGCTCTAGGCTTAAGCAATGCTAGAGTACTAGTATTGGCACGGCAGGTCGCCTCTCTATTTCGACAGCACACTACACTTTTAGATCATGATGTGCATCCCCACGCCCTGAATCAACCCAGATGCAAACCAATAAAAAAGACACCTCAATAACTAAGAAAAGAGCACAGCCACGAATGCGGGCAGGTTCCTTGTGGAAGGCGTAAAGCCAAAAATAAAAATCTTAGAAACATGCGGGTATAATGAGCAGGCACTAATATATCCTCAGTATAAAAAGCACCGAAGTTGCCTGAACATAAAGAAGACGATGACAGAGATACGGAGTAAACATTGCTACAACGCTTTGAACCACAGTTCCACGGCCTGACTAGATTTCTTCTAGTCAGCCTTCGACTTGTATGTACATAGATGTACATACAAGAAACGTAGCCCAATAAAATAAAGAATAACATCAAACTAAATGGTAAAACAAACCCGAACGTAACCGTCATTGTAAGCCTAAACAAAAAAGCTGGGGATGGCATTATCGAGCAAATGAGGGGTGACTTTATTAAAATCTAGCTAAAATCAAGCAAACCGGGGTATGGCACTCCAAATAGTAATTTTGCGCAAACAAGAAAATGGTTTCGCTGGAACTTAGAAAAGGACGGCAAATGGTTCAGGAAGAGAGCCCCAGAGGTGCAAAGCATAGCAATTAATGGAGAAGACGAAAAACACGCAAGGGAAATAACTGAGGGTCAATACAAAGCAGTGCTCGTAGCGCAGACAGAAGAGAAAAACTCAGAACTACAGGGAACACGTGTACTCAGGACAGCTCTGCGATAAAGAAAAGGATGCCTCATTAAATGTTCATCATAATGACGAATAAGCGTTATTCTACAGGTAAATCTAAAAAGACGCTACATGGTTTATTATGTCGTAGCACGCAATGTAAAGGAATAGAGAAGGATGTGGAACATAAGAGCGAATCTAAAAGGGCTAAAGCAAAAAGTGGAATGGCTCGCAGATGAAAAGCGGGACGCAGCATCATGGATAGCAGATTACACTGTTGAAGTCCCAATGGGGCAAGCGCAGGATACGTATCAATCGAAACAGCAAAGAGATACGGCAACTAGAAAAATAGCTCTACAGCACGCATATGGTCGCACGGCTCATGTCGGAGGGGACCGAATGGACCATTGATATGACGACGGCCAACAACAGAGCAATAGGGTATGCCCGTTATACACCGGCAAGTGCAGACGTAACTGGAAGTTGAGTTATGAGCCACCAAATATAGTTTGCATATGAAAAGCGGACGTGAAAAAGGGAAACACGGGACTTCCCGCATTAAGCATTAACTAAGAACAACAACACACACCGTAGAACGACAAGAAAACAGACGAAAAACATTCTAAAAGATACCCGAACAAATGTCAAGCCGACCGAGAGAGCATCAGCATAAGCCTTCGAACATCGAAGTGACAGGGAGAGTAAAACAAACAATTCTAAAAAACACACATTATGTGTTGTGAGATAAATAAATACTACCCCTGCTTCTGACTAAATACGTTGGCAGGTGATTCGAGTAGAAATGGGAAAAACTGAATCTCCAAATACCTACATGATGTAACGAAGAACTGTCTTGGAAACCAGAAGCATCTACAGAGGGAAACTGTGGAAAAGACTGCTTGGTTCCCACAAAGGTCGGTCCTGAGATTCATCCCGGTGGATCTCGGTCGTTAGCATGTAATTAAGCGTGCAACAGACAGCCAAGTTTGTCGCTGCACTCGGTAGAATAACGCTTAGCACGTATGGTGTCTGTGAAACTCTAAGGAGGTTGGTCGCACTTGTGGCAAAGTACCCATTATTGTATGGCGCACCAGTACGGGCAGATGATGGTGGCCTCTCGTACGAACTAAACTACGGTCTAACCCAAAGATTTTGCATGACTGTCTCCACGATAGCCTGTACCGGATAGCTGTGTCAAGTTGAGCATCCAAATTGCCAAACCTGTGAAAAAGGCGCAGAAGACACAGCGGAGCATATTTTTTGCTTCATACTTTTATCTCGTACAACAGTAAATGCGCAAATCACTTGTGCAGACAATTGGTAAGATATATTTTTAATACCTAATGCATTACTAGTAAAAAGTTCCTTATGTTGTTGTTATACATAAAATCTACGTTCGTCAGATGATGGAACAATGACACGTACCATGTTGCATATCAATTCACATATGTCTGGGATATTGGCTTTAAATATACAAACAAATATGAGTCTAACCATTCATGTAGTAAAGTACTGCTCCCATACTAACTAAGCCCACATAGTTTCAACACGTTTTGTACGACCAACTCATTTTTTCCGACAGCGAAGATTACTCCAGTTTACATTAAATAGCTTCTTTGCACTATCAGGCCAAGATAATGCGTTAAGAGTATTCAGTTAAGGGATTTGATGACATTCTGAGTATAATCGAGACGCTTGTTTATCTTTAAGCCTCTTGGTAATCAAAGTAGTTTTTTTTACGTGATTTATAAAACACCTCTGCGTTTAACATAACTTTAAGCAATTTTAGCACCTTTAAATCAGATGAAAATTAGGTCAAACTATTCAATAGTTGCGAACCCGGGACGAAAAATACAAATTAGGACTTTCAATACTCAATCAACAAAAAGTGGTGTTAGTTTCAACTACTCTTAATTGACAGCTGAGTGAAATGGCTAATAGGTTATGTAGAGAAATTGCAAATACTCTAAGATTCTTACAAACTAAAAAATTACACGTGCTGGCCATTCACGCAATATTGCTGCTATTTTCGTTACGCTTAACAACGTCCTATTTAAACGAAACTTTTTACGACTTACTGCGACATCCTCAATTCGGTAATAAAGTGAAGCATCTACGCAAACATTTTTCCTCTTTTCGAATAAACTTTCTTTTTTGAAAAACGAGCGGTATGCGCATACCGTTGCTGCGAGCCTCTTCGCAGGATTTGATGCGGTCCGCCTCCCACCACCTGACTGGTCCGCATCATGATCATGCATTCATCCGTCGGCGCCGCACACTCTTTGTGCAACAATGCTCGTTTTTCAAAAAAGAAAGTTTATTCGAAAAGAGGTCCTCTTTTCGAATAAACTTTCTTTTTTGAAAAACGAGCATTGTTGCACAAAGAGTGTGCGGCGCCGACGGATGAATGCATGATCATGATGCGGACCAGTCAGGTGGTGGGAGGCGGACCGCATCAAATCCTGCGAAGAGGCTCGCAGCAACGGTATGCGCATACCGCAGACTGGATCTCACCCGGTGAGCATAAAGAGTGCTAGCAAAGCAACTAAGGAAACTCATAACGGTGAGGAATTTCAGAACGATTTGAAGCTTACCACAGTGAACCGGCATACGCGTATTCGTGTTCGGAAGGTGCCGCCAAGAGTAACATTTGACAGGCAGGAAGCCGTAATCTTCTCCACAGCTAACATCGCTCTTGAGCCCCAGTTTAATTAAAATTGCGACGACACCGCAAAGGTCGTCGGGAGGATAATCGACAGAGCGACTTTGCTCTCGTTATCAGAGTTAGCAAAAGGTAAGGTCTTTTCAAGCATAAGCGGACACACGATTCACAGTGAAGAGCAAGACCAGGGTTCATACTTCAATTTCGGAATCGGCGCTACAGTCTCAGAAGCTACTCGGGTGAAAGTGGAGAATCCAAAAACCAACGCCGTGTCGGCTATAGACCACGTTATTTTTACATTATACGGCTATAGTGAGTCTGGAGCTGCAGCGGCATGAAATCGTACTATATCATGAACCCTCGCAGTGCAATAAGTACTATAGTCTGGATCACTTTGCCGCTAACTGTAAGGCCCTAAGGCCCAAGTGTCCAAATGCGACTCTATGGAGCATTTTATGGTCTCGACGCATCCTCACAGAACGGTTTAAAACTGGGCAAAATGCTCCTATTCAACCGCAGGTAAACATGTGGGATGGTAGATAGGGAGAGCTGAGTGAAGGAGAACGGCAAAAACGCCTCTCTCATGGCTTCAAAGTATTGTCAAAGTAATACCGAGCCTGGGAGGGTGGGGAGGAACCCGGGTTTAGTGGGCATGTGAGCCCATACAAGTTGCACAGGCTGCTAGTGATGTGCGTGTGCATTTTGCATTTTTTGCACTTGCATCATATACAAAAAAAATTTAACGCCGTTCGAAAGCAGTTACATGCTGGTTTAGAACACGGTAGTTGCTGATCCAGTAGCCTTTCCAATAATCAGTGCTACTGCGAGACAACCAGTCTCCCTAGACAGAAACTACACAAACTGTCGTGTTCCTGAGAAAATTTCCGAAGGGCATATAAGGCCGGTCAGAAGATGCGACACGGTCGTTTATAAGAGAATTCGTCAAAAATGAAGTTCTTTATTAGCTTTTACGCCAAATACTTCAGAATCATAACCCTACGACCACCCACGTGTTCAAAGCTAACATATTTAGCAAATGCGCATTTCATGACGATCATTTTGGTACCAAACTTATGGCAATGCAAGCTGTGGTTGTGGAGTGATGACGATTTTTCGGCAAACATGTCGAGATTAAGTGCATGAAAAATGACGCGCTGCGGCTGTCGCGCGACACGTCGGCGGTAGTGAATGTCGCCACACGTCATTTTACATGCACTTAATCTGGACATGCCCTTGGAAAAATCGTAATTACTCCACAACCACATTTCGCATTGCCATAAGGTTGGTACCAAAATAATCGCATGAATAGCCTTTCCAATAATCAGTGCTAATGCAGCCCGGGCCAGTCGAGCTTTAGCTCTCACAAGGTAAGCTCCAAAATACCAGGAGATCGGAAACAGGTTTTGCCCACTTGCCTTCGAGACTCTTGGTAGGCCGGACCCCCCACTTGTGGTTTGTTCAGGAGTGTGGGAAAGCGGCTGATCCTAGCCAGCGGAGGTAAGCCAGCTGGCGATTTCCTAGACAGCGTCTGTCGCTGGACGTGCAACAGGGCAATGCGTCCTTGATTCACAAAACATTCCAGAAATGTCTGGTCTTTGCTCGCTACCTTGCGTAACATTGAATATATACAGGGTGCTGAAGACATTTTTTATAATAGAATATGCAAATTGTAGAGCTCGTCAAAGCAAATATTTTTTCCAATGGAACATGGTTTCTAAGAAGTCTTGTTTCGGAGTGAGAGCAAAATTACTACAATTTGTGACATATTTAGCAAATGCGCATTTCATGACGATCATTTTGGTACCAAACTTATGGCAATGCAAGCTGTGGTTGTGGAGTGATGACGATTTTTCGGCAAACATGTCGAGATTAAGTGCATGAAAAATGACGCGCTGCGGCTGTCGCGCGACACGTCGGCGGTAGTGAATGTCGCCACACAGTCATTTCACATGCACTTAATCTGGACATGCCCTCGGAAAAATCGTAATTACTCCACAACCACAGTTCGCATTGCCATATGTTTGGTACCAAAATGATCGCCATGAATTGCGCATTGGCTGAATACGTCCGTTTTGAGCGCTGTGGGTGGTTGAAGGGTTATGATTTCAAAGTATTTGGCGTGAACGTTAATAAAGAACTTCATTTTTGGCGAATTCTCTTCTAAGCGACCATGTCGCGTCTTCTGATCGGCCTTGTATATATTTCAGATGGAGCAGAATTTTATCGCGAACACGAAGGTGTGCTTAGTTTCTGTCTAGAAAGATTGGTTGTCTCGCAACAGCACGTTTTGTGCTCCTATGTCGGGCAAAATCGGCAGTCTCATAAATTGTAGTAATTTCACTCTCATTCCAAAACAAGACTTCTTAGAGACCATGTTCCATTGGAAAAAATATTTGCTTTAACGAGCTCTACAATTTTATGTATCGCTATAAAATTCTTTCAGTCACACCCTGTATAGTGTGAAGCACTTCTCATGCAAATTAAAGTTCATTTGAGATAGATGTTGCGACACGCTGTCTAAGCTATACGCCAACTTTGGCATAGTTTTTAGCCTAAACAAGCGCACTGGCGTACCGACGTGCAGTCGTTGTACATCTCCGACCCCTCCGTGAAAAGCTGACAGTGCCATGTTAATATTGTCCTCGATGTGTGCAGTGAACGATGTTCCCCTGAAGTAAATGCGGAGATCCAAGTATGGGAAAGAGTGTACAAACTCTAAAGGCTTCCCGCAGCAACGAATAACGGCGTTTGCAGCTAAACGACCTCCGCGACGGAACTTAATTGCCTTGGTATTACGTGAGTTTATTTCCAGCCCTTGTCCATGGAATACGCCTCTACCATGGCGGTAATGCGCGAGATGGCACCAATGTTACGGTGAGCAACAACGATGTCCTCAGCATACATCACTACCGCGGCATGTTGAAACTCTTGATGCACGTAATGAACAAAATCGGCCAGAAGCAGCGTGAACGAGATGCAGCTTAGTGGGTCCCCCTAAAGAGTCCCAACACTCTGCGTTAGCTCAAGCACGCTGCTCCTTCCACCGACCAACAGCGTATCATTGCCGAAAAACTAGAAACTACTCGCATAAAAGTTCCATCTATGCCAATCTGTCTAAAACATTCGATCATAGGATCGCGCAGAGCTTGGTCAAAGGCCTTCACGCAGTCAATAAAGACTGCATGCAAGTCAATAAATACGACGCATTGCCCGTTCTACTTCAGGCTGCAAAACATGGATGGCGTCGCGGGTTCGGTACGCGTCCCTGCTCTAGGGCAGTCACTGCAGAAACGTTCACAGATAAAGCCGACCCGTCTACTTGATCTAGCCGCGCTTCCAGTCGGTACTGAGAGTTGTATTTGTTGGAAGTGGTGTGGATGCCTGCAAATGGTTTCTTGAAAAAGTGATGCAGAGAGCAGTCAAATGAAAAAAGTTCAAGCCGCGGAAATCCCGGCCGTAGTCCAAACGGACTTGTTACCTCTGCCATAGTGAACTACTCGGCTTGCTGAGACTAGCAAAGGCCAGGCAGATCTACAGCTCCAAGCAAGGCAAACACAGGTAGGAAGTTCTACATTGGGCTATGCCGTAACTATAAAGTTGAACATGCTAGGCAAAAGGAAGCCCGCTCTCGTAAGAGATCCCTACATAAACCGCTCTCGTAAGAGCGGTTTATGTAGGCAAGAGGGTACTGCCCTAACTGAATGACGCGCAGGGTAGAGTGTCACTTGACAAATCTGCTCAGACAAGTCTTACGTAAAGACTCGGCTGCAGAGGTTGAGTATCCACTCACACTAGAATAGCACACAACAAACCTTTGTTTTAGGTAAAAAGAAGTGTGCCGATTATTAAATCCCTTCCTAATTGACAAAGTAACGGGTCAGATCGGGTTGACTACAAACAATGGGTGCAATCGAAGCCGCTCTTAAAGGAGATCCTCTGTGATTTCTTTAATAGAATTATGGAGAAAGGGCGGATGCTCAGAGTTTGGCATATTGCTAGGCTTTCTCTGTTACTCAGAGGCAAACACAGCGACGATGGAACTGAGCCAAGGCTTATTTACAGAGACTCAAAAACAGACCGTGGAAGTATCGCAAAAGTCGAAATCCAACGGCAACGCAAACCACCAACGCGGGGCAGGGGTGAGGCGTGAAAAAGTGGCGCAATAAATGTAGGAAAGATCCCTCAAGCAAAATCGCCACCAGTGACACACAATAAATGGCACACTTGAAAGTTGCCACAGACCAGCTTGTACCCAACCGTTCTTGACGGAAGGTACTATTCGAGTGCTGCATTGATCTATAACGAGTCCAATTAACGGCTGAGGTCCAGTTCTCTACCGGAAAAGCCAGCGGTGCGTGAGCACCCTTGGCTTCTCTGGCCCGCCACAGGAGCCTGGTGATTTATAGCAAATTAACAATCGCTGAGACCTGACGTAAAATTGTTATTAGATTTATTCTTTATATTTTGTTTCCCTTAAGTGGTTTCCACGGTGAAATCTTCTACTGCATTCAGATCAATAATTCGAGCAATAGCACACGGCAACACACCCAGACCTTCCGTTCCGTGTGCTACTTTGGCTTTACAAGTGACTAGCCAAAATATTAGACTACAATTATTCTGAATAGCCAAAAAGGCATTTCTGCTTCAGTCGGTAGTGGGGGTGCCTCTTTGCTTCCTCAGCCCTGTCTCATAAGCAAGTTGTCACTTATATTGTTGACTTGAAGGGCTGCTGCATTCTTGTTATCTAGTACTTTATTGGCAGCTCCTTGGTGACTAGCTCACTCTAAGTGGCTCGTCACGATCGGGTTCTCAAACCGTTAAGCCGTCTTTCTGGCTATTGGATAGACTCTGACCAACCGTAAAATGACCCAAGAGTCGAGGCACTTTTTTCAAGTTAGCCGTACGTATACTTCTGTATGGGATACTTGCACAATTGCAGTGACTTTAGTTTTTCGGTGTCGAACGGTCTAAAATCATAATCAGTCCATTCTTCGGGAATACTTCCTACCGATTAGTACTAGCAGAATATTTTTAATGCATTTGCATCTGCATGTATAACCAGTCATATAATTTGCGTTTTAGATTTAAATACTTGCAAACATTACAAGTGATGTTTTATAGCTGCTGACAACTGCCTCTTTAGAACTCGCACTCTGTTGAGCTGCTTTGTCGGTACCAACCTAGCTTTGGCTGCGATCAAAATAAGCATTGTCTGTTTTTCGGAAGTGGGCCTGATATATATATATATATATATTTAATTCGTGTTAACCACCCATGCACAGGTGATAACATTTATTTATTTGTATTATACGCAGTACACTTGTATTACAAAATTAGGTCAACCCCAGTAAACC
The DNA here is from genome assembly GCA_003439945.1 of Dermanyssus gallinae. Classification (NCBI taxonomy): domain Eukaryota; kingdom Metazoa; phylum Arthropoda; class Arachnida; order Mesostigmata; family Dermanyssidae; genus Dermanyssus; species Dermanyssus gallinae. Next base: position 91,418 of record QVRM01006927.1, read on the forward strand.
ACTGCCTGAGGGCAGCGAGCCTAACACCGCGGCCGCATTTCCACGTTGCACTTCAATGGATATTCTCTGCAGCAGAAATTCCCCCGCCCTTTTTTCATCTTTCTCACTTGCCGCTCTTTTCCCAATTTCTCTCAGGAAACGTACTGTAGATTCGCCCATGACCCCTATTGTTTCTATCGCAACTGGCTGTACTATAAAGGTTGCCTCCAACTCGCGATACTTCAAACTTTTTCGCTGTTCCGCTAAATTGGCAACAGCGCCTGCTGATCTTGAGGCTCGATCCCTGTAAGATGGCGCCAGTGTGTCCCACACGGTTGCGTCCCACACAAGGGCCTTACCGGAGGACCAGGGAACCAGGGTCATCCCGTCTGGTCATAGGGCTGAGTCCGTTTCCAGTCCGACTGGCTCTTTTCTGCAGGGCACGTTAGCGGGCTGCAGCGCCTTTGAAATAACTTCGTTAAGAGCGGCGTGGCGCGAATGTCTTCCGCAGCTTCTAGAATAGCTGAGGCCATGCTCTCTCCTCGGCGACACCGGTGTGTCGCAAAGGGAGCAAGCATGAGGCGCGCAAACGGCCACCCCTAGCCGCAGGCCAGAAACGATGCGGAGTGTTGTATTGCCCAGCATCGTCCCTAGCTGCGGCGAGGGAATGGCTTGTAGCCATTTGGCGCTTGATTCATTGAAGGCTGCTAGAAGGCGTGCTTTGTCAAGTGTATCGACAGTGTTGTCCAGGATTTTCTTTTTAATGGCTTCGACTACGAAGGCGTCCAAGGTAGACTGACGTGCGTCATCAAGCACCACGCGGTGGCGGGCGGCGAATTCCTCCTTTTTGGACTCTATAAGCCGTTCTAGGAATGGCTTGGCGTTCGGAGGAGATATAGATACAATCAGCTCGTGCAACGTAGTGATTGAGCCCAAGAATGCGGTTTAGGCTAAATCCGTTGCACGACGGATTCCCAGATCTGAAGGCTGAGGTAGGAAGGGAGGCCTGGTCCCAACTTACTCCATCCAAATTCAAATTTAACACCTGTTTCACGCATTGTCGTAACTTCTCGTCAAATTGTTGTAAAATGCCTCTCTGGGCAGACGCGTCCGTGCAACGGAGAATATAAATACGTTTTGGTGTCGAAAGACTAGTTCGCATTAAGTATAGTGCTGGATGCGCATCCAGGAATCCTAACCTAGAACACCAGAGATCCATAAGCTCGCACTTCCTGTTCAGGGCGAGTTTTGCTGAGGCCATTGTGAGGGGAGCTCCAAGAAGCTCGATGTCTTCATCGGTGCATAGCTTGATGTCAGGAAGCAGGTTCTGCGCCCGGCGCAAGCACTTGTCACGAAAAGCGTTGTCGGATGATAAAATGAGCAGCTCACACTTTGACGCGTTAAGTTGCAGTCCAGAGGTGACACCAAAATCGATTACCTTTTTCACATCACTAAGCGCGGAATCAAGAGTACCGCTAATCGTTCCATCGTCTAAGAACCATGGCTTAAATTCCGACTCTAGAGCGGAAAGCAGTTGGCAAATTGTCAGGCAGAAGAGAGCCGGGCCACAAGGGTCTCCTTGCTGCACCCCACAATTGGATAGTATTATCTCTTTCCCCCAAAAGAGATTGGATGGACTTCTGTACATCTGATAGACCGCGGGATAGATTGCTGGAAAGTCTGATCTGACAGTGTCGAGAATCGCATCTCTTCTGAGGGAATTAAAGGCATTTTTAAAATCAAGTTTTATCAAAACCTTGTTTGATTCCTAGTTGATATTTAAAAAGGCTCTTGCAGCGTGGACCGCAGCCTCGCAACCTCCTTTAACTCCACAACCCAGTTGCACGGGAGCAATTTTGTCGACAATCTGCGCCATGAATTTGCGGATTAGCACTTTACCCGCCAGCCGCCGCAGGGTATTTCCGACTGCTATTGGGCGGAGACCACCGTCCTTCTTTTTTAAGGCTATAAGGTTGGCTCCATAGAAATTACTAAGTACGAACCCTAGTAGGCGGCCATTCATGACAAGGTTGCAGAAATCCGTCAGAGCAAAGAGGAGAGGGCAGATCTGAGCGCCTTTTCCAATGAGGTCTTTAAGGTGTCTAGGCTTGAGGCCGTCAGGGCCTCCGCTTGAGCTGTTTGGGAAACTCTGGATTGCTGCTCTGACTTCAAGGGGGGTGATGTTGATTTGGTCGGCTGCTGGAACGTCTCTGGGCGGTGGCGGAAAAGCCGATGTTTCTGGCATATCCGGATGTTTTTCGCTAAGTGTGCGATGCGTGTTGGAGTCTTGTGAAGCCATTAAATCCATTGAGATAAGAATGCGTGCTGCTGCAGAAACATCCCCCTGAGCCAGCTTTGCCTGTACCTCCCGGGCTCTTTGCCTATTATCGTTTCTGCTAGTCTTCGGCGCCGCGCACTTGTTGGCAATGATGGTGGCATCAAGGGGGGAACGGCTCCTAAATCGACTGAGGTTGTCCCGAACAAGTGAACACAATGAGCTTCCTTTTAATTTTTGCCGAGGTATAGTGAGAACAGTTGTTGCGAAGTGAGCCAGACGGGACCACGAATACAGGTCATTTGTTGTGCAAATCGACTTGATCGTGTTGGTCAGTTCGGCTGCGACTGTGGGCCTGACACCACGCGGAACTATCGAGAGCATCTTAAGGTTTTGACGGACAGCGGACAGTCGTTGAACAGTGCGAGTGAGGGCAGTTGATGGTGAGATCGGCGCCGGAGATCGTACTGTCGACGCCGAGGTAGATGGCGCCGTAGTGTTGTTCTGCGTCATCGGCGTCGCCCACTGACGTGTTGTGGGCGTCAACACGTTATATATATATATATATATATATATATATATATATACATATACATATATATATATATTATTTTTGAGGACTAATTTGAAGATGCAAGTACGCACACGGTCACTACTGCGGGGAAGCTCCCTGCAAAAGTGAGCCAGTAGCATGGGGCTTCAAGCCACTAAAATATCGCCCGTAAATGCTAGGCATGATTCGTGCGAAGTTGTTAGCTGTCTTGGTCGCCTTCTCCGTCACCCTCGCATCCAGCGGGCGACGTCGTCAAGTGCTTTGTTTGCACGGCTCTGCAGCAGGTTCAGTGTCCGGGCCTGGACGGTGAGGACGAGGTCGTCGGCATAGGCTAAGAGGCTGACCCCTGGGGAAAGGTCCCTTAGCCGCAGCACATCGTCCTACGTTCTGTTCCTTAGCAGGGGCCACCGTGGCATCCCTGCAGTCATGTTAAAATCAGTTCAAGTTTTTGTGCTCTGCTAGCTATCTTGTGAAGGTAGTTGCTTGGGACCGAAGTTGCTCTAGCCAGGAGTTACTTTGTTACATTCCTTTGTATGTTCCTTGTTGGCCGTTTTGCCGCTGCTTTTGTCCGCATCTTTCACCCAAGAAAGCATCACCCAAAGGTGATGTTTGGCTCTTAAGTAATAGTGCAGAAAAAGTGATAAGCTATTTGGTTTAACCGATACAATACGTTCCAATTAGACAAAATATTGTTATTATTATTACTAAACATTTCATTTGAACACTTTCGAGCGCTTGAGTTCACGTAATTCAATACTGTTTTTGTAAACTCGGGTTTAGCACCGTGTCTTTGCAGTGTACACTGATCGTGTAGGTTTCCTTACCACCAAAGCCGGCGAGTGCAATTGGTCAGTATCCCTGCCCTGGCATCTGCTAATAGCCTACTCGCTCTTGAAATATTGTGTACCCATTCTACTCCTCCGTGTCCCGCTTCTTCCTTCCATATGTGCCTGCCATCTCGATCTGGAACGCATTGCCAAATTACATTTGGTCGTATATGATTTTTTAACCCTCAATTTCACCATCTTCTCCAATACATTCGCTCTTGTCTATTGCTGATGATCGTGCTTAGTCTCCTTAGCTGCAAACTCTACTCTGCGAGTTTATTCCACTAGATCTACTACGTTTTGTTCCTTAATGCCGACTTCACCAACTGCATCTGTTTAACTAATCTTAGTTGTATCATATCTAATCCTAATACTAAATTTTAGCTGTATGACATCCCCTCCCTCTCATAAAACTCTCTGACGAATTAAAACAACCACCTAATGCAGATCTTGTCATTTCTTTTTGTATTGTTGTTAACCTCTTTCCCAGCCCCGCAATGTGAGCCGGAGATGCATTCCCAGAGAGAGACCACTAGAAACCCATACTCCTTACTGCATGTTTTCGTTTTTCAGCTTACTTTTTTTGTAATATTTGTTCGTCCTCTAAGTAATCTTCCCCCTTTAGTCATTGTCACCCCAAGATACTTGTACTTTCTCAGATAGTCTAATACTCCCCTGTAATAAAGCTTTCTTTTTCCTTATAATCCCAATTAATACTACAATCGCGCTCGTTTTTTATTAAACACTATGTTCACTATTATTATTATTATTCGAACCGTGTTATTCCTGTAAATTGATTCTAGCAACTCACCTTGTTTCGCTCAAAACCCTCCTTCAACATAATTTATTACAAGTTTGTCCAGTTTACCATATCATATGATTTTTTTAAGATATAAAAACCCATTTATACACACTTGTTCCCGCAATATCGATGCTTCTACAACGTTACTTAATGAAATATGATATAATTTAGCCTATACCCTTTTTGAATTTACGGTGTATTTCTTCTATTTGTCTATAGAATACAGTCCGCTGTACCCCGTGTAACTATTCGATACGTTGTAGGTGACTAATGGCCTATTTTTTTAAAGTGTTAATATCTACTCTCTCCTTAGGAAGAAAATAAACGTTTGCTTTGCGCCAACCCTCTAGGGGTCTGCCCCCTCCAAATATATTATTTAATTGCTTTGGTAGATAATACACGTACTCCTTTCCCAATGCCTGGATAATTCCTAACAAAATTTCGTCAAGACCACATGCTTTTAAATTTATTTTCTTTAACACGCCTTCTCATCTAAAGTGGTTCTATTTCCGTACTAGTTCTTGCTTTTTTCACACTGTTTACGCTGGTCGTAAAAAAATTGGCTTAAAACGCGGTGTCCGCTTGCTCTATTGTGTATGTTCTGCCCTGCTTCTTCTTTGTTTTTTTTTATATCTAACATAGTCCTGAAACTAAGTTGCTTGTTCTGCCCTGTAGACATAGACAGGCATGAACGGTCATAGCGATAGGCTGTTTAAACAGCAACACGGCTCAAACGACGGGCAATCAGGACAACTAGTGTCAGAAAAGGTTAGTTAATTGTGCCAAAAAGGTGACAACGAACGCTGTAATCCCAAAAAAGCATTTGAACAAACTATGAGTTTTTCCCTCAAGCAACACTTTACTAACATCTTGCATATGGAAGTAGAAATGCCCAAATACGAAGACCGGCAGCAGAAGAGTGTCGAGAAAGGCAGCTTGTCGGCCAATTTCACGAAGTACAAAGCCGTGCAATACTTTCTAGAAAAACCACACATTGACAGACCAATATCATATATTTAACAAGCAGGGTATTTTAGAGCGGCACTCTCCCTGTTGCATATAGTATGGCCACGGATTGATGTTTGTATTTGCCCGCCATGATGGCGATGATCTGTCTGCTAGCCACATCTTGCTACGGCGCTGTTAGCCACAACCCGCCATGGCGCTGTGAACCACAACCCGCCATGGCGCTGTGAACCACAACCCGCCATGGCGCTGTGAACCACAACCCGCCATAGCGCTGTTAGCCATAAGCCGCCGCTGCGCTGTTCGCGCACTGTCACGTTGCCGGTCGCCGGCCGGATAAAAGGGGTGCGCGCCATTTCCTCAGTCCTTTTTGCTACTTCGAGCGTTCGGCGTAACGCGCACTCTGCAAGCCCTTAGTCCGGCGGCGACCGGCACGTCCGACGGCCTGGCAGCGACAGCGGCGGGAGCGTGGCAGCAGTGCTGCACTAGGGCGGTGAGTGTTGTAGCTGGCAGTTGCAAGCAGATTTATATATATATACATATATATATATTGTTAGTTGAATGGTTGTTAGCGCTAGTGTAGCGGCAGTGATCTGTGTGAGTTCCGGCGGTGGAAACTGCTTCGCGCTAACCGCCGGGACATTGTGAGAGCTAGCTAGGCAACAACAACAATAATAATACGAAGAGAGACGGCGCTGCCGTATCGCTCTCTGGCGTGTGGTGAAATATAATAAATAAGACTAGTGAGTGTGTGAACCCGCGCAAATTCGTCTGTCTTCATTCTACGGTTCCGTTGGCAACACTCCCCATTGGCGGCCTTGCCTAACACATTTCTGGAACAGCCTAAATCCAAGTACATAGAAACGCCAGGGCTTCCAGTACGTCTCCGTCTACACAGACAATATAGACACCATGTCCACATCAATGGCTTATCTGTTTTTAATGTGTACTACTCTGAGAAATCGACCAGCACGGCCAGTGAATCATCGCTTTACCGTGGAACAACAACGTTAGACTATACCACCTCCGAAACCCAATCTCCAAGAGTTCGTCATGAAAATGATGCAAGACCTCAAAGAGCTCAAAACAGTGTGCAGCTCACAGCACAACAACTGGCGGACGCCGAAGGCAAGCAATCAAAACAAACGCAACCACAACTAGTAGTAAGCCACTTTAACTGCGAAGGATTTCGAAACATGAGAGAATCTGGACTATGTAACCAACTATCAGGATTCGACGTCGTTGTCCTGGCAGAAACATTTTCCATTCAACGTTTTGATGTACCCGGGTATTATAGTTTCCACTGTTGCTCTCAACAAGTCGCTCGCAGTCGTCCCACAAGTGGCGTATCTGTTCTTATTGGTCCTCGCCTTGGAAACATGAACCTGCTCTACTCACAAAATAATGTTGTAGTCCTTTCGTCATCTACACTTTTGTTGATTGCCATGTACAGCAGTGCTAACTCGGGAAGCGGTGACAGTACAGACTAATTACTGGAGAAGATTAGCATTGCTATGAGCTTCGTCGACGTTGGTCAGACAATACTGCTAGCTGGGGATCTCGATTGTCGGCTGGAGCAAGACCCCCCGAGTGAACGGACTACCGCTCTGTTAGAGTCACTCGATGCATACGGTTTGTGGGTGTGTACCAATAGGGGCACCCCCACTTATTATGCCGATGCCAACCTGCAACGGGTTGGCTTTATGGGAAGAACGGGATGCTCAACAATCTACATTTTTGCAACTTCGGCCCCACCAAAATGTGTGACATATGAAGGGCCGGCTTTCCACGTCTTACTGACGGGGATTAAGATACATATCCCCGTGGTTCTCAAGCTCTCTATTAAATCTATTAGTGCTAATAAACGACGCACCGGCGTAGGGAAGCGCCTTGATAACAACATGGTCATTTCGCTGCTTTCTCGGATTAACCCTGACAGGCTACAGCACGCCCCCCTTGGTGAGGCAATAGCTGAGGTCACCAGCGTCCTTATAAACTCAGCTTCTAAATCACTACCAAATATGCGGCGCCCTCCGCGCTGAAACGACAGTGATTGCTTTGCGCTGAGGCAAATTCTACTTAGAGCCCTGCACCAATCGTCCTATGACCCAGTTGCGGCTGCTATTTACTCAATCACACGACAGCATTATCGGAAGGTTCAAGACCTCAAGAGGCGGTCATTTGCCGACCATCAAGAACGCCTCCTCTTACTAAAAGCACAACAAGAACCCCACCTCATTATACGACAGCCTCACAACTTCACGAGCTGTCCAATCCCATCTGAAAAAATCTTGGGCCATTTTCAAGCAGCTTTCACCCACGCGGATACGGTACCTCTCGAGATTCCTATTTTGTACGAGCTCGAAACTCCCGAGAGGTTTTCGCTGAGGCTCTTGATGAACCGTTTAGTCTAGACGAAGTCAATGTTGCCCTTGCTCGTATACAAAATAACACAGCATTCGAGCCAGATCTTGTAAGGAACGAACACCTTCGGCAGGGACATCTCCTCGTGCCTATATGGCAGTCCCTTTTCCGTATAATACATTAGGTATATGTTACACACATCAACTAGCTAAGCCAATGCGCATTGTGACTGTCACGTGTCCGTTTCGATGAGGCCAGGGCGAGACCACTTCAGAAGTGTGCCCCGAACGGAGGCAGCGTTTCCACGTTGTATGTCAAGATCCAGGCGTTGTTTAAGAAAGGACGATGACCTGTTATCACCGGATGGCAGGTTTAACAAGGTCCCAACTTTGCGGACCAGCTGCTTGGTCCGAACGCCAGGGGCACCCAGGGTTTCAAACGCGAGAGGGCAAAATTCATGGGGATAGCCGATTGATGAGTATTTTCTCAACTTGTTAGTCTCCGCAAGGTGGGCTGCATAACCAGCTTCGGATGCGCCGCCACCGACCATAGAAGAAGCTAAGGAGTCGGTAACGGTTGCATCCCAAACTAGCATTCTGCCTCGCTCGAATGGTGTGAGTGTCATACCATCTGGACGTTTGCCGTGCTCCGCGCAAAGGCCTGGGGGTTCAAGAATGCACGGACGACCGCACGACCTAAGGGCTCTGCAAAAGGTCTCATTAATAGCGGCATGTCTTGAGCGTCGTCCTGCACTAATAATGCACGATAGTCCGTGATGTCCTAGTTTATCGACGGGGTGACCACATTGGCACCGATGAGGGCTAACGATGTCTGCCCCTAGTCGTAAGCCTACTGCTATGCGAATCGACTCGTCATCAAGAAGGGTACCTATGGGGGCACTGGGAAGCGCGTGTAACCAGGCCCCTGAATCCTTGACGGATACGGCGTTTAAGCGAGCTCTGGCTGTGTCGTCGACAGCTTCGTTAAAGAGACGTCGTTGTACCTCGTCGTGCAGAGGGGAACTCCAGTCGCGTTGGGACAGTACGTTTTCAGGCCTACCCCCACAGCGCGCCTCAAGGTTCTCTTGAAGATGGGCTAAGCGGTTTCTAAACTGGTCGACTCCCGCTGAATCTAAAAGAGCGGTTGCCCTGTTTTCCGCGCTTAGCATCGACGAGACTATAGCAGGCCCGGCCAGGGTCAGTAAATTTGGTACACCAAGGCCTCCTTTAAAAACAGGTAGTAATGCCTGTTCCCGTGCGCTGGGTGGTAGAGATGTATTCAGCAGGGACTCGAGGGTGGACAGTGTCAAATCGTTGAGCCTTTGCAACTCATCGGCTTGGTTAGATAGGTCGGCCCCTCGAAGCAGTCCCTTTTTAACAGATGCCTCTCTGAGGGTGCTCTGCCAGCCAAGAGGTATGAATGCTTTATTACAGTAATTCCAAAAGGAAAAGGAGATCCTTCGGACCCTGCTGTGTGGCGGCCGATCTTAAAAAGAAGCATACTGACAAGACGTCTCACAGATTTTCTGACAGCACTGGGGTTCCTTTCAGATGAGCAGCATGGCTTTAGGACTGGGCGTTCCACTATCTCAGCCTGCGAAGTACTTCTCGAGCAGATCACAATCTCATTAAACCGGAAAAAAACTCCCGTTGTTCGCGGTTTTTATTGATTTAAAATCTGTCTTTGGCATCGCACCCCTTAACATGTCTTAAAGAAGGACAGGCTGGTGTTGGACCGCGAATGCAAGCTGCTCTTTGCACACTGGATGAATATTTCTCGCAGAATGGCCTCATAGTAAACGTGTCAAAAACCAAAGCTGTTAAGTGTCGGCGTGGCGTGCAACGAGCTCGCGCAAATAAACTGCGATTTCACGGTGAGCAAGTGCAGTTTGTAGAGACCTTTTGCTATCTTGGGGTAATTTTCTCGTCTCGAAGTACAACTTTTTCACAGCATGTAACTGAGCATTGTAGAAAAGCGCTGGTAGCGGCAGCGGGTATCAGAAACCCAACACAGTTGTCTGTCCGGACGGCCATGACATTATTTACGCTCAAAGTGGCATCCGTAGCTGCTTACGGAATTCAAGTGACATGAAAACATCTTAGCACTTCGCAGTTATGGCAGTTGGATAGGGTGAAGCCAGCTTTCTTGAAGCGAGTACTTGGCCTTCCGTCAAATTCGCGCAACAGATTAGTGTATGTGCTCGCGGGTTTAGTATAATTTATTGATGAACTCGTAGGCCGCTTTAATTTGTCGCAGACCGTCGCTCTGAAAACGTTTCGGCATGAGTGTTTTCAAAAAGTGTCTCTTATTCCCAGAGAGTTTTATCTATCACCAGCTATGACTAACCAGGCCTGGAAGGACTCTCTTCGGCCATGTCGTCACCTCACTACTCGGTGTTCACGGATTTCATCTACTATGCCGGTCTGCTGGGTTTCATGAACCCAAGGAGGACTGCAGATGCCGTCGTTGTGGCGGTTTACATCCCCTCTACCACCTACCTGACTGTACGGAATTCCTGTCGCTTTCTTAGCTTCAGCGAGAATGCTCATGATTCATTTTACCATGCTTGGTATATATATATCATGTTCGTATTTATTAGGGTGCATTTTAAATCAATAAATAAATACATGTGTACTACTCGTCTACCAGCCCCTCAGATATGGAACATAAGATAATTCCTCTTCTTTGCAAGGCGCCGCGCCCTCACCTTCTTTGAGTCGACACATTTGCGTGCGTTGTCCGCCTTTTTTGCACACGGTAAACCCTGCGACAAACCGCGAAGAGTTCACCTGCTGGTCCAGGGACGGACCATGATGGCCTAGTACCATGTAAAACGCAAATTGTTTTTTAGGTAAAATATCCATAAAGTTTATCTGTAAATTTCGGCACATATAAATGTGCATGCATTTCAGGAGGAATTCAAATCTTCCTTAAACACTGTATTGTATATAATTATATGCGGAAATGTTTATGTATAAGGCCATTTACTATTTGGACGCATTAGTAAATTCGACGGTCGGTTTTCTGCTAGCATAATTAAACTGCACGCTTTATTGGGGAAATCTAGTTGATTAGAAAGCGCTCTTCGTTTGGTGGTAAAAATATTAAAACACACATATATATATATATATATATATATATATATATATATATATATATTTCACAATTCAGCTATTTTGATTTTATTCACTTTTTTTAAATGAAACAAATGAGAATTGAAGGCTCTGAAATAACAACCAAATGCCTCCGCTCACATTTTTTGTGAGTTGTTCTTTCCATTTTCCGGTATGATTTGTCCGGTTTTAAACACGTAAGTGCTTTTTAGTGAAGTCTAGACTAAACTGAGAAATAAACGTCTTGAACTTTGTCAAGTTTTTTCCCAGTCCATTACTACCAAGCTTTTGCGCGTTAAATACCAGATGGAAAATCTCTTTACTGAAACCAGAATCCAGACTATATATATATATATATATATATATATATATATATATACATATACGCGCTTTAATTACATAAAGGATAAGAATTTGTTTTAGTATCAAATGACCAATTCCCTCTCGGGTGTGCATTAGTTGTATGTCTTGGTAACCATCCAGGGGAACAGCGACATAACGATCTCTTTTCGAGCTATGCATTTGGGCTCGTATCTCACTTGAGATCTTGTGGTCGTCGGTATGCAATAAAAAAAGAAGCTGCAAAACTCCTCATTGGCAAAAACATAGTTGGCAAATTTAGTCTAATTCATTAAAAGTGTTTATGATATCTTTAACGACGGTTTGCGTCTGTGGGACGTCACAACGATAAGAAACTTTGCGTGTGAATTTCTTAATCACACCTCTGAGTAGTCGTCTATCTTTCTCGTTTATGGGGTACCACACTTGAGAGGCATACTTCAGGATTGGTACATTACATAAGTATTGAATAATTTTATATACAGTTGTACAACAATAAAGAGTCTGAGGATCCAGCTGCATCTTATCGTCGCCTTAAGCGCGACTTGTCGACACTGGTCTGAAAATGTCATGCCAGGTGTCATAATTATACCTATGTTCCTCAAACCATTTTTGAGTGAAACATTGTTGATTTTATATACAAAGTTATGATTTCTTCTTCCAAAGTGCATTACTTTACACTTCGGAAGTGACAGTTTCAAGTCAAATTTCTGCGTCCATTCATAAAAATTGTTTATGCATCTCTGCATGCGTTCACAATTTGATATAGAATTGGCGCGTGCATACATTTTTACGTCATCAGCATATACTTTCGTTGATACCTCATCGGGTATTATGAATAAAATTGAGTTTGTAAACAAAATGTAGCATAAGCAGTCAATAACTGTTCCTTGCGGAAAGCCTGAGGTGACCTTAGTGGGAATCGAGAAACAGCCGTTCACCTTTACAAAAAAAGCTTCTATCAGTCAGAAAGTTATTTATTCAATGTAGAACTTTTGGTCCTACGCCGTGTCGGGACATACAGTTCAACAGTTTAGTGTGGGTGGTGGAATCGAAAGCTGACTTAAAGTCAATATACAGCACGTGGAAGTAGTCTCCTCGATTCATCATTTCTCCGAATTCAAGACAAGATGGCGGCGCCCAACAGTGCGCTGTGTTTTGAATGTAGCTCCGTGATAAAGAGCTCGTGTGAGTGGGCCCAGTGTCCTACCTGTTTTGTGGGTGTAGCCCATGTGAAGTGCTCATCACCGCGCACCGATGTAGGGGCAAACCAGCCCGCTCGGTGCCCTGGATGTCCTGAACTGGAAGGCGCCCGCCCAAACGGCGCCTTGCTTGAGATCCTGCAGCGGATTAGCCGTCTCGCGGCGGCAAATACAATCCGAGTGTCGGAGCTTGAACAACTGGTCTTCGAGCTTCGTTCCCGTCCCACCGGGAGCAGCGTAAGCACATCGGGAGAAGAAATCGAGACGAAGAAGCAGGTGGCACAGCACAAAGTGGCACAGGGCACTGGCGGCAGCTCACAACTTGCCGCCAAGCCCGTAATTGATTCGAACGTCTCAGATGCGCCCACCGTCACTCGTACTGTTGGTAAACAAAACCAACAGCAACAACAGTGTCAGGGGAAGCAGAGACAGCGAGTGCAGAAACCGCAGCAGCAGACGCCTCCTACAGACGTCGCCAAGAGTGTTGTCGATCTCGATCAACAACGCCAACAACGGCGGGAAGAGAGAGCGGCTGAGCGGCAGCAACGACAGCGGGAGAAGCTGGAAAAGAAGGAGAAGCCGGCGCCGGCAGCAGAAAGTGACATCACCACTCCGCTGCAGCCGCGCGAGCCGGTTGTCGACACAATGGACTGTACAGAGACAGCCAACGTAGATCAGCTGGACAACGAAGGCTTCCAGCTGGTGGAGAAAAGAAGGAAAAAGAAGAGAAAGCTTGCGAGTGAAAGTGGTGGATCGGCCAGCAACAGCCCAGAGAAGCAGGATGGACGCCTGGGGCCGAGGCCGAGCGATGCCTCTCAACTTCACAAGCAAACGGCAGCAGAAAAACGCGAAACTAACGCGAATAGGAAGCACCGTCCTCTTCGAGCAGGAAGTGCTGAAGTAGACCTGGGTGAGATAACACTGTGTAAAAACCGTGTGTTGCCCATGAGAGCTCTCCGTTTGGAGGGCTTCAGCCGAAAAACGTCGGCAGAACAGCTGCGTGGTTGGCTAACCGGGAGACATACTGTAGTGCGTGCTATTTGGAAACTCAAAGTTTCCCGGCCGGACTCCGTCTTCTGCGTGGCCTTTGGTGATAGTGACTTTAGTAACGTTTCAAGTAGCGCCTTCTGGCCGAAAGGCGTGAGTTTCCGGCGCTGGCTGGGGGCTCCGCCGGCTCAGGCTAGGGTATGCGAAGAGTTTACTGACGGGCATGGCTTAACAGCTAGACAGCAATGACGCCTTCTGCCAAGGCAGCTGCATGCTGCTCGCAGCTGCAAATTATTGCTTTGGAATTGTGAAGGTTTATCTGCGGCTTTACAGCTAGCACCAGAACGTTTGTTTGAAGGTGTGGACATTGTACTCTTGACGGAAACTTTTATGTGAGTGGAACTGCATCTCGATGAGATGCGAGGTTTTCATCTGCTAGCGAGTCTTCCAGACGGAGGGCGGGGAAGACCAGTAGGTGGACTTTCAATCTATTTACGAACAGGGTCACCCCGAATGCAATGTGTGTGTCGAGGTGAGTGTTGCATGACACTCACCTCAGGTAGTTTCAACCTCGCATTGTTCTACCTGCCACCTCACTACGATGACGTTGAGGTTGCCGATGCGATCAGTGCTGGTCTAGCGGGACTAAACCTCCAGTTACCCACTCTGGTCGGCGGCGACTTCAACTGTCGTATTGATAGTGGCGCCACCGACAGGAAGGGCGATGTGCTTCTTACGCTTCTAGAGAATAGAGGCCTGCATTGCGCGAATGAGCGTGATAAATTCACGTACGTTTGCCAAAGTGGAAGAAGCACTATCGACCTCCTGTTTCATAACCTTCAACATCCGACGGAATTTCAGGGATGCGAGGTCCTTAATATTCCAGCACGGAAGCACCTGCCGGTCTCTGTGTCTGCCTGGCCAGGGGCGCGTCCCGCGGCGGCAGCCGACAACGTACTTGTCTAGGCAGCTAGATTTGCGTGTATTAACGCGCAAATTACGGCTCCTGGGATCAACTTCTGACATTGAACAAAGCAACCACGCTTTGGAGGCCACTGTCAAAGCGGCTGTAGTCAAGAAGAAGTACAGAAAAAGACGGGCGCGGCCCTGGTTTACACAGGCCTGCTACCTAAAACGTCGGGAAGTGTTGGGGCTCCTGCGCCGAGCACGGGCTCTGCACCCCGACCCCCAGATAGTTGCTGATCGTAGGGCGCTTTATGGCCGACATAGAGCAACCTACAAGAAACTGCTCGCGGAGAATAAGCGCCGGTATGATGAGGAGGAGGAGTTTCGCATGCTTCAGAGAGCAGAGCGCGAACCCCATGTCTACATTGTTCGCCGGCTGAGCAAAGGCATGCACAGCATGACAAAGGAGCAGTTGCGGCAGCACTTTAGTGCGCTTCTGCTCGATGCAAACGCCCCCGCGCCTAACCCAGTTATTGAGCGACCGCTCACTCTGGAGCAGCACTGCATGAATTCGCCGTTTACGGTGGAAGAAGTGGTGCAGATCTTGCGCGGGTTGCCCAAGAGGAAGAGTAGTGGTCCTGATGGGATCTATTACGAACACTGGGCTGAGTCGTCCGATGTTTTAGCAGGGGAGCTGTGTAATCTGTTTAATCAGATACTCAGCGAGGGACACATACCCCAGGTTTGGCACGAGGCCAGACTTACTCTGCTATTCAAGGGCAAATACGGTGACAACGTGGACGATCCAAATCTCTACCGGGGTATCGCGTCGGAACGCACTCTTAAGAAAATCTTCGCCAAGTTGATTATCTCGAGGGTGTTTCCAACTGTGGAGAAGACCCTACCTCCGGAGCAATTCGGATTCAGGAAGGGTCGAGGTACACAGGACGCGATCCACGTACTCCAGTCGGAAGTTGAGCGGGTGTTGGCTGTGCCCGGGGGCCACTTGTACGCCGTCTTTATTGATTGTGTCAAGGCCTTCGACAAAGCTCCCTGTCACTTACTAGTCGATTCATTTCGACATGCTGGGGTGGGTGGTTCTTTTCTACGAGTGCTCTCCAGCTTCTTTGCTGAAGACCGCCTTGAAGTAAACATAAGGGGCGAAGACACCTTGCAGCTGAGGCAAAACGTAGGGACCTCTCAAGGGGACCCTCTCAGTTGCCTAGCCTTCTCTTTGCTCATTGCAGACCTAGCCCGCCACGTGCGGATGGAGTTTAGAAACGCCGTCGTCGTTATGTACGCGGATGACATAGTAGTGGCCCACCGGGACCGCGGTGCCATTCGTCGTATTGTCGGCGACGTAGAAGGTTACCTTCACCGTAGGGGCCTACAAATAAATTCGCGGAAGACGAAAGCCATTAAGTTTCGCCGTGGGGGTCGATTGGCTGCAGCAGACGTAATACCCTGCTGTGGCCAACCGCTGGAGTTTGTCAACTCCTTCCCGTATTTGGGTCTGAGACTGCACTATACGGGAACGACCTTTACCAAGCACATCGGCGACAGGTGTCGGGCGGCTATTGCCTCTATTCACACAGAGGTGAGAGATCTTCGGCGACTGTCTCTGAGTGCTGCATTGCGTCTTTTTGAGCTTAAGATTGTGCCAATGTTGAGCTACAGCCTTGGCAGGGTGTGGGGCCATCTTTCCGCCGCAAATTTTGCGCAGCTAGAAAGATGCTTCACAATATATATGAAGCGCGTTCTTTGCTTGCCGCGGACGGCAAGGAATCGCTTTGTGTACCTGCTAGCGGGTTGCGGACCGGCAGTGGAAATAATCAGAGTCAGGCTTAAGTCACCTATTACAATGCCACTTCAACAATTTTTGTTGGAGTGGCAGGGAAAAGTGACCGAGGCCTCGGCTGAGGTAGCCCAGTTAGATGTGTACCTCACCAGGGAGCTTTGGGAGGGAATGGCATGCACTAGCCGGCACGTGTACACAAGGTACATTGTACATGGCTATCATCACTTGGTGTGTTCAACTCAAGGATTTCACCAAGTTGGCGATCAATGTCGTTGCCGGTTCTGCTCGCAGGTATGCGCTAAATACCACGCAGCGAGCTGCCAGTCGCATCGGCGGTCTTTGCACTTTCTTGCCCGGTGGGACGGTCGCTAAAGTGTTAAAATTGTATATAATGATGATTGTATTGTATTTATGTACCATCTTGAAATGCAAAAATTATTGCGAAATAAACAATATGTAATGTAATTTCTCCGAATTCTTGCTCACACATCAATAGCTGTAGAACAGTGGACCTTCCGGGTCAGTAGACAAACTGTTCTTGACAAATCAGATTTTGCGAATCAGCGTTCCGATAAATGGTGTCTCCGATAACACTCTCGAACTGCTTTGACGGGGTGCATGTCAGTGAAACATTCCGTTTATTCTTAACGCACGTTGTATTTTCTTTTTTGTGCACAGGGTACACTATGGCCACCTTCAACAAATCTAGAAGCAGATCTTTGTTTAGAGTTCGTTCAAGAATCATGGATAATAAAATACAAACATCAAAGCCGCATCGCTTATAAAAATAGCTTAGCAGGCCGTCCGGCGTGACGCTAAGTTTTGACTTGAGTTTCTTCAGATGCCGATAGAGGTTTTCGGGGGAGGTGTCAACAGTGTCTACGTAGTGGATATCATTAGCAACATCCATGTGAGGCGGTGAAATCCTTGACCTCTGTTTAACCTCGTCCTCAGTTGGGTAGGTGTTTGCGAAGTAATCCCTCAGTAATTCCGCCTTCTGCGAATCCTCTGTGATCTTCGTACCGTTCTGGTCAACAAGAATATCTAATTGATCTCGGGAGTTGGCGACGACTCTGCGTTTCAAGAGTTTCCTTCACCTTTCGGATTTCTCACAGTAATTTTTATACTCGAGTTGATGGCTAAGATTTCGGATGCTTTCCTCAATAATACTGCGAGGTTTCTTGAGGACAGGAATTGAGAGATCGCGGAGGAAATTCAAGTACTCAATCAGTTGAACAAACATGATATTTACAGCCCGACATTGACTGAAGAAGGTTTTCCAGTTTAAAAGACTCCAATACAGATTGATCGTGTCAGAATCCCCATTCTTATAGTCGTAAGAGATGGGAATGCTACTGTCTTCATCGGCGGCATACAGAGTCACCTCCGACTCCTGCAACATGAATCTGACTGCCTGGTGATTACTTGGAAATGGGCATGACGTAACGAAGACATCCTGCACTGAATGATCATTGCACAGTCTTAAGTCGAGCAGATTCCTGTCACGCAAACGAGCGAGTTGATAAACAAGTTGTCTAATACCGGTTTCAAAGCAAAAATCAGAGAAAATAGATTCTCGCGTTGCGGCGGAGTCTCCTGGGCATCACAGGTTGACCCAATCGATTCGTAGTTGTTCGCAGAGTCTCTCTATGTAGCTCGTTAGTTAACCGGAAGTTCCCGTTAGGGAGCTATACGCGCAGAGGATACGAGCCGATGAGCTCTTAAAAATGAGATCAACACAAATCAGTCCAAGCGTATCATCATCATCCAGATCAACAATCATTGATGTGAGGCAACTCTTCACCAGAATCAGGACACCGCCGCCTCTTGTGCTTCGGTCCTTCCCGACCACACTTGTTTTTCCAGTTCACCTTCAGAAACGGAGGCATCACTGGGCCAAGTCTCAGTGACGAGACAGACGTAGATATCATTAGAAGTCATGTGTGAATGTAGGGTGTCAACCGCATTTGGTTTCTTCATGGAACGGGCGTTGATCAACATGCAACTAACATCATTCTTATCATCACGTGTTGTTATCGCAGTATTTCTAGGTCGTTTGTTATCATGATATAACCAAGGAGTTTGTGAAGTATTATGCGCAAAAAGTAGTTTCGGTGGTATCCAGGTAGAGGTTACTATTGTATTATTATACGAAAGCTTCCGTATCCCACAGATTATTATCGAACAGACACTCAATAGCTACGTCACTACCTTCAGCAATGAGCGTCTTGTAATGGGAGAACTTTGGTTTCAGGGAGGTTATATACTATCAAGCACAATTGAATTTTCTTTCAAATATTCGACGAGGCCTTCACAGTCAATATCGGTGTCTTTTAGAACAATAATTGCCTTTGCCGATATGAATGTTTGTTTTCGGTAGCAGAGGCTAAGACGCACTTCCAGTTTGTTTGGTAACACGCAATGATTCTTGCTGCGGTCTCTGTGGTTTCTTCGCTTTGTTCTCGTTTAGTTTTCTCCCGCTCGTTCTAGGATGCGATTTGCTTGACGGCTGTCGGCCAACACGCACTGCGTTCTCAAGGGCGAGATCTGCAAGCTTGTTGAGGCAAGTTAGGGCTGACACAAGGGTCTTATTTTAGTTTGAAAAAAACACTTTTTATCAGTTGTTTCAATCCAGCGTTTTCCTTTCGTAGTTGCTTAAATGAGAAAGCGATTTTCTTGAACTCTAAACATTATTTTCGAAGCATTTTCAGCTCGCATAGAATTCTGCGCATCATGTCATTGTTTGGTTCAGAGTTCGACTTTGGAGCAGTTTCTTCCTTATCACTTTTAATCTCGACGTCAAGCCACTTTACAACTAAACTTGTCGATCAAGTCCTTACGACGCAAGTCCTTAGACGATTCATTGTCCGTTCTTGTGTGTTTGGATGGGAAAGCAGTGGCAAACGACGCGTTAAACGCCTCTTCACTTCTCTTTTTTTATTTTGGGCGAGTATTACACTAGAATATCAATAAATATTTCAAAATTGTGAGACACGACGGAACATACGTCTGATCCGTCCGGCTAGCAGATATATATATATATATATCTTTTTTTTTCATGGAGGAGGATTTAAATGCTTTAGGCACTAGCGCAATAGGGCAAGTAGATAGCAACTCAAGCCCTATGCAGTATGGGGCTTACTCCCGACGGTTGGACATTGTTCCGCCGAGATCATACCCACTAAACGCACCTCCTCTTTAAGCTTCTCTCTCTGTCCGCCCGGCTCTCCTTTTAATAGTATTACAAGTCGACAGGAGGAGTGGTGAGTGTTCTTCGAATTAATTGGCCGAAGGCCTCTCAAGGTTTGGCTCTATAGCCATAATACGGCGTTTTTCCATTTGCAAAACGAGTCTTCTAGAGGCACGGGCGTTGTCTGTCCCTTCTGTTGCAATTCTGTCTCTCCTGAAGCGCTCCAGTTGCCCCTTTCTAACTAGTACCTCTCGTGCCACTGCAGCTCCTATATGCCAGTTAGAGGTGCCTTCAGAAATGAATTGCTTAACTGTACAATTCCCTAAGTAGGCAGGTCCGGAAGGTTCGTACAATTTAGCTCTCCGCCCAACTTCAATCGGTCCAGCACTTTTCTTTTAGTTTCTATTCTGAGTTGCGCAAAGACCGGACAGATCAACAAAGTATGGGCAGCGTCGTCTACGACACTAGGTCGCAGGTACGCATATGTCCGAGGAGGCTTTTCCTATCCTTGACAGACATGTCTGAAAGTTGCCATGGCACATTGTAACCATGTCGCGCACGCGCGCACCCGGTGCACTATCTGGAATGGCAGTCCATTCGTTCTGTCATGCAATAAGTGTGCCTTTCCTTTCATCACCTCTGACTTTCCTATTTCAGAGCTTTCTTGGCTTCTATCCCATAATCGTTGTCTCTCCCCTGCCTTTAGATCCAAGAGAGGAATGCCAGCAAGGACAAGTGTAGCGGAGGTGCTAACAGTCTTATAGGCCTGAGTAATCCGTAAGGCCGCGGTCCTTTGTGTTCTTCTTAACATATCTGTTAGCTCTTGTGACTCTTTAGCCGCTGTGAACCACACCGGTGCTCCAAACAACGCTATAGATAATGCGTCCTGTTTTACTTGGCCCATGAATGTTAGAAGATCTTGGCTATTGTGTTAGCCATCTTCTCCGCTTTCTTCAGAGCGTTTCTAGCATGGTGCATACCCCTCATTCCTCTGTCCAGATATATGCCCAAATACCTAGTTACACTGATCATCCTTATCTAGACCTCATTTAGGATAAGGTTGATGGGTCGCACTTGCTTTTTTCCTATCAGCAGAATATCTGCACTCTTCTCCGGAGCAAGAGCCAACCCAGCCTCCTTCATCCATTCCTCTATAAGATTTAGGGCTTTGTTGGCATATAGTAGCCGTAGTCGTCTTAACCTGCACCGTCACAGCCAAGTCGTCTGCGTATGCCAAAAGCTCAACTCCAACAGGGAGGTTACGTAGTCGGAGTACATCGTCATACGCTATGTTCCACAGCAGTGGCTCGAGGATGGAACCCCGTGGGACATCCGCCGTCATAGGCATCTCCTTGCCCTCACAAGTAATGACACGATCTTTTAAGTAGTCCAAGGTTAGCCTTACCAGGTATTGTGGAGCCTTCCTCTTAACTAGTGTATCCATAATACCCTTCCAACGCAGGCTGTTAAAAGCATTTTTTCATGTCCAGCAGCACTGCAAGGTATAACTTGTGGGTGTTAGACGTGGAGCTGTGCAGCGTTTCTGTCTTGGTCACAGTTTTGTTAGTAACCGTTAAAGCCGATCTGTTTTTTCGAAATCCGTATTGTGCATCGGACAACAGGCCGTTTTCTTCGGCGAAGACTCGGAGTCTCTCTGCTACGATAGCCTCCACGCCCTTTGCTAACGAACTAGTTAGGCAGATAGTCCTATAACCGCCATTTTCTTTAAGCACAAGGACTACCTCCGCTGTTTTCTAGGCTTTCGGGATTTTTCCTTTTTTTATAAGCTCACTTGTCACCCTTGCCAACACCTCAGGGAACTCCTCGAACAGAGCTTTCACAGCCATTGGAGGAATGCCGTCAGGCCCTGGCGCTTACCTTGATTCTCGCAGCTGTTTGTAGTACTTCTACAACAGAAACCTCAGATGCATACATTTCTGATCCTTCCTCTAATTGGTTATTCTCGTAAACTCCTCTAGGAAAGTATGCGTGCTAGAGAAACAATCTCATCAGTAGACTCGTCCTCTCTGGATCTTTTAGAATGGTTTTTGGAGCTCTCATTTGCAGCTTGCCTCTAACCATCTTGTACGGCTTTCCCCACGGGTCGTCGCCGAGAGTCGCGGAATTCTCTCCACCAATTATTTTTTCTGTCGACAATTTTATTTTTAAGTAGAGTTCTACAGTTTTGGTACTCCATTACCAGATGGGAAAGTATGTCCGCATTCCCTCTAGCTCTCTTTATGGCTTTCCTTGCTCTTGGACACTCTTTTCGGGTTTTCTCAATGTGACTGTTCCACCAGTGTTTTCCCAGCACTTGCTTTCTTCTCTTAAGATGTGTTTTGGACCTGCAGGCCTTCAGGCAAGCCTTCCTCAAAGCCCTCTCTAACTATATTGCATTCCTTAGGAGCTCGTCTATCTCAAAGATATTTCGTATTGCGTCTTTGATAACCCCACTATTCTTGATAGCGAACCGCTGCCGAGGCACGGGAAGTATTTGTCTAGTGTTCCTTGTAATTGTATACTCGATGCAGTCATGATCACTCAGATTCTCCTCCTCAGTGAGTACTCTCCAATCGGTGACCAATACAGCCATCATCTCACTGCAGATTGTCAAGTCTACGCTTGACTCCTGACCTGCTCTATGAAACGTCGGATCAATTCCATCGTTTAAGACATCTATGTTTTTTTAACGCCATCCAGTCCATTAGCAGTAAACCTCTTCTTTCTGCGCGGAAGAAGCCCCACACCTCTGACGCTGCATTGAAGTCTCCTGCTAGGAGCACCCTATCCGGTGTAGGAGCTTCGCCAATTAATATTGCTAGCTCGCCTAGAAAATCATCAAAGGCCTCTAGTTCAATATTTGGGCTTATGTAGCAAGAGTATATCCTGCCTATGCTTGCCACATCTATCTATGAAGAGCCACTACCTGTCCCATGCCCCAATTCTTCTATGATGCAATTTCGGACTATGCAGGTATCTGCGCGAAAGTCCACAACCCACTTGCTTCTATCTTGCACTAGTTTTTTGTTTGGCTCGCTATTTAAAATGAGCGTCGTCTCCCGTCTGTTCGTTATCTCTTCTACTAGCATATGAGCAAACCGACTGCGGTTGCAATTGACCTGTATGAGTTTAAACGGATGTGCGCTATACTGATTCATTAGTTGGGATGGGGCTTGCACTAGTTGCCTCTGGCGGTGTAGCTAGAACCCGAAATGATGAACCTCTCCGCGTCTATCTTTTCTAGCTTCTTTTCGTTGCGTTGATGTTTCCTGCGGGCCATGTCTTCTTCCTTTTCAGCCTGAGTTCTGTCCTGTGCCGATGTTTCCCGAGCAACTTGTTTACGATCTAGGACCGCCTTCTTGAAGGCCGGGCAGGACATAGAACTGGCAGTATGGCCATCTATGGGGCAAGTCTTTTCACAGTCTTTAAATGTGTGGCCGAGTTCACCGCACTTGTTGCAACGTCAATCTGACTCCTTGTCATTAGTGCACTCTCTGGCAAAGTGTCCTACTTTCTGGCAGTTAAAGCAAGTGGGTAATGAGACCCATTCCTCTGGCTTGCAGTTTGAATTGCCTAGGGGTAACCGGTTGCGGGACAGAAGTCTACTGCCTTCTGTCTGCGGTAGCGTAACAAGGCACTGCCATCCCCCTCCCTTGGTCATTCAAGGATCCTCAGTGGGGAGAACCGTAGTCGCGGAGAGTTTTAATTTCGTGCGCAACTCTGCCTCTATCTTGGCGGCATTCAGAAAAGAGTCTACGTTACGCAGAATCACCTTAATTAGGGGCCCCGTCTTGCATACATCCACTTTCTCATCCGTGCCTTTACGAATTATGTCTGCAAACGTAACTCCTCCTCCTGTCTTGGTTTCATGAACCTTTATTATTAGATCTCCGTCCCTTGTCTTGGTAACCTGATTGGGTTTCACACCGGCTTCATTCGGCTTAACATAGTCTCTGATTTTATTGAGGGTCTCCTCAATGGTCAAACCTTCTTTCACTTTGATCCTGACGGTGCTGTGACCAGCGGGCGGTACAGACTCACCTCTCGCGCGGGAGGAGCTACGCCCGCGAGAAGAACTACGGGTCGTCATGCCTTTCCTCTCCGCTAATTCAATGTAACACCCATTTTTCCTACAACAAGCTTTAACGGCACGTCTGACCCGTCCCATTCCTCAGATATATGCAGGACTGGGGCAACAGGGGGCTCTGTTGCCAGGGAGTCTTGCTGTTCTCTATAATCTTCGAAAGAATGTTCAAAAAACCGGCAGGTGTCTCTTCGGCTCCAACCATACCGACCACAAGCTTTCTCATGGTTGTTTGTTGGCTCACCTGTGTCTGTGCTTGCTGGCATGCGCCATCGACTATCTCCAGCGCTTTGCTGCTTTGTAAGACTGCGACTCCACCAACAGGAAGATTTATGAGTGACGCAGCAGACGAGTACTCTGAGTTTCTCAAGAAGAACCTTATCCTTGTCAGATCCCTGAGTCACCAGCATGGCGCGTAAGTGGCTTGCTCTAATCTTTCCCGCGTGAAGGCTAATTTCTTGAAAACGGCTTAGGCCACTCCTTATTCACTAAGCTTGCAAGATCGTCCATTGTTTGCGCTTTGTCCAGAGCATCCTCAGCTTGTTGGGCTAGCTCAGCATCTCTTAGCTCTAAATCGCTCATTTTCTAATTGCTTGTTGCATCTGGAGCAGAGGACAGTACATTCTACACCAGAAAGGCTTATCGTTTCTGTGCCTACTTCAGCAGTTTCCTTCGAAAAATCCAGCTTCTTGCTATTTGCTCCTTTCTCGTTTAGCTGAAGTGTCAACTCTTGTATCTGTGAACAGAGCACAGTATTCTGCTCAAGTATTTCCTCATTATTCTTATGCAGCTTATTTTTGCAGATATTCCTGTTAACGTCCTGCTCGCTAAGCCACCAGATTACTAGCTCTAATCTTGTAATGGCATTCTTAATATCAGTACGCGTAGTGCCGTGTTTCTCTTTTAATTCCTTCAGCGATTCGACGCTCTCGTTAATTTTCTCAAGTGCCTCTGCAGTTCGCTGGGGGGTCATCAGCCTTGACACCATCGCTTCTATTCTTCTTCTTGAAGGTCTTCATCCTGACTAGTTTAACCAGGTAGGAAGGCATCAATTCCATTCCTGGCGAAATTTCGGGTGATCCCTCCGCCTGCCTCTTATCTCCTGCTCTGGAGCAACTTGCCTGGTAAGTTACCTCTAAAGCTTGCTGCTTTCTGACCGAGTCCACACAAACCGCTGCCTCCGAACGAACATTACCCGGCATGTTGTCGTCCGCCGTCTCCACCAGAGAACTCGTCTCTCTCCCCGTCGCCATAACCGGAGACTTCTGAGCGGCACTGCCTTTCTTGAAGGAATCCATTTCCGCCATCCGGGAAAGACCACCGGGCCGCAGTCCGCCCACGGGCCGCACTTAACCCTCGAGACAAAATTGACTCCTCGAGGAAGCAGTGGATGCCCGAAGAGTTGTTCTTGCCGTGAGTTACCGTATTTTCTTTTATTTCGATCTCCGCTAGTCGATTTCTGCGGATTACTCCTGCTTCGATCACTGGTTCGTCGTCTGCAGATATTCAAATTTCACGCGTCTGTGTTGTGTCTACGTGCCGCACGTTCCGTCTACTCTGCTATGCATCCAAACCAAGATGGCCGCGCCCATAAGCTAGGCAGCTGTTTATCCACGTAGTGTTCAGCATTGAATAAACACTAGTTTACACTGGAAAACAGCCTGCGTACAGGAAGCGTGACTGTATGCCGATGTTAGTAATTCTCACGAACCGTAGCACCTTTCGACAAGTTGAGCCTCACTCTCTGGGTGTAATTGAGGTTTGCAGCCACTGCGCCTATGGATACTGGGTCGATTCCGAAAGTTTTAGTCTAGTTCACTGAGTTTTCCAACTTACTTTGTTCCGTAGTGCATCTGTGTATTTCTGAATGCAATAAGGCGCCTTTTGCACACTAAGTAGCCCGAAATTCTCCAAAAACCTAGTTTTCAGAGCATTTATTCGGGAGCCCGATCAAAACACGTCCGCACTCGTTCACGCACACACCACACATGTGCATATATATATATATATATATATATATATATACATTTTCTACCAATTTGGTGGTGAAATAAATGCTAAAGTGATAAATATATATATATATATATATAGGGTCATTCGTATCGAAATGTATTTCTTTTGAGGTTTGATAGAACTCGGCAAAAAAATAACTTTTCCCAATGGGAGGAAGCGGCGAAAGTCGTTATTCTGCCTTATTTTCTTTTACATAGTTGTATAACATCTACGTTTGCGGGAGAACCAATCAACGCATGAAACAACTGGAAAATTCTGCATAATATGAATGACATCTAACGCAAGCTAGCAAAAAGCGAATAGGTGGAATAAAGAAAGTCATCAAAGTCGATTTGTTGGTATAACTTACGTTGAAGCTTTCACGTGCAAAATCGTAAAATTTTGCCATTACGCTCAAAAAACGAACACTCTCTGGCGATAGCAAAAAAATAATGCCCGTCATTTTGTACTAAAGTAATGGTGCTGCGTTACGTAGTTGCTGAGTAACTAAGCTTTTTCGACAGCCATATCAAAAGCAAATACATGCATACTTCCTAGCATCTTGACCTGCTTTAGCACAGAAACCACTTGCGCACGTTCAGAAACTCACCAGCATTTGTTTATTATGAGAAGTGCTCAAAGTTCCGTCCGCCTACCACTGAACACGTTCTATAGCGATTGCACAGGCTCCCTTGCACTCGTGTAAATATGTTAGACATTGCCCTAACGGCGCCAGCAGCGTTGAATATACGGTCGACCAGATCTTCACGCGATTCAACGGAAATTTCGTAGACAACCATTTAAGTAGCCCCACAAAAAAAGTCGAGGCTTGTTAAATCGGAGGATCGAGGTAGCCAAGCTATAGACCCGCCTCGGCCGATCCACTGATTCTCGAATGACTCGTATTCTCGAACCGTAGCATAGTTGTATGGCGGTGCACCGTCATGCTGGAACCACATCTTGAGAGGAACGCTTTCCGGGACGCTTTCCAACAATTGGGGTAACGAAGCCTCATCCGTAAACAGAACAAGTGCAGAGAGCCTGTCTAGTATTTCCACTTTCTACAAAAACTGTCGAAAGTCTTCCACATCTGCTGTTCTCGTCGTCTGTGTCCGTTCAGTGTCGTAGTAGCGGCTATGGAATGACCCATTTGTACGTAACTGACTGTATATATTCGTAAACGTGCGACTATCAGGTATGAGTCTATTTGGATAACGCTCTGCGTATAGCCGTCGCGCGGCTCTCGCGTTATAGCGTGCTTCACCATAAATTCAGAGCATGTCAGCCTTTTCCACATTTGTAAACCGGCTCATCACGAAATTATGATAGAGTCTGCAATTCGCGATGAAATGGCACGGCTCGAGAACCTAACACTTCGTTTTCTATAGCATTTGGAGTTGGCGGTTTTTCTTGTAGTGTTTTGGCGCCTCGAATGGCGCGAATTCCGAATCAAAGCCGGCGCGAACTTCCAATGGAAACTCGAGCGTACTGCGAATAACTTCGATTCAAAGCCCGCGCGAACTTCCAATAGAAACTCGTGCGAACTGCGAATAACTTCGAATTCAAGCCCGAGCGAACTGGAAATCAAAGCCCGCGCAAAAGCTGCTCAGCGTAAACAAATGCTGGTGTGTTTGTTTCCGCCAGATTAGATGCAGCTGCCTATCGCGCGTTTTTAATTCATACGATACCCCAGTTGTTGGAACGCGTCCTGAAAAGCGTTTGTCTGAGAATGCCGCCACACAAATCTGCTACGGTTCGAGAATACCTAAACGAGACATTCGAAAATCAGTGGATCGGCCGAGGCGGGTTTATAGCTTGGCCACCTCGATGTCCCGATTTAACAAGCCTCGACTTTTTTTTGTGGGGCTACATAAAGAGTGTTGTCTAAGAAACCCCCGTTGGATTAAATTCAACTCAATTCAAATGTGCCTTTAGTTTGTCAAAAGGGGAACATCATTTACATTTTACGAACCGTTACCTAGATGCCTACAATAGTCAGTTTATTTGTGTGCCAACATTTGCACTGTAAGCGTTTTAAGTTCTCAGTGCCCTTTGGCATTGTGGTAGGATGGAATTGTCTACTGAAATACTCGTATATCTTCAATGATGGACGGGTCTGAGATTGAAACTAAATCAGTAATAGAGCCCAGATTGTTGTCGTCATCATCATCGGAGATACCTCAGATTCTTTTATCAGTGACAACACAACTATTAGTAGAACTAGTAGCTAAAGGTTACCATTACTATTAATGTGACTAGTTGCATGACTGTCATCACTATATATATTACCATTACTATTAGCAATCTCACAATCGGAAAATGACGCAAAGGACATACAAGGAAGAAAAACAGAAGTACTGGAAAAGCCAGGAGTGGCAGTTGTTACAAGAGGCAGAGGAACATCCTCACAAGTGGCTAAAACATATAAGAAAACAGCAGTGCCCAGACTGAAAGACTGATTAAGCACTTTGCTGGTATGCTACAGGGAGCCGACACCACTCCAAAAGAAATAATAGTTTACAATGGGCCTTGGGACAACGACACAGAGTTTGCGCGGGAATGGGTAGTTCGCGAGGTCACAATCGAAGAAGTTGTCATGGCAAATGAAAGGGCGCCTAGAGGCAAAGCGGCCGGGAACGATATGATAAGAAATGAGCACAAAAAGCAAACGTTGGTACTGGCACCATGCTGGAAAGATCTATTTGAGGAATGCCTAAAGTCCGGGAAAATGCCTAAAGCGTGGAAGGAGAATACCCTTATTGTTATACCTAAAGGGAAGGGCATAGAAACAGAACGAGAAGCTTGGAGGGGTATAAGAAAGTTGCCGCTGTAAAATATTCTCGGGGATAATATCAGAAAGACTTGGGTACTTCCTAAAAGCCAGAAACGCAGTACCAGTAGAACAACATGGGTTTAGAAGATCAAGGTCGACCTATATGGCCCTGCGCCAATTGTTAGCAGAGATTTGGGCAACTCTAGCCGAGCCAAGAAGACCGTTATATGCGGTATTTCTCGATCTTAAGGCCGCCTTTGACCTAGCGCCGAGAAACATAATTATGGCTTTGGTTAGCCTTGGAAGGAATTCCGAACCAGGTGTTAAACATTTTAGGGCCTATCCTTAGGGAAAGCATAGTATGCATTGACAACGGTATAGAAATTGTGGGAAGAGTAAAGCAAACTACAGGCTTGGCTCAAGGTGATGGACTTAGTCTGTTGCTTTTTTCGGTACCTTTGGGCTACCTAACCGGGTGAGACAGGGATGGACTCGAGAGTGGGCAAGTACTTTAATGTATGCAGATGACATTGCAATCTATAGTAGGAGTCTATTTAGGGTAAAACACGAACTGGAACGAATAATTGATTATATGGACGAGATGGGGCTCAGCATAAACTGGCAAAGTACCGTAGCAGTTAAGTTTCGACGAGGGGCCGATTAGCAAAAGACGACGTTCTTCTAGCTAGGGGCAATGAGGTATATTTTGTAAATAAATTTATTTATCTGGGAGTCAGTTTCCGAAGGCATATAGAAAGCAGAGTGGGGAATACAATTCGAGCAGCGGCAGCAATCAAGAACCCGCCAATGTTGTCAATACATACAGCGTCCGTCCTTTTTAAACTAAAATAGAACCAATAGCAACATTCGGTATATCACTTATATGGGAAAAACAGGAAGAAGCAGATCTGCAGTTACTAGATAGAGCCAGATTCTTCTTTATGAAACGGGTTTTGGGGATAGCCAATTCTTGTAGAGGGGGACACAGAAATTACAACTTCGATGGGGTTTACCTAGGACGAGAGCGTTTGAGGCCTATACTTTGAAGTGGAAAATTACAGGAAATCGATTTAGGAATAAATTAAACTGTAGCGATGAGAAGCACAAACAAGGTCTGGCGAGCAGCCGGATACAAGATTTAACTACGGCGTTTGCAGCCTACGGGTTTCATCACGTGTTATGCAACGCAGAAGAATTCCACATTCCTCAGGACTGCTACAGGTGCACGAGATGCTCTGCCCAGTGCGATAGATACCACGCCGCAGCATGTCCCGCAGTTCAGTCAATAGCTGAACTAGCAAGATGAGAAAAGACCCAATGGCGTGAAGGAAGCACTAGTTCTGTCTGATGTTTATGTTTATAATTGTACCCAACCTGGGTGTTAATAAACCATAATAATATGTATTAGGCATGAGCTGTGTGAAGTCATTAGCTGTGTTCGTTGCCTTCTCCGTCACCCGCCGCAGGTGTTCGGTACTACGGAAACCCCTGCCAAGGGTGACGCCGAGGTACTTTACGTTGTTGACGAGTGCGATTTTCTGGCCTTCTAGATGGACGTGAAGGGCAGGGCATTTTCAACGGCCCGCCAAGAGTATCGCCTCGCTTTTTGCTGGACGAGGGCAATCTTGCATCCAGCGGGCGACGTCGGCAAGTGATTCGTTCACGCTCTGCAGCGGGTACGCGGTTCGAGCCTGAACGGTTAGGACGAGGTCGCCAGCGTACGGTCAGGTAATGAGGTTACTGCCGGGGGTGCGATTCCTCAGCCGCAGCACTTCGACGTTAGTTAAAGTCCATAGTAGGGGGCCAAGTATAGAGCCCTGTGGCACCCCTGCAGTCATGTTAAAAACGGACCCGTGGGACTGGATAGTCCTGTCATGAAGATGATTAGATATAAGCTTCCGTAGATAAAAGGGAACCTTCTTCCTGTGGAGAGTCGCCAGGATCACTCTCCACGGGAGGCTGTTGAAAACGCGGCCCTTGCAAAAGCACGTGCCTCTGCGACGGCCGAGCTGAGGGGAAAAGCTTTGCAGTACGTGGTGGACTTCATGATGAAGGACGAGACGAATTGGACAAATGGTCGACGTTATCTCGACACCATCATGAGGCTCAAAAAGCTGAACCTAGAGACGGCGAGACGAGCTTGTTACGACCAGGCCCCTTTGAGGGGCGGTCGAAAGGAGGAGCCGAGGGAGGGAGAAGAGAGGGAGCAGCTAGGCCCTCCGGAAGATCTCGACGCATCTCCCCAGGAGAAGCAAGCACTGGCTAGGCCCATAGAGCGCTGGAACACGAGACTTCCCTCTCAGGGTTGTCGAAGTAATGCCAATGCAATCGCAGGCCTTGGGAGGGGGGTTGGGGAGGATATCGGTTTTAGTGGGTGCGAGTCCTACACTAGCTGCTGCTAGTTTCCAGTAGCGCTTGTGCATTATGCATTTCCGAGACCTTCCAAACAACAAAAAAAGGCTGTTAAAAGCGTTCCAGACCTATGCAGGCCCTAAAAGACGCCTGGAGTTCGGCGGCTCCTTGACGTCTCATAGGCGGATGCAGCGTTGAAGATGGTTGCCTTAAGCTGGTCGTCAGGTAGAATTCGATTATATGGTGGTTATTTAGTGATTCTTCGTCGTGTAAAAACTCTTCAGTTTGAAATCCTGTGGGCCTCTGCCCGGCGTGTGATAGTTAGGTCTATGCAAGAGGTGCCCTGCCCTGTGGAGTGTAGGAGCGCATGTGTTAAGATCGACTAGGTCCATGGCCGCCAACCATTTGAGGACTGCGCGTCTCCTCCGGTTGGTAGCGGCGAAGCCCCACACGCCGGCATAGGCATTAAAATCTCCTGTTATAATTAAAAGCTTGTCACTTTGGCTAAATGATACAATTAGGTCTTCTAAAAGCTTGATAAGATCTTCAAGTTGGACGTTGGGGCTGCAGTAGCAGGAGTAAAAACGCCCAACGTTCGCTACGTCAATCTAGGTAAAACCGTAACCGCTGCCATGTCCTAAGATCCAGGACTGGCAACGACGGTCAAGTATAATGCTTATTGCCTTATCGCCGACGGCAAACCGGACCGGGCGGTGCTCTTCTGCCCACCGGACATTGGGCTCGCTCACCAGCAGCACGCCTGTTTTGGCTTTGCTACTAACCTCTTCAAGCATTACATGTGCCGCCCTACTGCGGTTGCAATTTAGCTGTAGAGCTTTAAGAAGGCGGTGCTCTTCTGCCCACCGGACATTGAACTCGGTCACCAGCAGCACGTCTGTTTTGGTTCTGCTACTAAGCTTTTCAAGCATTACATGTGCTGTCTTACTGCGGTTGCAATTTAGCTGTAGAGCTTTAATAATTTGAGTAATTTCTAAAGTTAGGGGAAAGCTGGGTGTTGGGGGCCTTGGAAGCCCGGGGGTCCGCAAGGGGTGATGACCCTTGTACCCTCTTGCGGCCTCTGGGTTACTAGGGTGAACCCTTTGGCATCCACTGTGGCTTTGGGGTGGCTCCCGGAAGTGAATCGGGCTGCTGTGGGGCAGAGCCTCGGGGCGGAGAGTGCGGGTGCCGCTCGGGTATTGGTTCGGCCGCCGCGGCGACGAAGTTCCTCAAGTTGTTGGAAACTTCAGGCATGCGGCGACGTTGGCTGCATGCCCCTCTTCGCCGCAATTGTAGCAGATAGCTTTCACCGCGCGCTTCCTAGAGAGGTGTCGTAGCGCTCTGCATTTGTAACAGCACTTAGTTTTAACTGCAATATGAGTGCACGAAGGGGCTGAGTGCCCCACGCGTTGGCACCGTTGACATGTAGGGACACTGATTCACTCCGAGATGGGTTACAAGAACCACCCCATTTGAATTTGCTTTATGCTAAGTGTCTTGCCGGCGTTAGCCTAAGCCACTTGGACCAGAGCCGTCCACCGACCAGCAGCCCCCTTTTAAGGAGGGTCCACAGTCAGTGGTCCCTCAAAATGCGCCGCCTTACGGAGGGCCTCTTCGATGTCCTCGGCAGAGGTGCCCTCGATGATATACTTAATGAGCAGGCGCCGCTAGGAGGAACAGCCCATGCTCACGTCCGCTGCCTTGGCTGACTTCAGGGCCTGAAGGAAAATATTGACCCCTCCTTCTGCCGCCTCCGCCACTACAAGTCTTACGTCTACGCTGGGTAGTTGCTGGACGCGGTTGACCTTTACGTTGTGTCTGTTAGGGTCTACCCTGGTACCCAGCTCTCGAATTATGTTTTCGTACGTCTTTCCTTCTTCCTTTTTTAGGAGGAAGGTTGTTGTGGGGCTTAGCCTGCCCCTTTTGACGCTCTCTGTGGCTTTCCCTCGTGTCGTGGGAGTAACGGCGAGGTCTAAGCCTTGCGTTCGGGCCAAACACTCGAAAGGTTTTCCGACTCCCCTCTGCTCCCCCTGACTAGTTGTACCAGGGCATAGACCCGGGGATCCCTGAGCCCGCAAGGTCCTTGGCCTTTGCTAACGCTTGCTCCAGGAGGTCCTTGTTCTGTATTAGTGTTGTGCCCTTGGGAAGCCAGAGTGCCACCAAGACCCTGATGGTAACCCCGCCGTCATCCCCCGTCTCGCTTATACGGCGGGACAGGACTACAGCTGTCCTGTTCCCAGCCGTTCCGGAAATACCCTAGAATTGAAAGGTTATGCTCTGCCATACCGTTTTGTCTGATGGGTCGTCCTTCCTGACCACCAGCATCCGAAGGAGGCCCTCCTTCAGATTGCTGGCCTCAAAGTGTGTTACCCTCATGTATGCGGTTGATGACCAGCCTTCGGTGAGAAGGTGTTTGAGATCCTCCTTCGAGGCGTCGAATAGAGCATTCATTTTCTCGGCCTGCCGATCCATTGTACACTCTTCGGGTGTACACTGGCACCCGGAGTCGGTGGTGAGGTCCAGTTGCCGATAAACTTTTTTGTGTCCTGGTTTTTTTCTGTTGGCCGTGTGGCGAAGCAGCCAGTCCACCAACTCTGTTATCTTCTGCAGGTAGTTCCTGGATGCCGTTTTGCCGGAGTTGGCCGTTGGAGATCATCCCAATTGTGATCCCTTCTGCAGCCTGTTGTGAAATCAACTGCATTATATGGCACTGTTGTATGAACCATGGTTTGCGGGCGTCCCTTGCGTTATACTGTTTACAGGCAGGCCTGACGTGTGGAATATATCGTTGATCTCGGCCGTCGAGTGTAGCATTTTCACATGTTGCAGTACGCAGGCTTTGAGTTGGATTCGATTTTATATATATATATATATACAGTCGTGACAAGTTGGAGTTGCAGCGAAGCATACGCACCCTGGAGGGGTACTGCGAGAACAACGGCCTTAAGATTAACGCCGAAAAAACGAAAGCTATTAAATTTAGACCTGGGGGACCGCTTGTTTGGTCCGATCGCTTGAAACTCAGTACTGGTGCAGTCGAGTTCGTTAAGACCTTCTGTTACCTTGGGGTTAACTTTTCGATGAAGGGCACAACCTTTGGATAACACATCGCTGAACGAACCAGAAAAAAGTCTAGTCGCGATGTCTACAATCGAAAAGCCCCAACAATTATCCCTGACCATACTAAAAGCACTTTTTGACCTGAAAGTTGCTTCGGTGGCGGCCTACGGCACCCAGGTCATATGGGAACACCTCAGCCTATCACAGCTAGAGAAACTAGATAAGGTTAAGCCTACGCTTTTCAAGCTAGCCATTGGGTTGCCACGAAATGCGAAAAACCGTCTAGTTTACCTTATGACTTCTACTCCACCACTTATAGAAGATCTAGTAACTAGATTCCGTCTCTCAGAAACCGCTGCTCTTATTCAGTTTAGAGAAAACTTATGAAGAAAGTTCGAGCAGTTCCCGGAAGCTTTTTTAATTCGCCAGCAATGGTCACACAGAACTGGAAGAGACCACTACAGCCCAACCGACATTTCGTGACCCGCTATTCACTTCACGGGGGTCACCATAAACTCTGCCATCGAAGGATGTCGGCTGTTTGTGCCGTTTAGGTATCCAGCCGTGCTCTATCTACCATCTCGATACTTACGCAGTTAGCTCGATGATATTTTATTACTTATCTATAAACATGTGCTTTATTACAATGATCTATATATATATATATATATATATATATATATGGTCAAATAAATAAATGATATATATATATATATATATATATATATATATATAAGTGCAATGCAAAAAAATTGCAAGTCATGTTTTTGGTGATAATTTCGGCCTGATTTATTTGAACGTTTTGAAATTTTAAGGGCATGACGAACCACGAGTATGGTGTTAAATTCGTTGCAATCTCACAATCGGTTTGTACAAAAAATAAAAAAAAGTGAACAGTGTTGCAAAATATCAGCAATAATAACGCCTTAAAGCGTATTCGATTCCTAGCAGGGCTGTATGATTTATTTGATACTACATATTAGGTAAGTCAACTTGAACGGCGCTGTTGTGGAGATGGAACCACCGGGTGGTGGTACAGCGGCGTCACCAGCTGCGGTAACAACAACGCCGACAGCAGATCCAGCTGACCCACGTCCGGAGGAGAAGGCAGACGACGATGGTTTTGTTGTGGTTCGTAAGCGACGAGACAACAAAACAAAACATCGAATGCAGCGCGGTAGTACAACAGATGGCATAGGCGGATTAGAAGTCTATGCTAGACCAGCGAAGATCTGCGCCTTGAGAGTGGCACGATTGGCGCAGAAGACATCGGCAATCGGGCTGCAGGCCTGGCTTACTGGCAAGGGCATAACTGTGAAAGCGGTTTGGAAGCTACATACACATGGTAGTGATGCTGTGTTCTGTGTGGTGGTGCGTGACGAAGATTACGCAAACTGTTGCAGAAATGAATTCTGGCCAAAGGGAAGCCTGTTCCGTCGCTGGGTTGGGGACGTCCCCTACGAGAGGATGGTTAAGGAGAGTTTTAGTGTGCCTGGCGGTCCAAGCCCCCGTAAGTGACTGACCAGTTCTAGAACTGCAAGCGTAGTGGCAAACATACCTCTACGAGTGCTTCTCTGGAATTGTGAGGGACTTAAGGGGGCAATGGATCTTGCACGTGATGACATGTTTAAGTTGGTTGACATTGCACTCCCCACGGAGACATTTCAGCGGGACGAACTGCATATCATTGATATGCGGGGCTTTCACCAGCTGGCTGTCTTACCTGCGGGAGGTCGGGGAAGACCTGTGGGTGGGTTATCTATCTACCTACATAAGCGCTTACCACCGATGCAATGCGTCAGGAAAGATGAATACTGCGTAGTGCTCTCCTCTGGGAGGGTAAACGTCGCTGTATTCTATTTCCCACCCACATTCGATTCTGCGGAGGTTGCTGAAACGGTGAGCTTTGGACTTTCAGAGTTAAATCTGACCATGCCAACTATCGTCGGCGGTGATTTCAATGCCAGAATCGATTGTGGGGCCAACGATGATAAAGGCGAGGTGCTGCTTCAGGTGATGGAAAATATTGGTCTGAAATGTGCTAACGCGCGTGAAGACTATACATATTTGAGTCACAATGGAAGCAGCACCATCGACCTGTTGTTTCACAACCTTGTCAGCCGTAAAATTGAAAGCTTCGATGTTCTTTATGAAGCGGCTCGAAAGCACCAACCAGTGTTGGCCGTTGTCGATGTTCCCGGTATTTGGCGAGACCGACATAACCCGCCGCGCTGGTCTGCAATGAGACGGATTAACCTATCTCTTTTGGACAGAGCGGTGGGCGGTCTTGAGGTAAGCCCTGACATCGATTCCACTTGTGATCAGTTGGAGAGAACGATGAGAAGTGCAGTGAAGTGGAAAAGGTTATGGCAAAAGAGATCACGCCCGTGGTACTCTCGAGCCTGCTACCTCGCCCACGGTGAAGTGCTCGGACTCCTGCGCCAAGCAAGAGCCAGAGCAACATCATCACTGCAAGCCAGGCGGGACTACTTTGAGCGTAGAAAGGCGTATATAAGACTCTGCTATGACCATAAAAGGGAACACGCAAGGCGGGAGGAACGACGGCTGCTCGAAAGGGCAGAACGAGAGCCTTCAGCTTACATCGTGCGACCTCGTAGGGCGGTGAACCCGCTTAGCGACGGGCAGGTAAAGAGCCACCTAACTAATCTTTTATTCAATCGTGACGTTGCGGCCGTATCTCCAATCGTACAGCATCCGCTTACACTGGAGCAGCACAACATGAATCTGCCTTTCGAGGTGGAGGAAGTGTGTCAGGTCCTACGGTCACTCCCGAAGAGAAAGAGCTCAGGGCCCGATCAGGTCTGCTATGAGCATTGGATCCAGTCACTTCCTCTCTTGGCAGAAACTCTTTGTGATTTCTTTAACGAAATTATAAAGAGGGGGCGGATGCCTAAAGTCTGGCATGTCGCCAGGCTTTCTCTTCTGTTCAAGGGTAGGCATGGTGATGACAAGCAGCATCCAAATCTCTATCGTGGAGTGGCGTCAGAACGCACATTGAAGAAGATTTTCTGTAAATTGGTTATTCGACGGATTGAGCGGGTGGCTGAAGAGGCACTTCCACCGGAGCAATTCGGTTTTAGAAGAGGCCAAGGCACCCGCGATGCAATCCATGTTCTCCAGTCAGAAATCGAGCGAGCTGTGGCACAACCCAAAGGTCATCTGTATGCAGTCTTTATTGACTGCGTCAAGGCCTTTGACAAAGCCCCTCGCCATCTGCTGGTTGAAGCATTCCAACGAGCAGGAGTGGGTGGCTCTCTCCTGAGTGTAATAGCAAGTTTCTTTGAGGAGGACACCTTGTTGGTAGACGGTGAGCAGGGTGTATTAGAGATTAAGCAAAATGTGGGAACTCCGCAAGGAGACCCGCTAAGCTGCGTCTCGTTTACACTTCTCCTTGCTGACCTCGTCGGTTACGTCCGACAGGAGTACCAAAAAGCCGTAGTGGTAATGTATGCTGATGATATCGTGGTCGCTCATCGCAATTTAGGTGCCATCAAGCGCATTACCTCTATGATAGAGGCGTTCCTTGTCTCGAAGGGACTTGAGATAAACACCAGGAAAACCAAAGCCATGAAATTCAGGCGTGGAGGTCGATTGGCTGCCAGAGACGTTATACGTTGCTGCGGCCAACCATTGGAGTTTGTTAACTCCTTCCAGTATCTTGGCCTTCGGGTTCATTATACGGGAACGACGTTCACAGCGCATGTAAACGAAACAGTACGGAAGGCACTTGTCTCTCTTTACGGGGAAGTAGGCAATGTCCGAAGACTGTCCGTTCTCTCAGCAGTGAGGCTCTTCATGCTTAAGATTGTTCCGGGGCTGATGTACGGTCTTGACAGGGTGTGGAACCACCTCACGCTGGCGAATTTTAACCAGCTTGAAAGGTGTTTTTCATTATATATGAAGCGAGCCTCTGCTCTGCTTGCCTATCCGAGCGAGGAGCCGCTTCGTGTATCTCATGTCAGGCTGCCCACCGGCTGCTGAAACAATCCGACTAAGGCTGAAGATGCCGCGTACAGTACTTTACGAATGTTTTATTTCGGAGTGGGAAGCTAAAGTCGAACAGGCCAGACGGGAGGTCGGTGGTTTGGACGTTTTCAATGCCTTGCACCTTTGGTCTAGTCCTGCATGTGACAATCGCCACGTATACACCAGGTACATAGTGCATGGTTATCACTACCTGGTATGTTCAAACGCAACCTTTCACGAGGAGTACGAGTTGTGCACCTGCCGGTTCTGCCTGCAGAGGTGTGCCAAGTACCATGCAGTGGAATGCACAGCGCTGGACCGAAAATCGATGCACTACTTCTCTCGTCGGAAGCGTGAAGAAGATAGAGCAACATAAAGAAACATTTTTGAAATGTATATTATACTCAATTTGAGTGAAATAAACATAATTGTAATTAGGTAAGTCAAAAAGTTCGTCGGCTTTCTGGGACCACATTTTTAAAATTCCCGCGCTCTGCAGCAGGGCCGCCTGAGAGTGCGGCTGGGTGTTTACAATCAGAAGCAGACCCGTGGCGGCGCGACGGTATACCGGTTCCAACTTTACCGTTTCGTTTGCGGACTTGGCAGCTGTTTGCAATGGAAGACAAAAATACGCATTTTCGATACATTATGTTGTTCTCCTACCGTGAAGGCATAAGTGCAGCGCAAACAACCCGGAGGATATGTGCAGTCTACGGCGAAAACGCAGTACACAAATCCACAGTCGAAAAGCGATTCGCCCGTTTCTAAGCTGAAAACTTCAATCTCGAAGATGAACCGAGGTCAGGACGACCCAATGTTGTGGAGACCGACGAAGTCATAAGCCTGGTTACTTTGAACCCAGGTTTAGGCAACACAGTGATAACCGCATTACATAGTTTTATTTATATAACTTTTTTATGTTAGCACTTTGGAGTGTTACAATTGTCTCCGCATGAACGTGTACTCACGGGTTCTCTAACCCAGGATTAGCCCAGTTCAACAATGTGCCCCGAACAGATGCTGCGTTTCCTCGTTGAATGTCGAGTGACAGCCTCTGACGCAAAAATTCCGATGCCCTCGAGTCTCCCGTGGAAAGGTTAAGGCATCTGCCTACGCGCTGAATCAAATTCACTGTAAGCGGGCCTGGTCCTCCCATTGTTTCAAACGCCAACGGATAAAATTGGTGCGGATAACCAATGTCAGAGTATTTTCTACATTTGTTAGCTTCTGCTAACCTGGACGCATGGCCTGCCTGGTCCGCTCCTGCACCGACCATCGAAGGGGCTAATGAGTCGGTTACAGTTGCGTCCCAAACAAGCATGCGGCCACGCTCGAAGGGGGTTAGGGTAAGGCCATCAGGCCTTTTCCCATCGTCTCTGGATAGACTCGGGGGTTCTAGTATGCACGGGAAGCCGGCAGACCTCAGTGCTCAACTGAAAGTGTCATTTAAAGCCGAGTGGCGTGCTCTTCGGCCTGCGCTTAAGGCGCATGACAAGCCATGATGGGCCAACGCGTCTACTAAATAACCACAACGACATCGGTGAGGAACGACTAAGTCAGCACCAAGCCGCAGTCCTGTGCTAATGCGCGTCGTCTCGTCATCCAAAAGAGTCCCTATTCGCGGACAAGGTAGGGCATGTAACCAAGCTCCAGCCCCTTGACTACTTGCGGCTCGAAGCCTGGCTTTATCAGCCAAGGTGGGGGCTGTATCGATCAGGGTTGCTAATCGCTTTTCTTGCAAAGGGGTTATCCAGCTGCTCTGTTTAGTTCTTTCGACGGGAGGGGAGTCAAATAAGGACGACAATCCGTCGGTCAACTCTTGTAGTTCTACATTATAGGTTTCCCACCCATCGTTATCCAATAATGCCCTAACCCTCTCCGTAGCCTGAGTCAAGGATGACACGATCGCGGGTCCTGCCATCATGACCGCGTCCGGCATACCTAAGCCGCCTAGAGAGACCGGAAGCATTACCTGATCCCTTGCAACAGCGGTAAGCTGAATATTTAATATCTTCTCCAAAGTAGCTAAGCTAAGATCGTTAAAGGGCTGTAAAAGTTCAGGCGATGAGGATAAATTGCACCCTCTAACTAGGTGTGTTAACCTCGTGGCTGAAAAGCAAGATCTAAGGAGAAACAGTCCACAGTGGGCCCCTAATTGGGGTAGTCTGTCTGTGGCAAAGTCCAGTTTGTCCTTCCGGCCGGCTAGTGCTTTTGCAATTCCATCCGGCAACAAGGGCACACCTAGCAGCTCCAGGTCAGCCTTGTTAACAATGCGACAACCAGGGAGTAGGCCAAGGAGGCCCGTTAAATCTAATGGTTCAATTTCGTTATGGGTTGTAACATATACTTCACATTTGCCCGGGTTTAGGGTAAGGCCACTAATCACACCAAAGTCAATAACCTTTCGAATGTCGTCCAGTACTGTCAAAAGGTCTCCGCCCAGAACGCCGTCATCCAGGTACCATACGTTAAGGGGGGATCTCAGTGCATCCACCATTTCCTTGATACACAAACAGAAAAGTAGAGGACCCAGAAGATCGCCCTGCTGAAGACCTGTTTGCGATAGCATAGTGTTGTGTGGCATGACCAGATGTGATGATTGACCGTACGCCAAATGCGTTTGGTGAAACAGTAAGGGTGTCCACGACTTGACGGATCGGAGTAGGTGGTCTCTTCGAACGCTATTAAAAGCGTTTTGAAAATCCAGTTTGACCATCACCGTCGGCCCTTTACGCGATTGCAGGAATGCCCGGGTACAGTGTACTGCTACCTCTGTACCGCCAGGGGTGGCGAATCCAAGCTGGTGGTCGCCAAGAGCTGCTAAAACAGCATGCTTATTATCTTGACAGCCGATTTTGGCTGCCAATCGGCGAACGACAGAAGAACAGGCGATTGGGCGTAATGATCCATCCTTCTTCTTTAGTGCAAACATCCGTGCTCCGAAGATAAGTGGCATAAAACAGGATGGCGGCGAGCCCCATCTGAGCACGTCAACTACTTTGGCAATGGCGTCAGCTAGTCGCTCAGCCGTACTGCCCAGTGCACCAGACAACAGGTCTTGAAGTAGGCGGGGTCTCATAAAATCCAAACCGGCAGCTGAACTTCGACTGAAGGTTTTCATGGCCTTCAGTATCTCGTCCCGCGAGGTTGAAGATGGCAGTGTGACCGTCGGGGGTGTAGGCATAGTTAGATTCCGAGGGGCATGTGGGTGTTTGGCGCGGAGTGCATCAGTATTTTCGTTCATTGGCGCTAGAATATCTTCGGAGCTTACCAATCTTGCTGCACCGGAGATATCGCCTTCCGACAGCTTGACCCTCACCCGTCTGGAAAGGTCATCGTTGAAGTAGGCCTTAGATACGGGTCCCTCGTTCGCCAGGTCCTTGAGCCTTTTACCCGCTAAAAATTCGCGTAAGTTCTTCCTAATCAAGACAGACAGGGACCGAGCGTCCTTATGAGCTCTAGGAAGCCGCAGCACGACCGGAGCGAAGGAAAACAAAGAGTACCAAGCGTAAAGGTCGTTCTCCTTGGCAACGTTTGAGAAGACGTTGGTAAGTTCCTCCGCAACAGTAGGCCTCACCGATTTGGGTAAAATTCGTAGCAGTTTGGCTTGGCGCATGTTTGCCTGAATGTAGACGAGTAGATTGTCAATATCAATTTCTTCCGTCAAAGCCCGATTGGATGTGAACGGCCCGGTGGCGGCGTCGGCATGCCTGGCCGATATATGTCTGGCAAGACCCCTCTTCGTGAAGACACCTTTGCAAACCGGACATGTAGCCTTGTTGGAGTTATCCAAAACTAGAGACGCATTTGCGGCCTCAGTTCCGTAGTTTGGGTTATTATTATCTGGCATTATGATGTAAAGGCTTTGAGCTTCTCTGCGAGTGGAAGGAGAGCCAATAAAGGTTTCAGGGCTTCCGCAATCGTTTTCAAAGTTGCTGCCAGATCAGGACTGATACCCTTTAACATTTGAGCAACGTCTGTTAAGGCGCCCCCAACATCTTTGCGAGATGTCTTGCGTTTGTTTCTCTTTGTGGTGAGTTTAGCAGTGTACCGCGGCCGAGCTTGACGACTCCTGTGTGTGCTGGTTCGCTTCCGTTTGGGCTTCGGTAACGGTCGCGGGTTAGGAAGGAGGAGCTGCGGTGAGGGGCTTTCTTGTGTGGTAGAAATGCCCCTAAGGACTGCAGCGTACGAAGCCCTATCTTTGATGGAACCACCGGGTTGTACGTCTTCCACGACAGTAGCTGTGACATCAGGACCCTCGGTGATCGATGCAGACGGATGCGATGCCTTAACTTGTTGTAGAACTCTTGCCTCCATGATGATCCTGTTCCGCTCACGGAGGTAGGCCACACGCGGACAGGAAGGCGCTCCGGCCACGTGGGGGCCACTACAGTTTACACACCTCGCCTGTTTTGTACAACTTGAAGCTAGGTGATCTCCACCTCCGCCAAACCCAGGTTTGACCATAAAAGAAATTGAAGATGTAACGGGAGTCTCCCACGGAACCGTTTGGAATCGCCTCCATGATGCAGGTTTCTCGTGCAAGCGGAATATCTGGCTACCACACGACCTCAATGATAGGCAGCTTGAAGGGCGAGTCAATACCTGTCACGCACTCCTCGAAGAACTCGAATGAGCCATTTCTGAGGAGATTGATAACCGGCGATGAAAAATGGATACTCTACAGAAACGTAACACAGAAAAGAAGTTGGGTCCCCAGAGGTTCTCAGGCCGCAGCTATCCCTAAACCCGAAATTCATCAGAAGAAGGTATGCTGTGCTGCTGGTGGGACTGTAAGGGCGTCGTGTATTTTGAGCTGCTTCCAATATGTCAGACGATCAACTCCGTCGTCTACTGCAGACAACTCGAAGATTTGAAGGCTGCAATAGCAACGAAGCGCCCGGAATTGTCAAACAGGTGGGGCGTCACTTTTCAACATAACAAGGCGACACCACACAAAAGTTTGGCCACCCGGCAAAAATTGGCGGAGTTTGACTGGGATGTGTTGCCGCACCCAGCTTATAGTCCCGACCTCGCACCATCTGATTATCACTTGTTCAGGTCTCTCCAGAACTCCCTTGATGGCACAACATTTGAATCTTTGGAGGCTACAAAAAATCACCTCACTTAGTATTTCGACGAGAAGGACAAGACGTTCTGGGAGAAAGGAATCATGGATCTACCGAGGCGATGGGCGAAGGTTATCGAACAAAACGGTCAAGATATCATTGAATAAAAATACTGTTGTCTGCATAAATAAGGCTCTTTAAAATCGGGTAAAAAAGCCGACGAACTTTTCGACTTACCTAATATTCTATTCTCGAAACGGGTTTTTCGTCCTTTTTCAAATCGTAAACTCGGTCTTTCATGGAGTAAATGAGCTGTTGTAAGTACGAAAGTAGAATATTAGTCCATGCTTGCTGGACAGCTCCTTTGAGGTCCGACAAATGCTAGTATTGTCGACCATTTGCGTAAATCTGCTTCACCAAATGCCCCCAAAGATTTTCGATTGGATTCAGGTCTATAGGTGGGCTCAATGCCGGCCAGTCAAAAAGTGGCACTCCTTGTTGTTGAAAAAAGGCTATAATGCATGTATTACCAAGCTCAGCATATGCCTCAATTCTTGTATTTTCGTTATCCGAGAGATCCTTTGCACGACCCATGGTTTAAACATAGGCCTCGCCGTTAGTTCGAAAGAAAGACTGAGGTGTAGAATATTTTGCAGCTATAGAACGATTGATTTAGCTAGACAATATTCCTTACATTTAATCCCCGGGATCGAATATCAGCTGTAGTATCGACTATCCTTTACAAACAAGAGCTGTGTTGTTAGCATGTTATTGTTGCTAATATTTTGCAACACTGTTGTTTTACACTTTTGTAATTTTTTTTGTATGAACCGATTGTCAGATTGCAAAATTAACACCATACACGTGTTTTGTCATGTACATTATGCCCTTAAATTTCAAAACGTTTAAATGAATCAAGCCAAAATTATCACTAAAAACGCACTTTATATATACAGGGTCATTCATATTGTTGTGCACGCATTTCG
Source organism: Dermanyssus gallinae (assembly GCA_003439945.1). Classification (NCBI taxonomy): domain Eukaryota; kingdom Metazoa; phylum Arthropoda; class Arachnida; order Mesostigmata; family Dermanyssidae; genus Dermanyssus; species Dermanyssus gallinae. The sequence goes on from QVRM01006927.1 coordinate 135,019, forward strand.
AGATTTGATAGAACTCGGCAAGAAAATAAGTTTTCCCTATGGAGGGAAGACATGGAAACGTCTTGTTTAGGAGAGAGAGTGAAGTTTATAAAATAGTTTTTCTGCCTTTTTTTCCTACATAGTTGTGCGAAATCTCTGTTTGCGGGAGAACCAGTTAACGCATGAAGGAATCGATTACACCGGCGTGTTCGGAGGAAAATTCTGCACAACTTCACTAGCTTGCGTAGCAAAAAGCTAATACCCAGATTAAGGAAAGTCATGAATAGTCGATATTTTACGTTAACGCCTTTTCATGAAAAATCGTAAAATTTTTCTATTGCGACCAAAAATGTACGTCCGAAAGACCACTCTCACGCAATAGCAAATTTAATGCCCATCATTTTCGTATCAAGGTGATGGTGCTGCGTTACGTAGTTGTCAAGTCACTAAGCTTTTTCGATAGCCATATCGAAAGCAAAGGCATGCATATTTCCATAGGGCGTATGAGAAAGTTAGGTACATATTTTGAGGTTTAATAGAACTCAACCCGAGAATAAATTTTCCTAGTGGAAGGAGGGGGCGGAAACGTCTTGGCAAATTTTTACGGTTCTGGACGTAAAAACTTGCACGTAAAACATAACAACTATGACTGTCGAAAAAGCTTAGTGACTTGACAACTACGTAACGCAGCACCATCACCTTGATACGAAAATGATGGGCATTAAATTTTCTATTGCGTGAGAGTGGTCTTTCGGACGTACATTTTTGGTCGCAATGGAAAAAATTTACGATTTTTCATGAAAAGGCGTTAACGTAAAATATCGACTATTCATGACTTTCCTTAATCTGGGTATTAGCTTTTTGCTACGCAAGCTAGTGAAGTGTCTTCCGTTGTGCAGAATTTTCCTCCGAACACGCCGGTGTAATCGGTTCCTTCATGCGTTGACTGGTTCTCCCGCAAACAGAGATTTCGCACAACTATGTAGGAAAAAAAGGCAGAAAAACTACTTTTATAAACTTCACTCTCTCTCCTAAACAAGACGTTTCCACGTCTTCCCTCCATAGGGAAAACTTATTTTCTTGCCGAGTTCTATCAAACCTCGAAATGCGTGCACAACGATATGAATGACCCTGAATATATATAGAGATATATATATATATATATATATATATATATATATATATATATATATATATATTTATATATATACCGCTACCTCGGGGTCACACTGGCTACTGCGATGAATGGCCTCAGCCACATAAAAAAGCAACGACAAAAGCAGCAAAGGCAGTGTGTGCTATAGCCAAAATTCTGCCAAACATCCATGGCCCCCGGGCCCGCACAAGGGCACTGCTAATGACGGCCGCGGAATTGATTGCATTATTTGAAGCGCCAATTTGGGTGAGAGCAACTCTTAAGACGAAAAAGCTAAACATATTCTACGGAGAACCCAGAAGGTGGCAGCCCTCAGGTTAATCCAGGGGTACAGCGCAGTCAGCACGAATGCTGCTCTGGTGCTGGCAGGGTCGATACCCTGGGTCTCAAGACACTCGAAAGGAAGCGATTAAGGGAATTAGGTGCCCCTACCCAGACGAAAAAAGACAGTGAGAGACACGACACAATTACGACATGGCAGGAGGAGTGGGACGCCATTCCCCTGGGGGTCCTGGAGGATCCCTGCGCATATTGCTGTCAGATATTAAGGCATGGATAGAGAGACTTGGAAGAGACCTCACCTATCACCTCACCCAAATTCTTATAGGACACGGAAACTTCAACTTGTATTTGTTTCGAATTAGAAAGGCTTCGTCGCCGCAAGGCATATTCTGCCATGAGGCACATGAGGACACTCCAAGTCACACACTGCTGCAGTGCTCGGCCGAGGAGGCTGCGCGGTTAAGGGCAAGCAGACTTGTCCAAGTGAAATAGGCCGGGGTGGGAGACCCACACTACGAAGTCAGCGATCCACCTCGGTCCAGCTTAATAAAGTTTACAGAATACATTGTTTCCAGTAAACAGACCTGGAAACTGGGAGCAGCTACGGCAAAAAAAGTCCTCCAGGAGAAACATGAAAAGTGTAAAGAAAAACAGGCACAACTGCGGGTTTAACCCAAAAGCATCCATAGAGAAGTGCAGCTCGAAGAAAACGGGCTTGGAAGTGTTAGACAAGTGCTGGAACCTCTGGGCGACCCCAGTCAATTGATTTAAAAGGACGCTCGCCACTTCTTCTGATAGTCCATAATACTGTTTTTATAAATATCTGGGCTATCAGAGAGTGAATCTTATGGGGGGAGGTGCGTTTAGTGGGTATGGGTCTCAACGGAGCAACATTCAACCGTTGGGGTCGAGTCCCACACTGCTAGAGATAGGAACTCGTAGCAATAGTGCGTAACTATATTTAATACCTCCTCCACAAAAAAAAGAAAATATATATATATTACATAATCATTTATTTATGTGTATAAGATATACAATTGTGATGTAAGAACATGTGCACAGCCCGCTTGGGGCATAACTCAAAGCATTAGGTCTAGGCTAGGGCTGGTCCACCTAGCCAGGGTACCTCTAATCGAGGCGGCATTCCCTCTTTGAACATTTAATGACAGACGTTGCAGTAGGTATTCGCCCCGCCCTCTTGTCTCCTGTAGCGAGTATCAATCTTTTTCCGACATCATTAAGCAGTTTCTTCGTGAGCAGCCCAGCCCCCCCCCCCAAGGTCTCAAACGCAAGGGGTGAGAACAAGTGTGGGTAAAAGACGCCTGAATACTTTCTGCACTTGGCTGCTTCCGCTAGGGCTACCGCGTGTCCAGGGCGAACTGCGCCCGCACCAACCATTGAAGGGGCTAAAGAGTCGGTTACGGTTGCATCCCACACCAGCATTTGGCCCTGCTCAAAGGGAGTCAGGGTCATGCCATCAGGTCTCTTTCCATTGTCTCGGACTAAACCAGGGGGCTCCAAGATGCATGGGTACCCTGCCGATCGCAGCGCTCTGCTAAACGTTTCGTTCAAGGCCGAGTGGCGTGCAATTCTGCCTGAACTCTGCGGACAGGAAAGCCCATGGTGGCCTAGGGAGTCGACCTCGTCACCGCACTTGCAGTGGTGTGGAGAGAGTAGCTCTGCTCCTAACCTCAAACCGACAAGTATTCGTGTAGACTCATCGTCTAGGAGGGTTCCCAGCTGAGGGCTCGGGATGGCGTGCAGCCATGCACCTGCACCGGGCGAGGAGACTGCATGTAGCCTCGCTTTGCTAGCGGCCGTGGTTGTTCGTTCCCATAGGCCGCTCAAACGACCGTCATTTGCCAGCTCTGACCACGCGCGCTGAAGAGAAGGGGTCTCTGGTTGAGGTTGGTTCATGAACGCAGAAGGTACAGCCCCCGGTGAGCACCCAGCTGGGGAAGACGGTTGAGACCAATCTCGAGTTTTTCTCTCCCGCGTTCGATAGTCGGTCCAAGTTGGCAAGAAAACAGGGGTACGCCAAGTAGATCCAGGTTATCGTCTGTTACGCGGCAGCCTGGAAGTAGATTCTGTATTTCGGAGATATCAGCTGTATCTGAGCCGATTATGTGAACCTCACACTTGATTGGGTTCAGCTCCAGACCGCTGCATGCGGCAAAACTAAGTATCTTCTTTAGGTCTTCACAGACCGTACTTATGTTCCCTCCAACGATCCCGTCGTCCAAATACCACAGGTTGAGTAAACTTTCAAGTGTGTTAACCAAGTCTTTAACGGCAAGACAAAACAGAGGGGGAGCAAAGGGATCTTCCTGTTGAATCCCTACAGCCGAAGTGAGCAGTGCCGAGGGCAAGACCAAGTGCGATGAATTACCGTAAGCCAATTTCACCTGATGATAAATGGAAGGGGCCTCATCTCCGACCACCTTTAACAAGTGATCCTTCCTGACGGTGTTAAACGCGTTTTTAAAGTCAAGCTTGACTAGCACAGATGAATCGAGTCGGGAATCAATAAAAGCCCTTGTAGCGTGTATCATTATTTCAGCACCCCCCTTGGTGGAGAAACTCAACTGGTGAGGCCCAACCGCTAGGCTAATAACATCTTAAGCGTCCCTCACTGCCAATTTTGCCGCGATCCTGCGTAGTACCAATGCACAAGCAATAGGTCTAAACGAGCCGTCCATCTTCTTTGGTGCGAACAGCCTCGCTCCGAAGATTAGGGGACACCACCCTGGATGCGGAGCTCCCCATCGCAGTAGATCGATTACTTTTGCGAGGGCCTTGCTAAGTCCGTCGGATGAGCAGCCGAGAGTCGGTGAGAGAAGGTCTTGTAGAAGTCGAGGTCTGATAAAATCCAGACCGGCGCCAGAGCTCTTTGAAAATGATCCCACCGCATAGCGAACATCCTTGATTGAAGTAGAAGAAGGTAGAAGTTGTGAGGGCGGAGGAGACGGCCAACACAAGTTCAGTTGCGCGGGGGGGTGTTTTTCCCGTAGCGACGCTGCGGCGGCTGGTTCATCGACCATAACGTCGTCAGACAGAAGAAGGCGAGCTGCCCCTGACACGTCACCGTCTGACATCTTGGCCGACACGGCTCGCGTGAGTGAATGTTTTCGTTCAACATTACCACCGGACTCGCCCGCGGTCAGCAGGAGAGTCAAATCTGTAAGTCGAACACCGCGCCGGAACTCCACCAAATTCTTCCTAATGACCACTGCCAAAGAGCGTGTATCTCTGCAGCCTACCGGTAACCTTAGCACAACTGAGGCAAAGTTGAAAAGTCCAAGCCGGGCGGCGTCGTCGTTGTCCAAGGCAACTTTTAAGCACACCTCTGACAGTGCGTCAGCCACCGACTTCCTAACCACCTTGGGCAAAATGCGAACCAGCTTCCCATGTTTGAAGAAGGCCTGGATGCACTTCGTGAGGTCGGGATTGACTTCATTCGCGGCTTCGTCATGAAGTGGTATAGTGCCCCCGCCCCCATGTTTGACTGTGACATGTCTACGAAGGCCTCGCCTAGCAAAGGTCTGGCCGCATTGGTGACATGTTACTTTGTTGGGCCCCAGGGGGTTTGGTGTAGTCGCAAGGTTTTGCATAGGTGTGAAGCTTGGGCCAGATTCTTCTGAAGGATCCGGCAAAGTTACTCGTGTGTATTCTGTCACCGTTCTCACTTATTATTATTATTATTATTATTATTATTATTATTATTATTATTATTATTATTATTATTATTATTATTATTATTATTATTATTATTATTATTATTATTATTATTACTATTATTATTATTATTATTATTACTATTATTATTATTATTATTATTATTATTATTACTATTATTATTATTATTATTATTATTACTATTATTATTATTATTATTATTACTATTATTATTGCTGCTCCACAAATAATAGCAAAGCGGTGTCTGGTTGTACTGTGGCTGTCACGCGATGAGTTATTGAAATCACTGTTGGCGCCACTTCGTAGATTAGCTGTTCTAACGTCAAATTTTAGTTAAGTAGCCGTTGGAATTCGAATTTAAATGGCATCGGCGTGCCGCTTGGAGGCTATGGACCGTTACGCCGGTGGTTTCGTTTTGCTTCACCATGTCGTGTGGATCCTAACAGCCTCATAGCTGCTCGTGCCTCTGTCGCATAGTCACACACAGTACACCAAACTGATCACTGAGTTACAAGCATTACTCTGGTATGTCACTTCCTAGGTTCACCATCCTGCACACACACGAATAGGCGTGTTTTCTCGGAGCTCGACATGCACACGTCCGCACTCCTTGGCGATCACCGTATTGTATATATATATATATATATATATATATATATATATATATATACATATGTATATATATAAAGTGTGTTGCAATAAATTAGCAACTCATGTTTTTTTGCGATAATTTCGGCTTGGTTTATTTGAATGGCTTGAAATTTTAAGCGCATGATGTACATGACGAAACATGAGTATAGTGTTGATTTCATTGCAATCTCAAAATCGGTTCATACAAAAAATAAAAAAGTGTGAAAAACAGTGTTGCAAAATATTAGCAACAATAACATGCTAACAACACAGCTCTTGTTTGTAAAGGATAGTCGATACTACAGCTGATATTCGATCCCAGGGATCAAATGTCAGGAATATTGTCTAGCTCAATCAATCGTTATATAGCTGCAAAATATTCTACAGCTTAGTCGTTGTTCCGAACTAACGACGAATCTTATGTTTAAACCATGGGTCGTACAAAGGATCTTTCGGATAACAAAAAGACAAGAATTGAGGCATATGCTGAGCTCGGTCATACAGTAACTGCTATAGCAACCAGATTAGGACGGCATAAGAGCACCATCAGCAGGTTCTTACACCCTGGAGTGAACCAAAGGTGCAGATCTAACAGTGGGCGTAAGCCAGTGGTGACTATTCGAGATCGGCGAAGGATCATACAGTTGGCTACTCATGACCAAATGTCTTCTTCCAGGATCAGGACTACTTTGGGAGTGCCAGTGCACCGATCCACAGAGTACCGAGTGTTAAGTTCTGACAAAAACGTGCGATACGCGAAAAGGAAGCTTATGCCGCGACTGCAACCGAAGCACATTGTCGCACGGCGTGAATTTTCGCATAGATACCAAACTTGGGATAACGAGTGGAAAAACATCGTCTTCTCGGATGAAAATAAATTTAATCTCGATGGCCCTGACGGCTGTCAGTACTATTGGCACGACTTACGGAAGGAACCTAAATGGTTCTCGAAACGTGTGGCCGGTGGTGGCTCTGTGAAATATTGGGGCGCGTTTGGATATAATGGGAAGTCTGATCTAGTCGAGATTGTGGGCCGAAACAATTCTGACATGTACAAGCGCATTGTCGGTTCCCAGTTAGAAGCCCACTTCAGAAGAATTGGGGGACCTGACGCAGTTTTTCAACAAGACAACGCCACGTTTCATACCTCGGCTAGCACTATAGCCTTTTTTCAAGAACAAGGAGTGCCACTTTTTGACTGGCCGGCATTAAGTCCAGACCTGAATCCTATTGAAAATCTTTGGGGACATTTGGTAAAGCAGATTTACACAAATGGTCGACAATATAATCATTTGTCGGACCTCAAAGAAGCTGTCCAGCAAGCATGGACTAATATTCCACTTTCGTACTTACAACAGCTCATTAACTCCATGAAAGACCGAGTTTACGATTTGATTCAGAAGAAGGGACGAAAAACCCGTTTCTAGAATAAAATATGTAGATTCAAATGAGTCATACAGCCATGCTAAGAATCGAATACGCTGTAAGGCGCTATTGTTGCTAATATTTTGCAACACTGTTTTTTCACACTTTTTTATTTTTTGTATGAACCGATGTTGAGATTGCAATGAAATCAACACTATACATATGTTTCGTCATGTACATCATGCGCTTAAAATTTCAAGCCATTCAAATAAACCAAGCCGAAATTATCACAAAAAAACATGAGTTGCTAATTTTTTGCAACACACTTTATATACATAAAGTGCGTTGCAAAATATTAGCAACTCATGTTTTTTTTTTGTTATAATTTCGGCTTGATTTATTTGAATAGCTTAAATTTTACGGTCATGATGTACATGACGAACCACGAGTATGGTGCAAATTTCATTGCAATCTTACAATCGGTTCATACAAAAAATGAAAAAAAGTGTTAAAAAACTGTGTTGCAAAATATTTGCAACAATAACGTCTTACGGAGTATTTGATTCCTAGCAGGGCTGTATGGCTTACTTGACACTACATATTCTGTTCTAGAAACGGGCTTATCGTCCCTTCTTCTAAATCAAATCGTAAACTCTGTCTTTCATGGAGCTAATGAGCTGTTGTAAATACGAAATTGGAATATCAGTCCATGCTTGCTGGACAGCTTTGTTGAGGTCCGACAAATTATCATATTGTCAACCATTTGCGTAAATCTGCTTCACCAAATGTCCCCAAAGATTGTCGATGAGATTCAGGTCTGGACTCAATCCCGGCCAGTCAAAAAGTGGCACTCCTTGTTGTTGAAAAAAGGCTATAGTGCTAGCCGAGGTATGAAACGTGGCGTTGTCTTGTTGAAAAACTGCGTCAGGTCCCCCAATTATTCTGAAATGGGCTTCTAGCTGGGAACCGACGATACGCTGGTACTCCTCGGAATTGTTTCGGCTCACAATCGCGACTAGATCAGACTTCCAATCATATCCAAACGCGCCGCAATATTTCCCAGAACCACCACCGGCCAGACGTTTTAAGAACCATTTAGGTTCCTTCCGTACAATAGTACTGACAGCCGTCAGGGCCATCGAGATTAGTTTTTTTCATCCGAGAAGACGATGTTTTACTTGTTATCCCAAGTTTGGTATCTATGCGAAAATTCGCGCCGTGCGACAATGCTCGTCGGCTGCAGTCGCGGCATAAGCTTCCTTTTTGCGTATCGCACGTTTTGTCAGAATTTAACACTCGCTACACTGTGAATCGGTGCACTGGCACTCCTAAAGTGGTCCTGATCCTGGAAGAAGACATTTGGTCATGAGTAGCCAACTGTGTGATCCTACGCCGATCTCGCATAGTCAAAACTGGCTTACGCTCACTGTTAGATCTGCACCTTTGGTTCACTCCAGGGTGTAAGAACCTACTGATGGTGTTCTTATGCAGTCCTAATGTGGTTCAGCATAGGCCTCAGCTTTTGTCTTTTCGTTATTTGAGAGATTCTTTGTACGACCCATGGTTTAAACATAAGCTTTGCCGTTAGTTCGGAACAACGACTGAGTTGTAGAATATTTTGCTGGAGACAACGAAGCGGAGGCAAAGTTGCGGACGCATGTGGAATCGCTCCCGGAAAATATCGTCAGATACCAGTACGGAAGACCCTTTCGTTCCTTTCTCTGTGCGGAACCGATACACTTGGTGACTAGCAGTCCTTGCTGCATAAAAAGTGAATTCAAGGTGAATATTCGTGGATCTCGGGTTCAGCTTAGTCGCATGTGCAGTGCCATCGTTAGGAAACTACGGAAGCTACACCGCTAAGTATTCGTCCCATTTCTTTCTCGGTGTCCCTGAAGTTCCGTGGTTTTCGATATCTCTGTAGTATTCTCGAGACACTTTTGCATCTGCCATAGAGCAGTGCAGCGTGCGCGCCGCCATCTTGGTTTCGCCATACCTAACAGCGTGGCTTAGCCAGTGGCTTCTCGCCCTAGTTGAGCGCTGCGTGTGAGAGTAGACGTGCCGGCTGCCAAGTCCGGCGGACAGTGCAGACAGGCGGGTACTATCCGCACACTCAGTGCAGACCGCTTAGGCGGTCCGCCAAGTAGGCCGCGCGAACTAGTTTCGGCGAGCTGATTCGAAATCAAGGCTTCTCCAGTAATCACTGACCTGTACCTCTGTTGCGCTTTTTGCCACCGAATTTGGCTGGGATAGTCTATTGACGGTAGAAGGGTCAAATAAAGGAGAATTATGTCGACGTATTGGGAGCCGCCGAACAAGGGAATAGGAGCAGCAGAGGAAGAAGAGATCTCGATGTAAGTCAATGTGGACGCCGTCGTGACGGAAAAAGAGGCCGCGGATAACGGAAAGCCGACGGATAAAGGGAAGACCGCAGAGAAAGACAAAGAGGATAAAGTGGCCGTAAAGCCAAAAAAGGAAGAGAACAACGAGGAGAACAGTCAGCTTATTACGATGCTGCCTCAATGCACCGTAATTGACGCCGAATACAACGGACCGCTTAAACAGCTCGGAATGGTGTTTGAGGCCGCGTATAGGGAGGTCATTAGCACCAAGAATGTACACGTGGCTATTAAGGAGAAGATGATCCTTCTGCTGGCAGAAATGAAGGCTGCCATGAGAAAAGAGGAGGACGATAGAAAAGAAAGGGAGCTGCAGAAAGAGAAAGCCAACAGGACTCTTACCCCGCCGGATCTTCTCAACAAGTGCAGTTGCGAGAAAAAATGCCTGGACATGGTGGATGCACCCTGCGAGACGGACCCGGTAGTATTGGTGCCGACTTTGAAAGACCCAGTCGATGAGATCAATAAAATGATTCTCAACTGCACTTCAGAGGAGGACTTGTCTGCACTCGTGAAGCTAGACTGGCCCGAGCAGGTGTACACGCACACCAAGCTGCAGAAGTCCAGTATCATTAAAGAGAGTTCGATGCGACTACTCGTAGTTCGCGAGGACTCGAAGGATGATGCCGTGACGTGGGATAATATGTCCGTGCAGTTCGGTGGCCTTTGAGAGACTTCTACAGAAGGCCAAAGAGGTTGCGACTTTAACTGGAATCGAACAGAGTAAATGCCCGATTCATTGTTATCTGATCAGCGTACGCGTACAGGAAGGCGGGTACCATACCGGTCGTAAACTACTGGAATGCCTTGCCCGGCATCTCGGGGTCCGCCTCGGGCTGACTACTAGCAAGAACGGACGCAAAGTGACGACCTGTGACGAAGGCTAAGACGGCACTGACACTAAGAGGAGGAGGTGTGGTAAGGAGAACAAGAGTACTACCTCATTCGTCCTGAAGAAGAGTGAGACCGCCTCCTACGCAGATGTTCTGGGGCTTCAGCAGAAGCTAGATTTCAGAAAGCATGGGGTAGAGGTGAAGCAGTGGTTAAAGTTGGTGAGCGGAGACGTTAAATTGTGGTATCGGAGAGAGCTGTCGGCGGTACAAGGACCTTTGTAGACGCCCTCACAAAGGAGATCGTTCTTAATAAGGTTAGTCTGAGAGAAAAAAGGCTGCTGATTAAGCAGCTTGCCCCGCAGACAACCGAGGAATACATTTCAAAAGTCCTTTCTTCGTTGGTGGGTACCAACGGCTCCTTTAAAGTGGACAAGCGGCGCACATGCGGCGGAGGGAAGTTGACAGCTACACTAACGGCATCGTTGGGCGCAGCTAAGCGTCTATTGAACGCTGGTAAACTTGTAATGGGGTGGTCCACCTGCCCCATTGTTGAGTGGCGATCGGTTCCGTGCTGCCCGCGATGTCAGCGTAGTGGCCATCGCGGCCTGGAATGCAAAAATCCACCAGTAAATGGCTGGCTGTGCCACAAATGTGGGCAGGTAGGACACATTGCAAAGAACTGTGAAAACGCGGAGGCTTGTTATACGTGCGAAGTGAAGGGACACTGAGCGAGGTCTGTCATGTGCCCCGTCTACAGGGAGTGGATCCTCTACGGGCGCAAGACTTCCTTCCCTCTTAAGCAGGTGGCTTCACCGGCGACTAAAGCTGAAGAGGCTGTGCAGGCGCGTGCGCAGGAGTCGCTGACAGGCGCTGGAGCAGCGAAGCAAAAAGAAACACCGGATACTGGAGCGAGCACCACCACTGGCGGCAAAGGTTTTACGCAAATTCTGCGCGACAAGCGCGGGCGCCTAAAGCGTGCCCATAGCTCTCCCGGCGCGCAATTCCGGACGTCAAAACCACGCAAAAATTATGGCCAGTAGACAGGATTGCGTCAGCATTTTGCAGTTAAACTGCAACCGTAGTAAAGCTGTCCATAGTATGCTCGAGACGATTGTTAGATGCCGTAAGGCAAACTTATGGCTTCTGAGCGAACCTGACGTCGCTTTTGCCAAACGCAATGCGCAGATATTAAGAAAAGAAGTATCTGCATCGTGGAAAACAGAAGAAGTCTATAATATAAAGTTGTTGACAAAGGAAGCGGCAAAGGATTTTCATGGGTTGAACTCAAAAACCTTGGTCGTATTTATTCATGTTATAGTAGCCCCAACGGGTCACTAGCAGACCTGCAAGATCTACTTGAGGACATTACTATATCGGCGCGGGCCAGTTTGGAGCCGCTGGTTATCTTTACCGGTGACTTCAACGCTGCGTCGCCCGTGTAGGGTTCGAAGGAAACCAATAGCAGGGGGCAGGTTGTTATGGAATGGATGGCCAGAGAAGACATGGTGACTATGAACACCAGTGAGGCTACATATTGCTCCTCAAGAGGAAGAAAATCCTGAATTGACCTTACAATCTGCAAGGCATCGCACGCGCACATGATTACTGGGTGGCAAATGCTAAAAGAAGAGGAGAATCTTAGCGATCACCACTGTATCGAGTTCAAGGTGAAGGGAGCTGGCCACAGATAAACGATACCACCTCAAGCCAGGCGACATGTATGGCGGATAAAGGGTAACGACGCATAAAAGGAAGCATTTGAAATGCTGTTTGAGAGCAACGGAATGCCGGAAACGGCGGACGACTTATACAGTCTGTTGAAAAGAGCGTTGCAAAAGGCATTTACTCCACCCGCAAGGCGCAGAACAAGAGCAAAGCCAGTGTTCTAGTGGAACGACGCTATTGCGTTGGCTCGAAGGGAGTGCATACGCCGTAGACGTATTTACACTCGAGCGCGAAGAAGTGAAAAGGACACCGAGCAAACCCATCATCTAAATATTTAGTACAAAAGGGCGAAAGGCTGCTTGCAAAGAGAGATCAGCAAAAGCAAGGAAGCTTGTTGGCAAGCTCTGATTGAGCAGGTTGACTCGGATCTATGGGGCAAGCCGTACAGGATCGTCAGAAGCAAGATTGGCGGAGCAAGGAGTGAGCATCTGGAGGAAGATGAGAAGCTGTGGGTGATTAACACTCTTTTCCCACAGCACCCCCGTTTTGATCGGACAGCTTTTGAAACGCTGTCGGATAGTGAAATAAAGAAGACTGACGTCCCCGAGGTCACTCCAGGCGAAGTTGTTGCTGCGGCGGAAAGGATCAAGCTTGGAAAGGCACCAGGCTTGGATAGAATACCGGTGGGAGCTGTTAAATTTATATTTAAACAGTATTCCTCGCTAGTGGCGAGGATCATCACAAAGATCTTTCGTACGGGTAAGCTTCTCGAGAGCTGGAAGGCCGCCGAGCTTGTACTGCTGCCTAAGGGCAACGGGTCGTACCGCCCAATTTGCTTTTCAAGCACTTTGGCCAAAGGAGCAGAAGCCATTATAGAGGATCGACTGAGGACTTTTGCAGAGGAGCACGGGCTGTTCTCGGCGATGCAGTTTGGGTTCCGAAAGCATAGGTCTGTTTTGTCGGCCATCCATAAAGTTGTGGCAAAGGCCGAACTTATTAAGGAGTCCACCCGGAAGACCAGGTGGTGCTGCTGGATGTAAAAAATGCGTTCAACAGTATCCCGTGGAAAGTGGTTCTGGAAAAGAACGTCCCTCCGTATCTGGCACGGTTAGTTTCTGATTACCTGAAGAATAGGACGGTCGAAAACGGGCGCACCAAAGTGGAGATAACTGCCGGAGTGCCGCAGGGTTCAATCATTGGACCACTCCTCTGGATTCTGGCATACGATGACGTCCTAAACATTCAGCTTGTTCCACCTGGAGTAGAATTAGTCGCCTACGCGGATGATCTTGCTGTGACCGTCAGAGCCAGGACTAAGATTGAGCTAGAGGCATACGTCAATATTGCGCTAGCGGATATCGATAGATGGATGAGAGGTGCCGGCCTAATACTCGCCCCCAGAAGAGTGAGGCAATTTTACTTATCGGGAAAAAAATGCGGCCCTTTAAAGCCTACGCTATCTGGCGAAAACATCGAGCTAAACGACACGGCAAAATACCTGGGTATGCATCTGGACCGGGGACTGCGGGGATCCCCTCATGTGAGGATAGCGGCCGCGAAGGCGCAAAAGGCGGCTAATGACATTGCCCGCCTGTTGCCTAACACGCACTGCCCCAATGATAGCCAACGGAGGCTACTAATGTTCGTGTCCGAGTCGATCATCCTGTTTGGCTCGCCAGTCTGGATGTCGCCTACAATGGACACATACGCTACGACGAAGCTCTTGGAGAAGGTTCAGCGGATCGGCGCCCTTCGCATCATCCGGGTATCGCACCATCAGTACGGCGGCCTCGCTTGTACTGGCAGAGACGGTGCCCTGGGTCCTAAAGGCAGCCGAACGTCGACGCCTTTGGAATGACCCAGCTAAGGAATTCGAACAAGAACGCGAGGTAACACTCGACCGGTGGCAGGAGGAGTGGGACAGTATCCCGGACGGACAACCAGGAGCGCCTGTGAGGAACCTTATTCCGAACATCTGCCAATAGATGAATCGCCCCGGGGGTCGTCTTACTTACTCGACAAGCAGGACATAATGATTTAAAGCTTCCGAGACTACCCCACCGCCTGTGCGTAGTTACTCTTCTCTGTCAAGGATCCCGCAGGCCAGAGGGTCATCTTAAGGGGGGATACATATATGTAGGCACTGTCGTGCATATATGTAGGATTTTAGTGGGTATTGCCGTAAGCCTACGGCTCGGCTCTTGCAAAGCGCCAAAGCTTGGTGGTGAGACTTGCTGTTTGGTGGCTGAGTCCCACACTGTCTAAGTGTGAGCATCTTCTGGGGACAGCCAATCCCTGTATGCTTTTGCTCAGTCGTACGTAAATATATTTTAAACCCTCAACTCCCTCAAAAAATTATTTTGCAGCTATGGAACGATTGATTTAACTCGACAATACGTCTGACTGTTGATCTCCGGGATCGTATATCAGCTGCAGTATCGACTCTCCTTTGCGCAGCCTGGGGATGCAAACGTGTCAGTCGTGGACGAATTTTGGGAAGGGCTTCTATTTTCACAGAGAATGTGTGCGAAATTTTGTCTTGCTTTACGGGGGCCCCCAAAACTTCTAAGTTGTTCAGCTCTACGCGTGATACCAGGGAGTTCTGTGATCTTCTGAATTGCTTCCTCCCTCTCCTAAAGTGAGCCCCCGACAGCAGTAATCTCACATTTTGAAGCATTCAGTGTCAGTCTCCCGTCTTCTTCAAACTGCAGCACTCTTCTTAAATCTGTTACGATGATACTTGCAGGGGATACGGCAAACGTGGCGTCACCTAGATAACACACGTTGAAAGGGCTCTATAGTTGCGCACGCCCTAGCGGGTCACTCTGCTGAATGCCCGCTTCCGAACGCAACGTTAAAGTTGTGCCTCAGATTAAGAGTAAAGGATCTCTGTAACTTTGCCAGACTATAGGCAAAAGCTCTGGAATTTTCTTCATCATTGCATCTAGTAAACTGTCCCTTCTCAACGTAATAAATGCATTGCAGAAATCAAGTTTCACCAGAACCCTTAGTTGGTCCTCAGTCTCTAAGAGGGTACGCGTAGCATGTACTAGTGCTTCTGCGCCGCCTTTAACAGCCACTTTAACCTGATGTGGCAGAATTGCTGTCAAAATTGTCTTTTTATTTCTCGCCATTGCTATCTTTTCAGCAATCCTACGCAGAGTCAGTCCAGAAGCTATGGGCCTTATAGAGTTGTCTTTTTTTCTTAAGAGCTGTAAGATTTGCACCATAAAATAATGGTAGACAAAATTTAGGTAATGTGCCGTTTAATACTCTGCTCAAGAAAATGCTCAGATCATTTAGCAGGCATTCTGACGAAGGAACAGTTTGATCCAACATGTCACGCAGATGACGTGGCCGCAGTCCATCCAGTCCGGCTCCGCTTCCAACAGGGAATGAGCGAATTGCCTCTAAGATCACCGAATGTTTGATGCTCCAGCAGTATCCATTTGTAGGTTGTTCGAAGGTTTCTAAGCGCTTCTGGCAGACGGCCGGTGGTGGCGGGTGTTTGTTTCTTAATTCACGCTCTGTGCTAGAGTTACGTGGTGCAAAGGTGTCTGACGACAGCAGGGCTCTAGCGGCAGAGCGTACATCGCCCTCGGCTAGTTTACTTTCAGCTATTGACACGCTCTGCCGGTCTCCAGTTAAGCCGTCTAGTCTATTAATTGGGGTCCTTGGAACTGTCTGCAGAAGACTTTCCAGACTCTTTTGTTCGAGCACTGACACATTGTCTTTGAATATTCTGGTTAGTGTGGCTTCATGATTTTTTCTATGCGGTAACCCCAGCATGAATGATGGAGCAGACATTAGGCTATTCCAGCTTTCAAGATCCAGCTTTGAGTTGAAATTATTCAACGCTTTTGCGAAAGCTGCGGCGCAGGCTTCTCTCGCTCCCCGAAGTATGACCCTGGCAATTTTGAGATCTCGACGTTCTTGCGTTAAGGTTTGAGCCAGTGTCTCTGGGTTGGCTGATGAGGAATCCATAGAAGAAGTATGAAAAGGAGAAGGCGTATTGGATGAGTCAGTCGGTTGTGGTTGAAAGGGTCTTTAGTGTTGATTGCGTAGGGATGCCAGGGGGTGTAGACGTGTTACGTGCGCCCGCAAGCCCTGTGAGGTTCTCAAGGCGCAACCGCTGTGTGTGCAGGTATAAGGGGTCTGGGATAATGGGGAGTTCAGTCTAGAATCTTCATCCGTTATGAATCCGTCGGGATGGGATGGTTGTGAAGTCATTTATGTAGGGTCCTTATTGATAATCGTGTTTTCCGTTTAAATTGACGACTTGACGGATTGGAGTAGATAGTTTCGTCGAACGCTATTAAAAGCGTTTTGGAAATCCAGTTTGACCATCACCGTCTGTACTTTGCGCATTGCAGAAATGTACGGTCACAGTGTACTGCTACCTCTGTACCGCCAGGGGTAGCGAATCCTAGCTGGTGATCGCCAAGAGCTGCTAAAACAGCATCCTTATTATCCTGACAGCTGATTTTGGCTGCTAATCGGCGAACGACCGAGAAATAGGCGATAGGGCGTAATGATCCATCTTTTTTCTTTAGTGCAAACATCCGTGCTCCGAAGATAAGTGGTATAAAACAGGATGGGGGCGAGCCCCATCTGAGCACATCAACTACTTTGGCAATGGCGTCAGCTAATCGCTCAGGCGTGCTGTCCAGTGCACCAGACAGTAGGTTCTGAAGTAGACGGGGTCTCATGAAATCCAGGCCGGCAGCTGAACTCCGACTGAAGGTCTTCATGGCGTTCAGCATCTCGTCGCGCGAGGTTGAAGATGGCAGTGTAACCGCCGGGGGTGTGGGCATGGTTAGATCCCAAGGAACCTGTGGGTGTTTGGAGCGGAGTGCTCTCTCACCCGTCTCTCACCCGCCTGAAGAGTTTATCGTCAAGGTAAGCCTTTGATCTTGAACCCTCGTGCGTCAGGTCCCTAAGCCTTTTTCCCGCTGAAAATTCGCGTAAGTTCTTCCTAATCACGACAGACAAAGACCGGGCGGCCTTTTCCGCTCGAGGAAGTCGCAGCACGACCGGAGCGAAGGAGAACAAAGAGTACCAGGAGGAGAAGTCGTTGTCCTTAGCGATGTTTGAGAAGGCGTTAGTAAGTTCTTCTGCAACAGTAGGCCTTACAGATTTTCGTAAGATGCGTAGCAGTTTGGCTTGGCGCATGTTTGCCCGAATGTCGACGAGTAGAGTGTCTTTATCTATTTCTTCCGTCGAGGCCCGATGGGCTGTGAACGGCCTGTTGGCGGCGTCAGCATGCCTGGCTGATATGTGTCTGGCAAGACACCTTTTTGTAAAGACACCTTTGCAAACCGGGCATGTAGCCCATTATTACTATTATTATTATTATTATTATTATTATTATTATTATTATTATTATTATTATTATTATTATTATTATTAATATTATTATTATTGTTACATTCAAATAAAGCAATCTAATTTTATTATTTATATAAGTTCGTTATGTTAGCACTTTGGAGTGGACAATTGTCTCCGTGCGAACGTGTGATTACGGGTTCTCTAACCCAGGGTTAGCCCAGTTCAGCAATGTGCCCCGAACAGACGCTGCATTTCCTCGTTGGATGTCAAGCGACAGCCTCTGACGCAAGAATTCGGATGCTCTCGAGTCTCCTGTTGAAAGATTAAGGCTTCTGCCTACGCGTTGAATCAGTTTGAGCGTAAGGGGGCCTGCAGTTCCCATCGTCTCGAACGCCAACGGACAAAAATCGTGCGGATAATCCACACTAGAATATTTCCTGCATTTATTATTATTATTATTATTATTATTATTATTATTTATTATTTTTCGGTTTTACAATTGTGAGGTATGAACGTTTAAGCCAGGTTCATGATGCTCTGCTGATTTCCTCAATTCATGGCGCCTATGATAGAAGCCACGTTCCCCCTACACACGGCCAAAGACATCATCTGTCTCAAAAACATGGCCTCGCGTCGATCACCCGTAATATCTTCTATACGCTTTCCAATATCCTTCAGGATTTTCGCCGTACCTGTGCTAATGGGCCCAAGTGTCTCCAATGCAATGGGTACAAAGTGGTACCTCCTTGACAGCTCGAGATACTTTCCTCGTTTTTCAGAGTCCGCGCGTTCTGCAACCCATCCAGATTCAACTGCGCTGTGACGTAGATACGACAAGGCCGCTGTGCATGAAACGGTTACATCCCATGCAAGGCTTTTACCATGTGACCATAGCGGAATGGTGACCCCGTCCGGTCGTAGCTCACTACTTCCATAAAGACCTTTCGGCTCGGGTGTGGATGGTATCCCTGCCCTTCTAAGGGCTCTTCTTCTTCTTCTTCTTCTTCTTCTTCTTCTTCTTCTTATTATTATTATTATTATTATTATTATTATTATTATTATTATTATTATTATTATTATTATTATTATTATTATTATTATTATTATTATTATTATTATCATTATTATTATTATTATTATTATTATTATTATTATTATTATTATTATCATTATTATTATTATCATCATCATCATCATCATAATTATTATTATTATTATTATTATTATTATGTGTAAGCGGTCCTGGGCCTCCCATTGTTTCAGAAGCCAACGGCTGCTGCTAAACTGGACGCATGACCTGCTTGGTCCGCTCCTGTACCGACTATCGAAGGGGCTTATGAGTCGGTTACAGTTGCGTCCCAAACAAGCATTCGGCCACACTCAGAGGGGTTAGAGTAGAACCGTCAGGTCTTTTTCATAGTCTCTGGATAGACCCAGAGGTTCTAGTATACACAGAAAGCCAGCAGACCTCAGTGCTCAACTGAAAGTGTCATTTAGTTTAGAGCCGAGTAGCGTGCTCTCCGGCCTGTGTTTAAGGCGCATGACAAGCCATGATGAGCCAACGCGTCCACAAGGTAACCACAACAACATCGGTGAGGAACGACTAGGTCAACATCAAGCCGCAGTCCTGTGCTAATGCGCGTCGTTTCGTCATCCAAAAAAGTCCCTATTCGTGGACAGAGTAGGGCATTTAACCAAGCCCCAGCCCCTTGACTACTTACGGCTCGAAGCCTGGATTTATCAGCCAAGGTGGGACCTCTTTCAATCAGGCTTGCTAATCGCTTTTCTTGCAAAGGGGCTGCCCAACTACTCTGCTTAGTTCTTTTAACGGGAGGGGGGTCGAAGAAAGACGACACTCTGTCGGTCAACTCTTGTGGTTTTACGCTATAAGCTTCCCACCCATCGTTATCCAATAATGTTCTCTCCGCAGCCTGAATCCATAATCACACGATCGCGGGTTCTGCCGTCATGACC
Organism: Dermanyssus gallinae; assembly: GCA_003439945.1. Lineage (NCBI taxonomy): Eukaryota > Metazoa > Arthropoda > Arachnida > Mesostigmata > Dermanyssidae > Dermanyssus > Dermanyssus gallinae. The sequence goes on from QVRM01006927.1 coordinate 154,326, forward strand.
GCGTCCGACATATCTAAGCCGCTTAGAGAGACCGGAATTGCCACAGCTTACCGCTGTGGCAAATGTGATCCTTTGCCACAGCGGTAAGCTGAATATTTAGTATCTCCTCTAAACTGTCTACGCTAAGATCATTGAAGGCTGTAAAAGTTCAGGCGATGAGGATAAATTGCAACCTCTAACTTAACCTCGTGGCTAGAAAGCAAGATCTAACGAGAAATTGGGCACAGTATGCTCCCAATTGGAGTAGTTTGCCTGTGGCAAAGTCCAGTTTATTTTTTTCGTTTGTTAAATCTAATGATTTAATTCCGTTCTGGGCTGTAACATATACTTCACATTTGCCCAGGTTCAGAGTTAGGCCACTAAATACACCAAAGTCAATGGCATTTCGAATATTGTCCGGTACTGTCGGGAGGTCTCTGCCCAGAACTCCGTCATCCAGGTGCCAGGCGTTGAAGGGGGATCGCAATGCATTCACTGTTTCCTTGATGCATAGGCAGAAAAGTTGATTGCCCTGCTGAAGACCTGTTTGCGATAACATAGTGCTATGAGGCATAACTAGATGTGATGATGGACCGTACGCCAAATGCGTCTAGTGAAACAGTAAAGGTATCCACGACTTGACGGATTGAAGTAGATGGTCTCTTCGAACGCTACTAAAAGCGTTTCGGAAATCCAGTTTGACCATCACCGTCGGCACTTTGCGCGACTGCAGGAATGCCCGGGCACTGTGTACTGCTATCTCTGTATTGCCTAGGGTAGCGAATCCAAGCTGGTACTCACCAAGAAGCGAGGTTGAAGATGGCAGTGTAACCGCCGACGGCGTGGGCAACGTTAGATTGCGAGGAGCATGTAGGTGTTTGGAAGTGCTTCCGTAAGTGCTTCCGTATTTTCGTTCATTGGCTCTAGAGTATCCTCGGAGCTCATCAATAGCCTTCCGACAGCTTAACCCTCACCCGTCTGTGGAGGTCGTCGTCGATGCGGGCCTTAAATACTGAATTCTCGTGCGCTAGATCTTTGGGCCTCTTACTCGCTGAAAATTCGCGCCAGTTCTCCCTAATTAAAACAGGCAGGGACCGAGCCTCCTTGTCAGTTCGAGATAGTCGTAGCCCGGCCGGAGCGAAAAAGAACAAAGAGTACCACCCGTAGAAGTCGTTATCCTTAGCAATGTTTGAGAAAACGTTGGTAAGTTCCTCCGCAACAGTAGGCTTACAAATTTGGGTAAAATGCGTAGCAGTTTGGCTTGGCGCATGTTTGCTTGAATGTCGACTAGTAGAGGGTCCATATATTTTTCTTCCGTCAAAGCCCGATGGGTTGTGGACGGTCCGTTGGCGCGTCAGCATGTCTGGCCGATATATGTCTGGCAAGACCCCTCTTGTAAATACACCTTTGCAAATCGGACATGTAGCCTTGTTGAAGTTATTCAAAGCTAGAGACGCATGCGCGGTCTCAGTTCCGTGTGGGTTATTATCTGGCATTATGGTGTAACGGCTTTGAGCTTCTCTGCGAGTGGTAGGAGAGCCAATAGAAGTTTCAGGGCTTCCGCAATCGTTTTCAAAGTTGTTGCCAGATCAGGACTGATACCCTCTAACATCCGAGCGAGGTCTGTTAAGGCGCCCCCAACAATACTGCGAGGCGTCTTGAGAGTGTTTCCCTTTGTGGTGTGTTTAGCAGTATACCGCGGCCGAGCTTGACGACTTCTATATGTGCTGGTGCGCTTCCGTTTGGGCTTTGCTAGCGGCCGTGGGTTAGAAAGGAGCAGCTGCGGTGAAAAGCTTTCTTGTGTGGTAGAAATGCCCCTAAGAACTGCAGCGTACAAAGCCTTATCTTTTGTGATACCACCGGGTTGTGTCTTTCACGAAAGTAGTAGTAAAAAAAATATTATTATTATTGCCAGGAATTCGTTGGTGAAATATCCGGGCAAAAGTAGCGGCGAAACGGCAAATAGAGAACACACGATGGAAGGTAAAGCGGTAACTCCTAGCTGGAACAGCCCCGAAAAAGCGGTTCCAAGCAACCATCTCGACAAACGTATCTAGCCAGCATCCTCAAATAGAGTCTACTTCAGACAAAACCACCTGGCAGAATATAGCCTGTAAGTTTTGCATGAGGTTTCAGCGATCGCTAATTAGCTTTAAATCACCAGGCTCCTGTGGCGGACCGGAGAAGCCAAGGGTCCTCACGCTAAAGCACTTCTTAGCAGCGATTGTCTCGCTGCCTTTTGCGGCAGAGAACTGAATGTCAGTCGTTGATATCGGACTCGGTATAGATTAACGTAGTTTACAAATAGCGCCTTCCGTCAAAGGCGCTTGGGTACAACCTGGTATGTGACAACTTTCAAGCATTCCATTTAATTGGCGTCAGTAGTAGCGATTTTGCTTGAGGAGTGTCTTTAACATCGATTGCGCAACTCTTCCACGTCATTTTGAGTTTTTATATCGTAGCCTTCATCGTAAAAAAAGCCTTACATGCTGTTGCTTTCGCGTTTTTAACAAGCATTGAAATTTACAGTCAGGCCTATTATCTGCTTCGAGCTTTGTGCCTCGTTGCTGCTGTATCTGTTTTATATTTTACATCGACTTGTCTTTGCATGCCAGCGCGGCGGGTAGTATTAGTCTTATCAAATACCCCGGAACATTGCTAACACCCAATACTGGTTAGTCTCCTAAGGCTACTTTTTAAAAACATCGAAGCATTTAACTTACTGGCGTGAACTTGGTGAGGTTGTGAAGCAGTACGCCAATGTTGTTGCTTCTATTCTGACGTTAGCATGTCTAGTCCAGCATTCGCACACCTCAGACTAATATTTTCCATCATTTAAAAAAGCACTTCACCTTTATGATTGTTGGCTGCATCTAAGTGGCCGCCAACGATAATCATTCAAACCTTTGAAACAGAAACTTTTTCATATCATTTATTTATATTATACGCAGTACACTTGTATTACAAAATAAGGTCAACTCCAGTAAACCACTGCCTGAGGACAGCGAGCCTAGCACCGCGGCCGCATTTCCACGTTGCGCTTCAATGGATATTCTCTGCAGCAGAAATTCTCCCGCCCTTTTTTAATCCTCCTCACTTACCGCTCTGTTCCCAATTTCTCTCAGAAAACTTACTGTATGATTTGCCCATGACCGCCATTGTTTCTATCGCAACTGGCTGTACTATAAAAATTGCCTCCAACTCGCGATACTTCAGATTTTTTCGCTGCTTCGCTAAATTGGCAACAGCGCCTGCTGATCTCGAGGCTTGATTCCTGTGAGATGGTGCCAACGTGTCCCATACGGTTGTGTCCTACACCAGGGCCTTTCCGGAGGACTAGGGAATCAGGGTCATCCCGTCTGGCCGTAGGGCTGAGTCCGTTTCTGCAGGGCACGTTAGCGGAATGCAGCGCCTTTGAAATAACTCCGTTAAGCGCGGCGTGGCGCGATTGTGATCCGCAGCTTCAAGAACAGCTGAGGCCATACGGCGACACCGGTGTGTCGCAAGGGGAGCAAGGGGGGTATACGGCCACCCCTAACCGCAAACCATAAACGATGCGGAGTATTGTATTGTCCAGCATCGTCCCCAGCTGCGGCTTGTAGCCATTTGGCGCTTAATTCATACAAGGCTGCTAGAAGGCGTGTTTTGCCAAGTGTATCGACCATGTTGTCCAGGATTTTCTGTTAAATGGCTTTTAATACGAAGACGTCCAGGACAGACTTAAACTTTAACACCCTTTTACGCATTGTCGTAACTTTTCGTCAAATTGTTGTAGAATGTCTCTCTGGGCAGACGCGTCCGTGCAACGGAGAATCTAAATAAGTCTTGGTGTCGAACGACTAGTTCGCATTAAGTATAGTGCGGGATGCGCATCCAGGGATCCCAATCTAGAACACCAGAGATCCATAAGCTCGCACTTTCCTGCTCAGGGCGAGTTTTGGTGAAGCCATTGTGAGAGGAGTTCCAAGAAGTTCGATGTCTTCGTTGGTGCATAGCTTGTTGTCAGGGAGCAGCTTCTGCGACCGGCGCAAGCACTCGTCACGAAAAGCCTTGTCGGATGATAAAATGAGCAGCTCACACTTTGACACAGATCCGAGCGCCCTTTCCAATGAGGTCTTTTAGGTGTCTAGGCTTGACGCCGTCCGGGCCTCCACTTGAGCTGTTTGGGAAACTCTGGATTGCTGCTCTGACTTCAATGGGGGTGATGCTGATTTGGTCGGCTGTTGGAACGTCTTTAGGTGGAAAAGCCAATGTTTCTGGCATATCCGTATGTTTTTCGCTAAGTGTGCGATCGTGTTGGAGTCATGTGGAGCTATCAAGTCCGTTGAGATAAGAATGCGTGCTGCTGCAGAAACATCCGCCTGAGCCAATTTTGCCTGTACCTCCCGGGCTCCTTGCCTATTACCGTTTCTGCTCGTCTTCGGCGCCGCGCCCTTGTTGACAATAATGGCGCCATCAAAGGAGGAACGGCTCCTGAATCGACTGAGATTGTCCCGAACAAGTGAACACAGTGACCGTTTTTTTTACCTTTTACCGAGGTGTAGTAAGAACAGTTGTTGCAAAGTGAGCCAGACGGGACCACAAATACAGATAATTTGTTGTGCAAATCGACTTGATCGTGTTGGTCAGGTCGGCTGCGACTGTGGGCCTCACACCACGCGGAACGATTGAGAGCATCTTAAGGTTTTGGCGGACAGCGGACAGTCGTTGAACAGTGCGAGTAAAGGTAGTTGATGGTGAGATCGGCGCCGGAGATCGCCCTGGCGACGCCAAGGTTGATGGCGCCGTGGTGTTGTTCTGCGTCATCGGCGTCGCCCACTGACGAATGTCCTGTTGTCTATTCGTCATTGGGATCGCGAGAAGTGGCCCCGTATTGACACTAACTGCTCCGCCGCCAGTGCTCCTCACAGGTGACGATGCCTGCAGTGATGGCGTCACAATAGAAGTCGTTTGTGGAGGTGCCAGATGAGGTAGCTCTGCTATACTCGACTTGAGCGTAGTGTGGAGAGCCGGTTCCAGCTGTCCGCGAAAACCGTCCGAAAGCCACGTCAGGGGCGCCGCCAGGGATTTAGACGGCGCCGCTTGAATGGACAAGCTTTCGAAAAAGCTTTTTGAGATGCTGTTCCGATTTGCGCCACTATGGCGTCGATTATAATTAGTAGTATCTTCTCCGTGACACACTGCACCTTGTCAATGCTGTTAGTTTGAAGTACGTCATTGGTAATCTGTGTTTGCTTTTTGATCACTGTAGCAGCAGCGGGCTGGGCCTTGGGAGGCGCCGCAGGTACCTTTAGCCCGTTCTGGACCACAGCCGAGAAAGACCGTTTCGAAAACAACGATGATGGTTGAATATCGGCAACAAGTGCGCAGATCTTAACTGGTACGGCATCGGGTTTTCTCTGTATGACTCGTATTGCTGACTTTTCATCATAATTTCTTTATTGCACCATATGTATGGTATGTATATATATATAGATCATTGTAATAAAACACATGTTTATAGATAAGTAATAAAATATCATCGAGCTAACTGCGTAAGAGAAATAGCTCTCTGACAGGTAACGAGATGGTAGATAGGGCACGGCTGGTTACATAAACGGCACAAACAGCTGACGTCAGGATCGTGGAAGCCTCTTCGATGGCAGAATTTATGATGTGAAAGTGAAGTGAATAGCGGGTCACGAGATGTCGGTTGGGTTGTAGTGGTCTCTGCCAGTTCTGTGTGACCATTGCTGGCGAATTAAAGAAGCTTCCGGGAACTGCTCAAACTTTCTTCATAAAGTTTTTTCTAAACTGATTAAGTGCAGCGGTTTTTGAGAGACGGGATCTAGTTAGTAGATCTTCTACAAGTGGTTGAGTAGAAGTCATTAGGTAAACTAGACGGTTTTTCGCATATCGTGGCAACCCAATCGCTAGCGTGAAAAACGTAGGCTTAATTTTATCTAGTTTTTCTAGCTGTAATAGGTTGAGGTGTTTCCATATTACCTGGATGCCGTAGGCCGCCACCGAAGCAACTTTCAGGTCAAAAAGTGCTTTTAGTGTGGTCAGGGATAATTGTGGGGGCTTTTCGATTGTAGACATCGCGAGTAGACTTTTCTGGTTCGTTCGGCGATGTGTTGTCCAAAGGTTGTGCCCTTCATCGAAAAGTTAAACCCAAGGTAACAGAAATTGTTAGCGAACTCGACTGCACCAGTACTGAGTTTCAAGCGATCGGACCGAGCAAGCGGTCCCCCAGGTCTAATTTTGATTGCTTTTGTTTTCTCGGCGTTAATCTTAAGGCCGTTGTTCTCGCAGTACCCCTCCAGGGTGCGTATGCTTCGCTGCAACTCTAACTCGACACGACTGTACATGACGATATTGTCAGCATATAGTATGATGCCGACCGTATCGTGTTCTTTGTAAATGATTGGCGGCAGATCGCTGAGAAGGGTAGAAAAAAGCAGAGAGCTGAGATTATCACCTTAAGCATGTGGTCTAGATAGCGGGCTCATGCTCACAGATTGAATCGGGTTTGTTTGAAGAATGCTGGCGATTAGGGTTAGTGTCTTGGTGCCAACACCTGCATTGGAGAGCTTCTGCAGTACAACATTTCGTGGGGCAGTGTCAAAGCGGCCTTCAGAACGACAAATAAGGCATATAGAAACCTTCCCCTTGACTTATGAAGTTCTAAGGCTTCTTTTCACTTTGGATAATAACTTCGTGCATGCTGTCATGATCGACTTTCCTTGACGGAATCCATGCTGTTCTTGTGGTAATATGTAACGGTGATGAAAGAATAAGAAAAGCATTTTGTAAGCACCAATGCCAAAATCTTATAAATACAACTCTTTTTGGCAATGTCCCTCCAGGATCGGACATCAGTAGGATCACCCTTACCTTTTGGAATGACTTTAAGGATGCACTCTCGCCATGCTTCCGGGGCATAGCCCTCATCTAAACATCTATTGAATCTTGCAAGGAGATTAGGCCAAATATAATTCAATTCAATTCAATTCAAGTGCTCCTTTATTATATTCAAAGGGTTGACAATTATGTACATAGTTATTCACAAAAGTCCTGTATTCAATATATACATTGTGCAATAATAGAAGTATAGAGAACAATTTACTAGATAATAGGATGAAATAGTACCATTGCGTAACATATGCGGTAGTACAGAATAAGAATATATGACTAGTTCATGGTTCTCAACATTCTCGCCAAACGCCACGAAAACATATTATTAATTCGATCAGAACGTGCAACTACTTTCGACGATATGGTTTGGGTGCTGCGCAGATTGTTTTTGCGAATATTAAAAATATACGGAAAACCTATTCGACTGAGAAATTCGTGCGTACATTTTAAAATCTGCTCTCGAGTGTCATTCCGATATAGGTGGTAAGTAGAGACTGCTACGCTCATTGCAACACGTCGAAAGGAATTTGGACTGCATTTTTTCAATTGCATCAATATGTTTTTTTAAATACGGGCGCCAGACTTCACAGCTGTAGATGAATTTAGGAACTACAAGGTTATTATAAAGGACGGATATAAAACATTGGGCATTTAATAATGAAACAACGAAAGATCATATTGCATATAAGACTAGCAGATTGAATAGTCTGCGTGATATGAATGTTAAAATCAAGCTCCGGTGTAACCGTCACCCCAAGATCACGAATGCTGTTTACCCTGGGTATCTCTTGTCCATCAAGTGTGTAAGCGTGGTCTTCCTTCAGGCACAAAACGGCGCATTTAGGGACCGAAATAATCATATCATTTTTGGCACACCAATCGGAGATGGAGTCAATTGTTTTCTGTAATATTCCCCTCTCGGCTTCTGTGCCAGAAAGCCCATAAAGTTTAAGATCGTCTGCGTAGAGTTTATACTTAAGTGTTCCGGGTATAACGTTTTTAAGATCTAAGATAAATATACAGAATAATAATAGGCCTAGACATGACCCCTGAGGCACGCCGGAGGGACACACCCCATACCGACTAAAACTGTTATTTACCCGCACGCAAAACTTCGATTCGAAAGATAACTTGATACCCATAAAACAGTGTGCTTGTCTATATTTAAGTCAATTAGTATATGTACGAGTTTAAAATGATTTACTTTGTCAAATGCTTTAGAAAAATCAAAGTAAATACAATCAAATGTTTTCTTGTTGTTAATATAAATGACCCAATCTTGGACCATTTCAACTAGTTGGGTTGCTGTAGATTTGCCCTTAGTAAAACCATGTTGCTGTTCATCAAGCACTCCCTCAGACTGCATGAAGTGAAATATATAATCCACAAGTAATTTTTCAAATAGTATACACGCTATTGATAATTGTGCCGCAGGTCTATAGTTATCAATATTTGACTTGGATCATTTTTTATGAACAGGCGTTATTACAGATTGTCGGAAAACGTCAGGCACAACACCTTCTTCGTAGGACCTTAGCATAAATTAATGAGAGTGGCTCCGTTATAACCTGTGCCACTTTTTTATAAAATATTGGGGGGATACAATCTGGGGTAAGGCTACAATTAGATGGAAGTTTATTTATTTTCTTTAAGATATTATGTTCCGACATAAATAAATACCGACACTTTGATGACGTTGGCGGGGGGAACGTAAGCGCTGGACTCGTTGGACTTGCTTCGGCCACGTAGACAGAGGAAAAGAAATCTTTGAAGGCATCGGCTTTGGAGATATCATCTGTGATAACCACATCACCTGTTTTAGTGCCGTTATATCATCTTTTCCCTTTAAGCGCTTCTTGGCATACCTAAAAAACGACTTTAAATCTTTAAAATCGAGATTGGGTTCTTCTAATACCCGAAGTCTTCTGCTTGCCTTACTCAGTTTGATTGCATTCCGCGGATTCGCGTCTTTTTCAATGAGTGATTCGAGACTAGAGATATACTCACGAGGCTTAGTGTTATTTTTAGACCTGCCAGTGCGCTTAGGAATAAGTTCCTCAATCACAGCGTGCATCTGATCAACAAAACGATTATACATATCATCTACGGTATCACAGTTTAGAAAGACATATCTCCATGGCACAAGTGTTAGTTTTTTTTATAATTTGGTCGTAATCACCCTTAAAAAAAGTATATCCTCCCTCCTCAATAGGAGGGTATTCGGAATCAAATAAGAGGTTAAAAGAAATAGCGTTATGGTCTGAGGGTATTATGGATTTAAAAACAGATAAATCTTCTATTATAGCTGGATCGGTAGTAAGAACTAAATCAATCAATGTTCCCCTGGGGTCTTCGTTTGGTGTAAAAGTTGAAATTGTTTCATTCGACAGAAGACTGTTTGTATGACTAGATAAATCACTTGAGTTTATACTACAATCTGGCCATTCCTTGTCAATTGAGTCTCTTGTACCCATTAGTGGACGCGTAATTCCAGTCACTTGCTGATATAAACCGTTTGTTATACAAGCATTTGTAAAAGTAGCCTCCATGGTTTGAGAATCTAAAAGGGACACATTTTACCAGTCAATTCTTGGAAGGTTAAAATCCCCAACAATTAAAATTGGGTTAGTAATATCACATATATTTTCAAAAGAGTCGCATATTCTTTTTATGCGACTCTTGCGCTCGGCCAGCGATCCAGCATTCGTAGCATAAAAACATGCCATCCTGACTGAACATGATTTTGAAAACACATCCAGCGCTAATGCTTCAATGTCGTCATCCATCTTGACCTCACAAAATTTTAGCGTTTTCCTAATTAAAATACAAACACCACCTCCTCGGGAGCCCCGATCACACCGGAGTACTGAATACCTATTATCACAGCTTAATTCACTATTTGTAACATGTCTTCCGCCTACACCTAACCATGTTTCAGTTATAAAAATTATATCAGTATTGTATAAGGCGGTATATGAATTGAGCAACTGAACACGATCATCCTTTCCAATCGAGCGTGCATTGAAATATAACATTTTAGAGCGCAGGCAGCCAGGGAGGAGTGAGGGAGGTGGAATTGCTGGATTGAATGGGGCGATTAGTTGTGGTTTGTAGAGGGGGAAAGTGGTGCCAATTGTAGACCAGAGGTTCCGGGACAGGGGACTGGATGGTTTTTAATGGATGATTGGAAAATGACTTTTTTTTCGTTTTTTGTGGAGCCATTGAATTGCCCCGAAAATAAGAACTTTGTTCAGCCATTCTACGACCGTCTTTATATGATGGCTGTACAGGATCCAATTGGACGGCTATGTTCAAGTGATTGGCTATTTCACGAGAAATATTTTGAGCGACCAAACGAGCGCCATGCATTCCAAAATGCACTCCATCAATATGCATATTATTGGCTGTTTTCTAAATGTAACTAAGATCTTTAAAAACAATGGCACTCATATTAAATTTACATCTTAATTGTTGGTTAATATACCTACACTCTTCTTCGTATCCCACTGCGATAGGAATCGAACACACAATTAATCGAATATGATTTTTGTAGACATAACTGACAAGATCGTTTAGCGCACATTCAATTTCAAACCATACTTCCGAAATTGAGCAATCTTTTCGTGCCGCACAATTTATCACATTATTCAATCCTGAATGAAGAATGACTAGACTAAAACGGCGAGTATTTCGGCGCAATTTACCTAGAGTATGTTCAATTGTAGTGCGCATAGTGGCGCCACCAAGACTATTAATATCGCAGCGTTCGTCATTTCCGATAGCATTTAATACAAATGACTTAACGCGCTTTACGTTTGAACTGCCAACAACTAAAACGCCTCTGGGCAGTTCCACTCTCTTTGGCTGCTGCAAGCCGTTTGAATAAGATATTTTTTCTTCATTTAACTCCTTCCTATTCGATTTTGTCTCGTCCTCAATTGTTGTTGTTTTGATGCATTGTTGACGCTTGTATTTTTGCTGCTCTTCGCGCCTCCGCTGCCTCTTCTGCGCCGCACGTTGATTTTTTTGTTGTTACTAACTTCCAATCTCCCGTTATCGTCTGCTTTCTATTTTTCCCCTTGCTTTCCCCTTCCACAATCTCTCCACCCCCACCGCTTCCCTCGGTCGTCGGCAGCTGAGGCTGGCTTTTTACGGCATCCACTTGCAATGCCACTTGTGCCGAGGAGAGGGAGGAGGGAAAAGAGCTGCTTGCTGGCAGTATTGCTGCAGTTCCGTGACCGACTGTGACAGGACACTTTACAATAGCAATAATAGATGCTACGCTGGCCACGGTGGGTGGCATCTCGGCTGGGGGGGAGGAGAGAAGACCAGCTGTGTGCGCATTGCACCGTACAGCTGTAAGGCTGTCCAATTTAATATATATGGTCCTGAATTTTTTGGTATAAGTTTCGTCGGTAATTAAAATCGCATTTTTTAAATCGTCGAGCGCATTTTTAAAAGCACACAAAGTTTTTTCAACATTTTCGCAATAGTTCTTGTCACAGCTGTTCTGATTTTGCTGGTCACCCACAATATTTGAAAAATTTGTTTCCAACACTTCCTTATCGATTCTTGTCTCACAATGAATGCATACAAATCTCTCGCACTTGGGTTCTTCCAGACTAAACAACTAAATACTATTATAAAAAGCATTAAAACTGATAAAATCGGTTAAAATCGACGAAGAGCAGTCTGTGGCGATGCACACCGGTCGAAACCGAAACCGGATTCATATAAGGGGGTGTCTTTGAGGTGTTCGTTTCGGAAAAGGTCGGGACCGAAAGCTTTATTCCTTTTAGCTTGGCTAATAGCGTCTAGAACCTCGTTGTAGCTGACGGGAGCTTCTAGAGAAGCTACTAGAGCCTTCTCAAATTCCTCGGCAGGTTCTGCTGCAACTGGGATTTCCCGGGCCACTGTATTGGTAGAGGCAAACATTCCCTCGAAATGTTCACAAAGCACATCTCCAGGAATTGTGCAACTGCGGTACACTCGCGCTGACTGAGCGGCGAGGTAGGGTCGTTCCTATGCTTTCATCATTAACCGTTGTTCCTGTTTTATGAAATCTTCCTTTTTTGTTGACGTAAGGGACCGATATTTTTTGCGCAAGTCTAAGTAAGCGTTCCGAGTTGACCAAGCTGTCCTCGATGCTGATAGCAGACTTAGCAAATATTGGTGAAGTTCATAACATTCCCGATCAAACCATGCGGCCGATTTCCGTTTGAAATTCTGCGATTTGCTGGCTGACTCCACCACTACCGTTGAAACGAAGCAACGACATAAGATAGCGGCTTGGACTCAATGTATTAAGGACCCCACTTTGCGAGGCTCTCTAGGAGTAACTTAATATTGATTTTCCTAGAGACACCTTGCCTGCTAGAAGTTGTAGCTGGCGTAGTCAACGAAACATCAATAGAGACGGGCACGCGTTTACTTAGACCTATAACCGTCAGATATTCATACCCGTTGAATACCACATTATCGAAAATGAAGTCGCAAATATGTCAATTGTCGACGTCCCGGGACGAGCTTGCGAGCTGTTGGGTGTCGGTCCACGCGAGTCCACAAAGAAGGTGGGAGTTTGTGGGTCACTACATATCCAGAGACCGTACTGATGGAGAACATCGATGAGTGCAGATGTTCTCGGGAGACGATACATCAAAGCGGCAATTGAGGTCGGCAGCAAGTATGACTGGTTGATTACTTGGCACTCTTGAGAACGTAAAACAAATTTTCTCTACAAGGTCTTCGGTCGAGTCTGCAGTACTGCTTCTACTGTTACTACTATACATTGCCACGATTATAAACTGACGCGTGTCTATGACCACAGTATCATCTTCTGCTAATACCAGCCTAACATTTTTTAAATGCCGGCTCCGCAATACAGAAACACTACCCGTTGGCCTTCCGGCTTCGTGGGCAGTGACTGGGCAGTTGTAGCCATAAAACCCCTGAACATCAAAATGTTTTGTAGCAAATGTTTCCGTCAGTACTATTACATCTAGACCGTGAAAAACGCCGCTAGATATAAAATCCATCACCGAACCCTACGCTCTCGATGTTCCATTGTGTGATGCGAAGCGTCGTCCTATTACTAGTGGAACGCGGGGGCACTTGGCCTGAGATGCCTCGTAGTGTTGCAGAGCGGCTTCTATATACTCCATAAATTGTTTCCCGAACTGAAGATGGTCCTATTTCCTCGCGCTCGTGGAGCTCCTTCCGTTTCGTGTTCACTTCGCTGGGCCTGCGGAGCTTGGAATTGCTGACCGGGTTGCGAGTGGTAGTTGTTGTTGCTGTTGTTGTCGTTGTTGTTGCGTTATTGTTGCGGCTGCAGTTGTTGTTCTTGGCGTTGCCACTGTCGCTGTACTTCTCTGCATGTTGGATTCTACGGAGGAGCATGTCTCGCGTTGGTTCTGGTTGCTTTTGGCAGTTCTACGGTTCGACTGGTTTCGCCTTCCTTCTTCAGTTTCTCTTTTATTTTCTCCTTGACTTCGCTTGTTTTCTGGCCAGCGCCTAATGCTTGTGATATTTTTTAAGGTTAACCAGAGGCGCTTGAACAGCCGCTCGGAGCTGCATCTCTGGAATATCGAGAAACCCCGCAGCGTGATTTGCCAATACATTTACAGTCAACGTTACAGTAGGAATGTCTTGGCCTAGCCACACTGCAAATAAATTGACAGCGGAGATTAATTCGTCGCTTTCAAAGTTAAAGCAGTCCCCATAGCCAGGGTGGTAGATCAACTGGTATGTGAATTTGCCTTTCTCTTCTAGAAGACGTGCACGCATATCATTTAGGAATAATTGGCCCCGACTTTTTGTAAAAAGAAACGACATCTACCTTAACCTTTTTTGGCAGCACTCTTCTCATTGTCTGCTGAAGCTGCCTGGCAGACGAGTCCCCGAATAGAAGTACCTTTTTCTTAGGTGGTAGTGGTGCTTGATCAGAGTCCATAGACTCGTGTGGCGTCTTGGGCTGTTTCTCTAAGCATTCTACGCGCTGTTCTAGAAAGGCCATACGTTGGTAAATATGGCTCAAAACAGCCACTAATGCCGGTTGGGTTGCAAGAGACTCTAACGCATAGTACATTACGGGTGCAAAATCCACCGTTACTTTCTCTATGTTGGGCTGACGACAGAGAAGACACCTGTAGATATCTGGTGACTCCATGGAAGTAGTCACATCCTTTTGAGGCAAGCAACTTAAGTGGAAGTTTAATTGGCAACGACAGCATTTTGTGAATTGTGTATTTACCACCACTTCGGGGTCACGGGAGCAATGGCTACACAACAGATTCAAATTCAGAACGTGGCTTTATTTTTGAAACTGCATTACAAATGCTTAAGTTTTTGGAAAAAAAGTTGACATGTTATTTGAAAAAAAAGTGAATTTACACAGTCACATGGTCATATATACAGGTGTGTACACAGTAAACCGGTGATCCAGCTCCTCGGTGTGATTAAACAATTGTAGCAAGTAAATACTCTCGACACAACAGTATTGCCGACCTTTTGTATGAAGGCTCTTATATCTCATGAATTAATCACTATCTCCGCAGCTCTTTACTTCGCAGCGCCTGACAATACTCATCGATTTGTTATACCAGAGCCGAAAGCAAGATACTTTTTTAATTTCCGCACAAATATACTAACAGAGGAGAGAGATCTTATGCATCCTGGTAGCGCGCTCCAAATATGCGGCAGCCGGCACAATAGAGAATGAGACCTAAGTTTCTTTTTGGTCCTCGGTACCACAAATACTGTCGCTCTACGCAGCCGCCTTTTCCGTCTAGATACCAAGGAAAATACTATATCCGCCGGTAGTAAACCACGAGAGGTTTTGTAGGCAAGCGTAGCCACTCTAAGAATATATATTTTAGTAAAAGGTAATAAGCAGCGAACAGATCACTAACTGACTCATAGCGCCTTCGGGAGAAGATGGCACGAAGTGCATCGTTTTGAATCACCTGGACTCTTCGAAAAATGCCTCTGTACCCACCACCCCACAACAGAACACCATAACATAAAATAAGTAAAAACAGGGCCTTGTAGACCGTTAAAAGTCCCTCAGTTGGAACCCCCACCTGCCTTAGTCTCCGCAACGTTGCAATAACTGCATAGCATTTCGACAACAATTGATTTATGTGAGAATTCCACGGTAAATGTTCATGCAACACCAAACCGAGACACTTCACCGCCTGAGAACGAACGACCGTATTGACACCCAGTCGAAAACTGTCTGGCAATTGAAGCAGCCTTCTAGCGGGTCGAAGTACTAAGATACTGGTTGGACCTACTTGTGTTGTAGGCGCTGCAGGGTGTACCAGCGGCTGTGTAGAATGATCCTGATTCGCCATGAAAAGCAGATCGCAGATAATTGAGATAAATTGAGATAAATGAACTTTGCTTTACACAAGCAGCATTTTGCCGCTTGGTTGCAATCTTTCCGAATATGGTTTGTGGAACCACGGCGGCGGCAACGAGGAGCCGTTTAGGAACAGTCTGGCTTGATATGGTCTAAGCTGTAGCACCGCTAACATTAGTGCGGCTCCCTATAGAGCATTACCCCGTGTGTTTTTAGGCCCAGGCTAACTTCCGTCGGGAAATCAATTCCAGTAAAAGTTAGAATTACTTGGTCAGTGGCCGTAACTATACCGGTTCGGACGTTCTTAGCCCTGACTCAGAAAGACTCAGTGACACCTAGTGGCTCTAAAGCGTTAACAATAGTTGCGTCGCTGAGTGACGGATGCACACCGCAGATGTTCCTCTTTACTGTTAATAGTTGGCCGCTCACTCTAGACTGAACCAGGATACCTCCGACTGAGGTTAAACTTAGCAAAGTCTGTCTTCTGCTTCATCTGCGACGATAACGAGTTCACCGACTCATGTAAAACGAGGTTCCCCAACTTTTCCGTTAAGGTGTCTAGCGGCATCAGCGCAAATCGCGTTAAAATTTGTCTCCAGCAAATTATTATCAGCGGCAAAAATAATCGCCCCAGGCCACTCGTTTGTTTTAACTTTTAGAGTTGCGTCCTTTCTAATAATTTTTCCACCAGCCCCAACGACGTTCCAGCCCTCAGCGTCTTCGTTGACGTGCGCCTCATCAAATATATCGATGGACGCGCTGTGGCCGCGCTTTCGAAGGCTTCCCCTTTATCGCTCACGTTACTGGCACCAGAGGATTCCGCTATAGTTGACGTACATCGCTCACGTTACTGGCATCAATAGTCCGCTATAAAGATGTTCTCACGTGCAAGATTCACCGCTACTTACTTACAGGCCCAGAGCTACGCTTGCTTCTGCGCTCGCAGTTATAGAACTGATCAGTCATTTACGGTGACTTAGACCTTTAAACGCAACCAAACTCTCCTTAAACATCTTCTCTCATTGACGGATCAGGCTGCCCGACAGAAGCCAGTGTTGACGGAATTGATTTGTGCAGTAGGTAGAGTAATCTTTGTCACGTAACACTACACAGAACCCAGCATGCGTATGCAAGTTAAAAATCACTCTCACAACTATGTTCCTGCCAGTTAGTCAACCGCGACTCTGTTACTAATGAAAATGCGACTGATGACTAATTTGCTAGACATAGGGGTATATATATATATATATATATATATATATATGTATATATAGTCGTGATTAAAAGCTTGATTTAAAACTTGATATATTTATGTGCGAGTCATAAACAAGTAAACTACCAAGATGTTTTGAAAATATGTAACTGGCTGTATGGTACCAGCGTGTAATGCAGACTATATTTCAAACTCGCGTTGTTAATAGAAGTTATAATTAAGATACGCGTTGAAGGCTAAGTAAATACACGTTTGGTGCTCCGACGAGCAGGATGGATAGGCGCTCATGTCTTCAGGACTGTTTATTAGGCGTGATGTGATGACTGACTATTGATGCAGTAGCTTCTCTGGTCGCTGCCAGCGGGCGCGAGGGACCGGAAGCGTCGCCGAGTTCTTCTCAACGTTCTCGGCTTGTTCAAATTTGAAGTTCTAATATTGGCACGACGGGTCGCCTCTCTATTCCAACAGCACACTCCACTTTTAGAGTACGATGTGCATCCTCACACCTTGAATCAACCTAGATGCAAGCCAAAAAAAAGACACCCCAAAAATAAGAAAAGAAGCACAGCCACAATGGCGGTCAGGTTTCTTGTGTAAGGCCAAACAGAACAATATCAGAAACAGGAATGTATATTAAGGGCACTAATATATCCTTCGTATGAAGGGAACTGAGAAACAAAAGGCACGGAAGCAATCACTTACGAGCATAGACTGTCCATAAATGGGCATTAAAAGATAGACGGCCATACATAAATACAACTGCCAAACAAAAGACCAAAGCCCTTGCCGCCGCAATGTATATTAAACTGGGCTGGACATCATTCGGGATAAAGGGATGACTCGATTCTATGCTATACTACTGACGGCAATGCAGCAAACAAGCCGAATAGCCAAAAACTATAAAAACTAAGATGCGTCACTTGCAAAAAAGACGGATACTGGACCAAGCCCAATAGAATGTCCACAGTACAGGGCCTGCTGAGGTCACTAAAACAAAATATAAGAAAAGCCCACTGAAACTTAGGAAAAGAAAGCAAATGACCCAGACGAAAACCCCGTAGGTATAAAACATGACAACTAACGGGAATGACAAAAAACATGCAAAGTAAATGACATAAAATAAGAAGGGTGAAGACAAAGCAGTACTCGTAGCAGACAGAAGAGAACAACTCAGGTAGACAGAAAACACGTCTAATCAGGACAGCTCCGCGATCAAGAAAAAGATGTCTCATTAAATGCCCATTATAATGACGAATAAGCAAAAACCGACATATAAGTCTGAAAAGACGCTACGTGGCTTATAATGTTGTAGCACTGTGCGGGAACAGAAAATAATGTAAAACTTAATAGCACATCTAAGAGGTCTAAGGCAAAAATAGAATAGCCTGCAGATGAAAAGTGAGACGCAGTATCATGAATAGCAAATTACGATATTGAAGTCCCAATAGGCAAGTTATGTGTGAATCGAGACAGCAAAGAGATATGGCAATTAGAAAAGTAACTCTAGAGTATGCACATAGTCACGGCTAACGTGGGAGAGGGAGTTACTTGCATACAAAATACAAGCCTAAATAAAAAACAACACACAAGATAGAACGGCAATAAAACAGACAGATAGTTTTTCAACCTGGACAAATGTCAAGCCGACTAAGAGAGTATTAGCATAAGCCTTCGACCATCGAAATGACAGGGAGAGAGAAACAAGCAACTCTAAAAAACACAAACTTTGTGTTGTGATTTAGACAAATATTAAATATGCTTTTAAATCAATACGTTGGCAGGTGATTGGAGAAGAAATGATAAAAAACGGAATCTCCAAATACCTACATGGTGTAACGAACAACTGTCTTGAAAACGAAAAGCATCTACAGAGGGGAACTGTGGAGAAGGCTGTTTGGTTCCCACAAGGGTAGGTCCTGAGACTCATCCCGGTGGATCCTGGTGGTTAGAATATAATTAAGCGCGCCACAGGTAGCCAAATTTGTCGCTGCACTCGGCAGACTAACGCTTAGCACGTATGGTGTCAGTGAAACTCTGAGGAGCTTAGTCGCACTCGTGGCAAGCTACCCATTCTTGTATGGCGCACCAGTACGGGCAGATGACGATGGCCGTGAGGATATGCAGAGCACGCTCGTACGCGATCTTTATTTACAACTCTCGTGCGAACTTAAATACGGTCTGACCCAAATATTTTGCATGATTGTCTCGACGATAACCTGTATTGGATAGCTGTGTCAGGTCGAGAATCCAAACTGCCACCCCTGTGTCAAAGCCGCAGAAGACACCGCCGAGAATTTTTTGTCTTGTACTTTTATTTCGTAAAACAGTAAGTGCACTAATAACTTGCGCAGGCGGTTGGTAAGATATCTTCTCAACACCTAATGCATTACTAGTAAAAAGTTTATATGTTGTTGTTATAAATAAGATCTACGTTCGTCAGATACTGGGTGATGATGAAACAACGACATGTACCATAGTTTAAACTGCTATCATTTGGCGGCTGATTGAAATGGCTAAAAGGCTATGTAGAGAAGTTACAAATACTTCAAGGTACTTACAAACTCAGAAAATGCACGTGTTGGTTATTTACGCGATATTGCTGCTATTTTCGTTACGCTTAACAACGTCTCATTTAAAGAAACTATTTACGACATACTGCAACAGACTCAATTCGGGAATACGTTTGATAGCCAAACTAAAAATATTTGATACTTAATACACTCACTCTGTTTTACCACCATGTGTATTTGATAGCGAATACCAAAACTTACGGTTGTGGTATATACTTACCGAAATTTACACTACAGGGTCTAGTAGAGTGTACTAAGGGACACACTGTTCCCTAGTGAGTAGCTATTAATGCTTATTTTTACCAAATCCTGATACCTGATCAAATACTACATCATCTGTTTTCGTTGTATGTGTAGATGATTTGCTGTTTCCAAGAAACAGCCTGTTAAACCATCCACGCAAACATTTTTCCTCTTTGCGGGTAAACTTTCTTTTTTAAAAAACGTGCATTGTTGCACAAAGAAGATGAATGCATTATCGGGCCAGTCAGGTGGCGGGAGGCGAACCGCATCAAGTTCTGCGGAGAGGCTCGTAGCAACGGGATGTGCATACAGCAGGCTGGATCTCCCCCGATGAGCATAAAGAGTGCTAGCAAAGCAACTAAGGAAACTCATAACGGTGAGGAATTTTAGAACGATTTGAAGCTTACCACAGTGAACTAATAGTGGATACGCGTATCTGTGCTCGTACGGTGTCGCCAATTGTAACATTTGACAGGCAGGAAGCCGTAATCTTCTCCACAGCTGACAACGCTCTTGAGGACCACTTCAATTAACTTGACAACGTCGTAAAGGTTGACGGGAGGATAATCGACAGAGCGACCTTGCTCTTGTTATCGGAGTGAGCAAAAGTTAAGGTCTCCCTAAGCATAAGCGGAACACGATCCGCGGCGAAAAGCAAAACCAGGGTTCATACTTCAATTTCGGAATCGGCGCTACAGTCTCAGAAGCAACTCGGATGAAAGTGGATAAATCAAAAACCAACGCCGTGTCGTCTATAGACCACGTTATTTTTACAGTATACGGCTATGGTGAGTCTGGAGCTGCAGCGGCATAAGATCGTACTATATCATGAACCCTCGCAGTGCTATATGTACTACAAGATGGATCACTTTGCCGCTAACTGTAAGGGCCATACAGTCCAAATGACAAAAAAAGAGTACCTCATGGTCTCGACGCAATCTCACAGAACGGTTTGAAAATGGGCGAAATGCTTTTTTCAACCACAGGTAACCATGCGGGCTGGTAGACAGGGATAGAGCTGAGTGAAGGAGAACGGCAAAAACGCCTCTCCCACGGCTTCGGAGTATTGCTAAAGTAATACCGAGCCTGTGAGGGTAAAGAAGAACCCGGGTTTAGTGGGCATGTGAGCCCATACTAGTTACACAGGCTGCTAGAGATGTGCATGTGCATTTTGCATTTTCGAAACCTCATATACGAAAAAAAATCTTTACGCCGTTTATAAGCAGCTGCAACTGGCACACGAGAGTTGCTGATCCAGTAGCCTCTTCAATAATCGGGGCTAACGCAGCCCGGGCTGGTCGAGCTTTAGCTCTCACAAGGCAAGCGAGGTAAGAAATTACCAGGAAATCAGGCACAGGTTTTACCCACTTGCCTTCGAGACTCTTGGCAAGCCGGACCGCCCACTTGTGGTTTGTTGCAGAATCTGAAAAGGCGACTGATTCTAGCCAGCGGATGTAAACCAGATGGCGATTTTCTTAGACAGAGTCTGTCGCTGGATGTGCAACAGGGCAGTGCGCCCTCGGTTCAGAAAAAAACAAGCCAGAGATGGCTGGTCTTTGCTCTCGCTACTTTGCAAAACAGTGGACGCGTTTATATATATATATATATATATATATATCTACGGATGTTTTTAAATGAAATTATACGCATATATACAAATATCGGCTCTAACTTGCTGTTACTAATATTGCCCTATACGGCCAATTGAGTCTACTTAAAATCCCGTTATTCTACATGCTATTTGGTAGTTAACAATGAAGCATACGGATCCGGAGTTAGCCGTCGAAACTTCTGAATTTGGTGGAGCAGAGCAAGTGGCTCTGAGTAGTCCTGTGCCTGCATCACCTGCACAAGCTTCATCACCTGCACCAGCTTCATCACCTGCACCAGCTTCATCACCTGCACCACCTTCATCATCTGCACCAGCTTCATCATCTGCACCACCTTCATCATCTGTACCAGCTTCATCACGTGCAGCACCTTCATCACGTGCAGCACCTTCATCACGTGCAGCACCTTCATCACGTGCAACACCTTCATCACCTGCATCACGGTAAGTGCAAACCACTCATATCAATGACGACTTATTAATTTTCGATATTCATTTCCAAGATAGCTATGTCGTGACGCCCAAGACAATGACGCCCATTTATAGGGTCATTAGATTCAAAGACAACCAGCTAAAGCTTGAAGCAGATTGTCCTTAGCTTTTGTTATAAAAGAAAAACATCTTGAATAGAACCGGTCCCAGGTGACTGCCACTGGGACTTGCAATCGCGTAAGGATTAACGGGGGAGAAGCTCCGGAGAAAAAATCGGGAAATTTGCCTTACAGTGTAACATTAAAACTAACTCGGGGTTAGACAAAGAATTGACGATTTCTAAAAATAGTATAATGGTGGGCTACGATTTCAGTCGTCGATAGTGTATTCTAAATTTTGGTTTACTAAGAGTCATTAAAGAGTAGCAAGCGATAGGAAGTAAGAATGCGATGTGAAATGAGCTAAAAGAGCGCGTCCTTTAACTTGTAAACATATTCAAGAATATGTGTAAATTTTCCTGCGGATTATCGTCATCATTTGCCATTAAGATAGTTACGGCGCGTTTCTCATTAAAAGTGGACTGTGTCTTGCCGTGCATGACCAGTCTGGCAAAAAAGGGACAACCGATCTAGACGCAATGACCGCCGGGGGTGCTAAAGCGGCGCTAAGTTTATTTTCTATGACCGGTACACAATCCGCTTTGCCAGAAAGTGGCTTTATGTTCACCAAACGACAAGATTTTTCAATAACGTATATAATAAGCATATTAATCAGAAGTAGCAGTAAACTACTGAGATTTTACCCGGGACAAACGCCAAAATACCAGCTCAGCGGTCGTCCTCGAGGAACTTTGCTAAACTGACCGTGGGGATGCAGGCTTCTAATAAGCATGTACTTGACATGTCAAACTTTCACTTTCTATACCTAACAACCTGAAAATAATGAAAATTACTTTTTGTATCTAAAGCCTACCGCCGAATACACTACATGAGCTTACTCTCACAGGAGTATTAATCAGTGATGTTCAGCGATGGTTTGCAGCAAGTTTTTGCTGGAGGAGCAGTAGTGGCATAAACTGGCAAATGGCACACAAAAGCGTGTTAATATAGGGATCGGGATAAGCTTTGCAAGGCCACGTACTTTAAGCAGGGTCTCCCGTATTATATATATGAGGTTACGGTTCGCCGTCTGAGATTTGCCAAGGGTCTAGGCAGAAGCACACTTCAACAAAGTCGGGTAAAATCATCACTCATGTGCGAGCAATATAGCAAATATGCTGACGTTATACACATCCTTACCTCACCAACCTGAATGGACGAGAGCAAAATTGCCAACCTGGTGAAATTTGTCAATTCTAGTGGTCTCGTGATGTAAATGAGCATGAGGCAACGGATGCAATGATCAGCAAAGCATGTACAAGTTGTGGGCATATCGGATGTTAGAAGCGTCTAAAACGTAAAATGTACACCTGTGTAGTCGGCCTCTTATATAAGACTCTCTAGATTATATATGTAATCCATAAATATCAATAAAAACAAAAAGTAGATAAAAAGTGATCCTCGTTTAATATGATAAAGCTCAGCGTTAACCAAGCTGATAAGTGATTTTATATTCGCCCTCATCGAGTTCATACAGACAAACTCGTCTAGATGTCTGATAAAACAGCAGTAATGCACTGACAATTTTATTGCAAATTTAACGTTTAGGTAGGTAAGAGAGAGCGCATTTATTTCAAATTAATCAATTTATGTTCCAAACGAGAAAGAATTGTTAAACCTGCACTGCTACTATACATTATTTGTTATGACGCTGTGAATGTTTCTGTAGAAACCACAAACGATATAAATGGGCCGCACCGTACTCTTTTGCTAACTGATATTGTAGTACGATCACAAAAGTATTGTAACTGATAGCAGCGTTTTGTTATTTTGATTCTGCTGTCATTTCATAAGGTGCTAAAAGCCCAGTGTGCGTTAAATTGAGTAACGCAATTTTGTTGATTAATAACCTGTAAATTGTTATTGACAATTGTTGCAGATCTCGTTTCGGATCTTTTCAAGTGTTGATCGTAGTCATCAGCATTTTAGCGTTATTGGGACTAATCGCTTTAATCACGTTTCTCGTAATCAATCAGAAAAAAAGCGTGCCCCTTCCCCCCCCACACAACGCGGGTATAAACTTGAATATCAAAAAGTTCCATCCGCCACCGAAAAGCGGTTGGCAGATTGTTACTGACTTTTTAGGCAACGTAGTACATTCAATTTTCGGGGGTTCTTCGCACGGACATGAAGAAGAAGAATAATTACCAGGGCTATAGCAGCAAGGCTGACTTGCCGGGGCACTATCAAGGGGCTACGATCACTGACCTATCAAGGGGCATCTGGGGAACAATTGGCTCCCGCGACCTCGTGTGGTGGGATAGACATTCGTAAAGAGACATAAAATGCAATAAAATGAGTCTTCACCTCTGCACAAGCAGAAAACTAAATCGAAGACCCGGCTCTCTTGCGATCTCGTGTCTTAGATGGCGTACAGGTGGTACAGACCAAAAACTTATAATGATCAGTCGGGAAACCGATATCCGACGCTGGGTTTCGTCAACCGCGCTAACAGAACAACTCGCTGGTCAACTACAAGCAGACACGCCCACTCAACCGCTAACTTATAACCGACTACCGAACCAATCACTTTAAACCTACCCTGGCCAACTTTTTCACATCGCCGACTAATTTCCAAAAATCGTGCAAATTAAATCTAAGCTAAATATTATATTTTAAATACCCAGCTCTCTTAGAGGTCATGTTGCAGCAGAATTATGTAAAGCTATAAATGATCTATGCTCGTCTGCCTCACCGGAAAATTGGAAACTGCTATTTGCTTTCCCTACTCAGGAATTTAACATCCTTGCAAGAAAAGAAAAAGGACGCACATTTACATCAGTTATTTGGGGAAACCTGGCACGCTTCCGTCAAAGAGCTAAAATAAGTGAAAACCCTCACCTGTGTGGAACAAAACACGGAACGCCCCGCCGTGCGACACTGACTTCCAACGGCTAAAAATGGTACAGACAAAACTAGCTCTTGGAAATAATTTGCTGTGTCAGGTCGAGAATCCAGACTGCCAAACCTGTGACAAAAGCGCAGAAGACACCGCGAAGCATTTTTTGTCTTGTACTTTTATCTCGCAAAACAGTGGATGCACTTATCTCTTGCGCAGACGGTTGGTAAGATATATTCTTAGCACCTAATGCATTACTAGTAAAAAATTCTTATGTTGTTGTTATAAATAAAATCTACGTTCGTTAGATGATGGCAATGATAAAACAATGACACGTACCATGTTGCATATTAATTCACGTATTTCCGGAATATTGGCTCTAAATATACAAATGTGAGTATATATACAAATATACAAATATACAAATGTGAGTCTAACCATTCATACAGTAAAGTATTTTCCCGTACTAATTAAACCCACATAGTTTCAACACGTTTTGTACGAGCAACTTCAGTGTACATTAAATAACTTCATTGCACTGTCAGGCCAAGGTAATGCGTTGAGAGTATTCAGTTTAGGGATTTGGTGACACTTTAAGTATGTTGGAGAAACTTGTTCTTCTTATAGCCTCTTGGTAATAAAAGTAGCTTTTTTACGGTATTCATAAAACACCTCTGCGTTAATATAATTTTAAGCAAATTTAACACCTTTGAATCAGATGCACATTAGGTCAAATCCTGATACCTGATCAAAATGCATCATCTTTTTCGTTGCATGTGCAGATGAATTGCTGTTTCCAAGTAACAGCCTGTTAAACCATCCACGCAAACACTTTTCCTTTTTGCGGGTCAACTTTCTTTTTGAAAAACGTGCATTGTTGCACAAAGACTGTGCGACACCGACGGATAAATGCATGATCGGACCAGTCAGGTGGTGGGAGGCGGACCGCATCAAGTCTTACGAAGAGGCTCGTAGCAACGGTATGTGCATACCGCTGGCTGGATCTCACCCGGTGAGCATAAAGGATGCTAGCAAAGCAACCAGGGAAACTCGTAACGGTGAGAAATTTCAGAACAATTTGGAGTTTACGTCAGTGAATTGACATAAGCGGATTCGTGCTCTGACGGTGCCGCCAATTGTAACATTTGACAGGCAGGAAGCCGTAATCTTCTCCACAGCTGATAACGCTCTTGAGCACTACCTTAATTGAATTTGCGACGACATTGCAAAGGTCGTCGAGAGGATAATCGACAGGGCGACCTTGCTCTCATTCTCGGAATTAGCAAAAGTTAAGGTCTCATGCAAGGCTGACCTTACTCGCAGCTTTAATGTAAATACTTGAGCGCATTTCTTTTTAAGCTTATCAATTTATGTTCAAAAGAGAAAGATTTGTTATCCCTGCATTGCTGCTATAGTTTTTTATAATGCTGCTGCGAATGTTTCTGTAGAAACCATAAACGATATAAGTGGGCGCACACTGCTCGATTTTGCTGCCTGATATTGTAGCACGATTATAAAAGTACTGTAATTGGTAGCAGCGTTTTGTTATTTTGATTCTGCTGCCTTTTAATAAGGTGCTAAAAGCCCAGTGTGCGCTAAATTGAGTAAAGCAATTTCCTTGATTAATAACCTGTAAATTCTGACTCGTAGCAAATTAACCTATAGTGCCAGTCGCAGTCATCCTCTTTTTAGTGATATTGGGACTAATAGCTTTCGACACGTTTCTCTTACTCAAGCAGCGGCCCCACAAACCCTTGGCCAATCTCACAACTACTCGTGGCCAATTTCACGACTCTTATACACACATCGCCTACTGTAAATGACGCGCGTGATACTACAACGAGGGAGCCCGCCCCAAGTCAGCCGGTAAAGACATTCACTGATAACGTGATTACTCTTGCACTCAGCATAGAAAGTATCCTGCAGTCAGTTACAGAAAAGCTTATCCCGCGGATAGTTAAAACAATTGTGGCTCAAGTAGGCGCTGTTATCGAAAAACTAATCGCGTTGATTATCCCGGGGTCTTCACCCTTGCACAAGCAGAAGACTTAATCGAAGACCCGGCTCCCTTGCGATCTCGTGTCTTAGATGGCTAATAGGTGGAAGTCGTGGAAACTAAATCTAAGCTAAATGATATCTTGCATACCTTTTAGAGGTCATGTTGCAGCAGAATAATTTAAAGCTATTAATGATCTGTGCTCGTCTGCCTCACCGGAAAATTGGGAACGGCTATTTGCTTTCCTTACGCTTATGTTTAGCATCCTCGCAAAAAAGGCCCCCATAGATTTCGCCCTCGCCACTCAAAGAATATCATTGGCAGACAGAATGAAAACAGTAATCATTTGCGGCTTTCTCTGTGCCGCTTTGTTACTCTGGCCATCAACGAACAACTACCAGATTTTATATTGCCAATATTTTACAGAGCTTCTATAATTGCTCTTTGGAAAAAGGATGGCGGAATAAGGCCCCTGTTGCAGTGGGGCTCACTCTACAAGATTTGTTGGCAAAGTCCTCGTCGAGAAGTCAATCAAGACTATTGTTCAGGTAGTTGCCCCACTGCGACTTGGCTGTGATATTATGGGGGTACCGCTGCCGTACATGCCACCGCTGCATACATTGAATCACACAGAGTCGCAAACCATAAAATATTAGTAAAGTTGGATTTCCAAATTGCCTTTAACATGATGCGAAGAGACTAGATTTAAAATTCGGTTAAACAGCGAATCCCTGGGATGTACGCCGCTATCTACGATTTAGACGGTGGACTACTTGCAGGCCATTTGCCTGCTGCCCTTTCCGACATTAAGAAGGTCCAGGACCTTGAAGCGGTCTCGGGCCTGAAGCCCAACGACAAGAATTGTAAGCTCCTCGTTTTGTCGCACAACGGCAGATAGGAAACTGCTGCCGCAGTACGAGCAAAACTACTCAATATTAAGTGGCTAACGGAGGAACGCGTCGAACTGCTGGGTGCACCGTTAACTGACGCAGCAGTTGTGTGTGCCCTCCAATAGAGGCTCACAGATGCGAAACCGTGGTGCCGTAGATTAAAACATCGAAACGCACATCCAGCCCTGTATCCTTCACGGCAAAGCCTTTCCACGCCTCGTTTAATTTATCATTTACGATGTTCTCCCTTGTACAAGAGATGACCTGCTCCACATTTCCGACGAACTCCTCCGAACGACGCTCGAGTGCTTAATTGTTTCCATAGTCTGCTAGCAGTCGTAATGTTCGATTGTTCGAAGTGTTTGCTCCCGTTAAAGACGGGTGAACAACTAGTGGTGTGCAGTGAAGGCTGCTCAAAAGTGTTCCACGGGGGTTGTCTAAACCCCGTGCTTCCCGAGGATGCGCACTCGGCTCCGTGTGGAGCCTGTGACACCCAGGAACCAAGTCGCGTTACGTTGTGCGGCCGATTGAGCGAGCTACAGTGGAACTTTGTGAAACTGTGGTTAGCATACACGGCTCTACAGGAGCGGGTTGCCAAAGACGAGGCAATCCCGCAGAAACAGTTTACCGCACCCCTTACGCTTACAGGGGGTTTGAACTCCACGCTAAGTGAGAAAATTAGCGTGGAGAAAAGCGGCGGATCGCGGACAACGCGGAATAACAAGAAAGCCAGGCTAGCAGACGGCACAGAAGGAGGTGACGTCACCGAGCCAAAGACGAGAGAGCTGGCTGGAGAGACCAGCAAAAACAACCGCGCAGGCGCTAAGAGAAGCTTGGCGTCTGCAGAGTTGAGTAATGACAGTGGCAACCTGAACGGCGCTGTTGTTGAGATGGAACCACCGGGTGGTGGTACAGCGGCGTCACCAGCTGCGGTAACAACAACGCCGACAGCAGATCCAGCTGACCCACAGAGAGGGTCTGCGCTGAGAATAATTAGCGGTTATAGGACCGTCAGCACACTCGCAGCGCTAGTTCTAGCCAGAACCATACTATGAGATCTCCAGGTTGACAAACGAGCAGCTGTGTGGTCGGATCCTCTGTTTGATCATAACGATGCGTATTCGCAGATGATGGGGGAGTGGCAACGTGAGTGGGACGCCATTCAAGAAGGCGAACCTGGCTTTCCTGTTAAGACGCTTATCCCCGACATCAGGTCTTGGGTGGATAGGCCCGGTGGAGAACTGACCTACCACATAACACAGGTCTTTACAGGTCATGGGGAGTTCCAGGCGTACTGAAAGAGGATTGGAAAGACGAATTCGGACATCTGCACTTTCTGCAACATAATAGCCCGAGACACACCGGAATATACGGTGTTCCACTGCCCAGCATGGAGAGTACCAAGAGGCGGGCTGCTCGGAGATGCTTTTGATCTAAAGAATGTTGTCGCACGTATGTTGGAGTCTCGAGAACAGTGTAACAGACTTGCGCGCGCAATAACAGGAATCATGATGGCCAAGGAGGAGGCTGTACGACGACGCGTCTCAGAGTCCATTGTAAACGATGCGGTTGACGAAGTTATTGGCGTGATGGATGGATGTGGTCCCGGCGGCGGTCGATTTAACGGATGACGCCCAGATATGAGCTGTTTGAGGGCCTGACTTGCAAGAAAAATTAATTTACAGAGTTTTAAACAAGAGCCGGTGCGGATAGTTACACGATATGTTGTGATGGTATTAGAGACGTTCCCCCCCCACTCCTTAACTGTGAGCAATATTAGTTTTACCTATAGGACCCGGTTACGGGAGATGACAGGAGGTATGAGGGTTTTAGCAGGTAATACAAAGGCTTTGGTAGCCATCGAGCTACTAGCCGGCGTGTAGTCCAGCACAGCGTTCCTAAAAGCATTTCCCCTTCCTGTATATAAAAAAAAGCTGACCTACGACCGGAGGAGAAGGCAGACGATGATGGTTTTGTTGTGGTTCGTAAGCGACGAGACAACAAAACATCGAATGCAGCGCGGTAGTTCAACGGATGACATAGGCGGATTGGAAGTTTATGCTAGACCTGCGAAGATCTGCGCCTTGAGAGTGGCACGATTGGCACAGAAGACATCGGCGGTCGGGCTGCAAGCGTGGCTTACTGGCAAGGGCATAACTGTGAAAGCAGTTTGGAAGCTACATACACATCGTAATGATGCTGTTTTCTGTGTGGTGGTGCGTGACGAAGATTACGCAAACTGTTGCAGAAATGAATTCTGGCCAATAGGAAGCCTGTTTCGTCGCTGGGTTAGGGACGTCCCCTACGAAAGGATGGTTAAGGAGAGTTTTAGTGCGTCTGGCTGTCTAAGCCCTTGTAAGTGACTGACCAGTTCTAGAACTGCAAGCGTAGTGGCAAACATACCTCTACGAGTGCTTCTCTGTAATTTTAAGGGGGCATTGGATCGTGCACGTGATGACATGTTCAAGTTGGTTGACATTGCACTCCTCACGGAGACATTTCAGTGGGACGAACTGCATATCAATGATATGCGGGGCTTTTACCAGCTGGCTGTCTTACCTGCGGGAGGTCGGCGAAGACTTGTGGGTGGGATATCTATCTACCTACATAAACGCTTACCACCGATGCAATGCGTCAGGAAAGATGAATACTGCGTGGATGCTCTCCTCTGGGAGGGTAAACGTCGCTGTATTCTACTTCCCACCTACATTCGATTCTGAGGAGGTTGCTGAGACGGTAAGCTTTGGACTTTCAGAATTAAACCTGACCATGCCAACTATCGTCGGCCGGTGATTTCAATGCCAGAATCGATTGTCCGGGCTAACGATGGTAAAGGCGAGGTGCTGCTTCAGGTGATGGCAATATTGGTCTACGATGTGCAAACGCGCGCGAAGACTATACATATTTAAGTCACAATGGAAGCAGCACCATCGACCTGTTGTTTCACAACCTTATCAGTCGTGAAATTGAAAGCTTCGATGTTCTCAATGAAGCGGCTCGAGAACACCAACCAGTGTTGGCCGTTGTCGATGTTCCCGGTATTTGGCGAGACCGACATAATCCGCCGCGCTGGTCTGCAATGAGACGGATTAATCTATCTCTTTTGGAAGAGCGGTGGGCGGTCTTGGGGTAAGCCCTGACATCGATGCTACCTGTGACCAGCTGGAGAGGACGATAGAAGTGCAGTGAAGTGGAAAAGGTTATGGCAGAAGAGATCACGCCCATGGTACTCTCGAGCCTTGTTGAAGTGCTCGAACTCCTGCGCCAAGCAAGAGCCAAAGCACCGTCAACACTGCAAGCCAGGCGGGATTACTTTAAGCGTAGAAATGCCTATATAAGACTCTGCTATGATCATAAAAGGGAACACGCGAGGCGGGAGGAACGACGGCTGCTTGAAAGAGCAGAACGAGAGCTTACATCGTGCGACCTCGTAGGGCGGGGAATCCGCTTAGTGACGGACAGGTAAAGAGCCACCTAACTAATATTTTATTCAATCGTGACGTTGCGGCCGTATCTCCAATCGTACAGCATCCGCTTACATTGGAGCAGCACAACATGAATCTGCCTTTCGGGGTGGAGGAGGTGTGTCCAGGTCCCTACGGTCACTCCCGAAGAGAAAGAGCTCAGAGCCCGATCAGGTCTGCTATGAGCATTGGATCCAGTCACTCTCTCTCTTGGCAGAAACTCTTTGTGATTTCTTTAATGAAATTATAAAGAGATGTCGGATAGAGGATGTCTAAAGTCTGGCATGTCGCCAGGCTTATCTTTCTGTTCAAGGGTAGGCATGGCTGATGACCATCTAGATTCAAATCTCTACCGTGGAGTGGCGTCAGAACGCACATTGGAGAAGATTTTCTGTAAGTTGGTTATTCGGCGGATTGAGCACGTGGCTGAAGAGGCACTTCCTACCAGAGCAATTCGGCTATAGGAAGAGGCCGAGGCACCTGTGATGCAATCCACGTTCTCCAATCAGAAATCGAGCGAGCTGTGGCAAAACCCAGAGGTCATCTGTATGCAGTCTTTATTGACTGCGTCAAAGCCTTTGACAAAGCCCCTCGCTATCTGATAGTTGAAGCATTCCAACGAGCAGGAGTGGGTGGTTCTCTTCTGAGTGTAATAGAAAGTTTCTTTGAGGAGGACACCTTGTTGGTAGACGGTGAGCAGGGTGTATTGGATATTAAGCAAAATGTGGGAACTCCGCTAGGAGACCCGCTGAGCTGCGTCTCGTTAACACTTCTCCTTGCTGACCTCGTCGGTTACGTCCGACATGAGTACTAAAAGGCCGTAGTGGTGATCTATGCAGATAATATCGTGGTCGCTCATTGCGACCTAGGTGCCATCAAGCGCATTAACTCTATGATAGAGGCGTTCCTTGTTTCGAAGGGTCTTGAGGTAAACACCAGGAAGACCAAAGGCGTGGAGGTCGATTGGCTGCCAGAGACGTTATACGTTGCTGCGGCCAACCATTGGAGTTTGTTAACTCTTTCCAGTATTTTGGCCTTCGGGTTCATTATACGGGAACGACGTTCACAGCGCATATAAACGAAACCGTACGGAAGGCACTTGTCCGTCTTTACGGGGAAGTAGGCAATGTCCGAAGACTGTCCGTTTTCTCAGCAAAGAGGCTCTTCATGCTTAAGATTGTTCCGGGGCTAATGTATGGTATGGCCCTGACAGAGGTGTGGAACCATCTCACACTGGCGAATTTTAACCAGCCTTGAGAGGTGTTTCTCATTATATATAAGGCGAGTGCTTTGCTTGTCTATTCGAGCAAGGAGCCGCTTTGTGTAAATCATATCAGGTTGTCCACCGGCTACTGAAACAATCCGACTAAGGCTGAAGATGCCGCGTACAGTACCATACGAATGTTTAATTTCTAAATGGGAAGCTAAAGTCGAACAGGCCAGACGGGAGGTCGGTGGTTTGGACGTTTTCAATGCCGTGCATCTTTGGTCTGGACGTGCATGTGACAGTCGCCACGTATACACCAGGTACATAGTGCATGGTTATCACTACCTGGTATGTTCAAACGCAGCCTTTCACGAGGAGTACGAGTTGCGCACCTGCCGGTTCTGCCTGCAGAGGTGTACCAAGTACCATGCAGTGGAATGCACAGCGCTGGACAAAACATCGTTGCACTACTTCTCTCGCCGGAAAGCGTAAAGAAGATAGAATATTATGAAGAAACCTCTTGAACTGTATATTATACTCAATCTGAGTGAAATAAATATAATGGAATTGCTTCCATAGGCCCGGAAGGTATATCGGAGGTGATTAAACGGGCTTTGCGTACGAGTTTGGATGAATTTGAAGCACGATGGAAGGCTCTATCCGGTATCCTCAAAGCAAGAGTCTCGACCGCATTGTCGTGAAGCGGAAACAGGCCTTATTCCTGTCTCGGGCGCAAACCACGGTTGACAAGGCTAACTACGAGCTTGCTTCGATCCTATGAGTGGCAAGTGGCTTTAGGCCCTCCTCTCGCCGCAAGTAGAGGACAATAACACACTCCGCGTCGTGCCTGGTGTTACCAACCGCTAACTAACTAGGCTACCACTGAAGGAATACGCAGTATTCGCGATAGGAATATACGCTCCCGGGTTCCACTAGCTAGTGGCGGTAGACGTGGGTGGCCGCCGCACTGGCGCAGTTCGCTCGGAACTGTTACCACCCTGACTCTGTGACGTCTAGCCAGCGAGTGTCTGCCTCGTATAATTTCGTTTGCATGCACGTTGCCTTGTAGCAGCCGAATTGGCGCCAAATATCAAATTAAACGCACGGCGCGCAGTAGCCAGTCCGTCACACCTGGCGGCTGGGGGAGACGATCTGTGCCGCTCATTTTTGCAACCGGTGTCGGTTCCCTGTAACAACAACAAGGGAACACTATATCGTGCCGATACAGCGCCGGCCGCCACTCACGACACTATGCAATAAACGACGTCGTCTGCCGTGCACTGCATAATGCACAGGTGCCGGCCGTAAAAGAGCCACTAGGCCTCACCGCCAATAGTGGATTAAGACCGGACGGTAAAACACTAACCCCTTGGGCAAGAGGCCGCCTATTGGTATGGGACGTTACCATGTCGTGTACAATGGCCAGCAGCTATGTCGCTCGAACAAGCCAGAAAGCTGGTGCCTCTGCTTGTCTTGCGGAGGACCACAAGTTAGCGAAATACAGAGAACTCAATCTGCAGTTCGTCCAGCCAATTGCTATAAAAACTTACGGACCCATGGGGGAAGAAACGTCAATTTTGTTAGTATGCTTGGAATAAGACTAAACGCAGTCACAAAGGATACTCGTTCTGGAGAGTTTCTACTGCAGCAAGTATCGATCAAGCTTCAGAGGGGAAACGCGGCGTCAGTAGAAGGGTCCCTTCCCACCGCTGAAGGGTTTCCTGAGGTTTCGTAGGACTACTGATGCTCTTGATACTTTTTTGATGAAGTAAATCATGTTTCTTCAATACCCTATATATTTGTTTTCTTATATATTGTTTTAGCATAAATATATATTAATTTTTTGCGCGCTCGATTCGGCAGTGCTGTCGTAGTTCATTTCTAGACGTTTCTATTTTTGTCGGCTCCCATAAAACGTATTGTTTTAGTCGAGCCACCACGTCCATCTAAGTGCTTTAAATTACAGTGCTTAGATTATCACGCATCTTCCTGCAGCGGCTAAGCCACATGTGTGAACTGCGGCAGTAACCAACACCTAGTCAAGGACTATACCATTGTTCTCAAATGCGCAAGCTATGAAAGTGCACACAGAGCAGCCTCCCCTTCGTCCCCGATTTAAGCTATCGCTTGGGAAAGGAACAAGATTATTAGGTTCAGTTAATTCAAACCACCGGCAACAACATCACTGCTGGAGTTTTGCCTTAATATTAGGCGCAATATGCGGGAAGTTCCGAAAGCATAGACACTTTTGCAATAATATTCTACGATAAAAAAAAAATATCTGTCAATGCACAATCACTGGCCAAACCTGGAAACGTCGACTGTTTGCTTGCCTTCATGACCACCGAAGATATCGGCGTAGCGTTCATCACGGAAAGTTGGCTGAAGAGAACGTCTCCTCGGCTGAACTTTCGGCGGGTAGCAAATTCAAAGTCTTTCGCAGAGATTGTGTTGGTCAAAACGGTGGCGGTGTACTGCTCCTTGTTAGTTCGAAGTTTGCATGCTCTGAGGTCGATACCGGCAATATTTCCTCTAAACTTATTGCGGCTGAAATGATTCTTCCGAACGGCACAGTACGACTTATCTGTACGTACTTTAGCCCTACGGGATCACGAGCGGAGCTATCGACTAAAATGACTGCTCTCATAACCGATCTCGAAACAATTATATCGGATGAACAAAGTGTAGTGCTTGCTGGAGACCTTAATCAACCTGCATAAACTGGACAGATTGGCACTGTTCGTCCAGACGAGCAAAATTACGAGCCCATAGTGAACCCATGGAAGAAATGTTTCTTCAGTACTGTTGCCTAGCGGGACTACTGCAATGCTTTGAGCATCCCACGAGAGGTACCAGTGTTCTTGACATTGTTCTGGCTAGAGATGATATTGTTACCAACGTCGTCGTTTCACCGGTTGCAACAGCCCATCAGATGGTCTCGTTCACGATCTCCAGTTTTCCCAGTGTGACGACAACTCGGACACAACTCTAGGATTTTGACAAGGGAGACTATGAATGCATAACCGTGAATCGGAGTGCTACGAACTGGACGATCTTCTTCCAACCTTGTATTGACGTAAATGACATGTACAACAAATTTGTCACTTTCATGCACTTCCTGCTGGACTGTTGTGTTTAGGAAGTCTCCTAATCTGTATGATGTTCTGGATTCTAGCATAGAAAGCATCATCCAGCAATTGCCAGAGCGATGCCAGAAGAAGGAGCTAGACTGCAAAAGAAACTGCAAAAGATGCTTCTTAGAAAACGAATCATCAAAGAAAGCTCCGTAGCCCAATCAGCTGTTTCCACCGCGGTTCATAGAAACATCCAAAGGCGAATGAAAGTTGAAGACTGTATAACCTCGATCAATAGAGCGGATGGATCGGTTGCTACACTAAAAAAGAAGAAAGCTAAAATTCTGCGCGGAGTATTCGCTGCAACAATGTTTGTCCGGAAAGTAATAGGACTGAGTCGATTTAAAAAATGTATTAAACCAATTGTTACAATTCTTTAAAAACTTTTAAAATAGGCTCCTTCTGCGTCGATGCAGCGCTGCCAGCGCGATTTCAAAGCATCGAAGGCGTCACGGTAGGCATTCTTCGGAATAGCCTTGAGAGCCGCGGTGCATGCTGTCTGGATCCCCTCTGTCGTCTCAAAATGCTTGCCTTTCATCGTCCTTTTCAGGCGAGGAAACAAAAAAAAGTCCGGGGGACCACATCTGGACTGTAGGACGGCTGCGGAAGCGTTGGGATGCCGGCCTTGGTCAGGTAGCTCTTTAGTACTTCCACGTGAAACTTGGCGTTGACGGTTTGTCCAGGAGGAACACATTTTTGGTGGACGATGATGTCAAAAAAGACAATGAGCATCGTTTTGACTTTCGATTTGCTCATTCTTCCCTTTTTTAAGCGAGGAGACGCTGGCGTGTGCCACTCTGATGATTGCCTCTTTGTCTCGGGATCGTACTCAAAGATCCAGGACTCGTCGCCTGTGATTACGTTATCCAAAAATTAGGGGTCACTTTCACACATGTTCAAATTTTCTTGGCACATTCACTCGCCGCAATTTCTGGTCGTCAGTGAGCACTTTTGGGACCATCTTCGCGCACACCTTGCGCATGTTCAAATGCACCGTCACAATGTCATGAACCACAGATTTTGGTAAATTTAACATCTGGGCAATTAAACGAACACTTAGTCGACGGTCTGAGTTCAAAACTTTGCGCACACAAGTCACATTGTCGGTGTTTGTCGAGGTCGAAGGTCTTCCACCACGGTCTTTATCGGCAACCTCTTTCCGGCCCTTCAAAAAGGCTTGGTGCCACCGAAACACACCACTTCGTGCTAAAGCAACATCTGGGTAAGTCTGCTTGATAATTTCAAACGTCTCTGTTGCAGATTCACCGAGTTTCACACAGATTTTAGTCGCGTACCTCTGGTCTAACGAACGCTGCATTTTCGGCTTGCACCACTAAGAGAAACACGTCGCGTGAAAATGGCTGTCCTGATTCTCCCGTTGCTAGGATACAACCGAGCAGCCGCTCGTTCGTTAGCTAGGAGCGCTCTCTACAGAATCCAGTCGGCGCGCGCACGCTCCGAAGTACAGTCGCGGCGAAAAAAAATCAGCCTGTATCTATCACCCACGGAAGTCCAGCTACGCGACGCACGACCGTCTCTACCAAGGCCCCCTGAGTCAGAGGATCGGTGCATGGTTAAGGACGTTGACTCTTCTCCTGAAAATCTTGAACGCCACCTTCGCTCTCTGGCGCAAGCAAAGCGCCACGCCTGATGCTATCCCAGCTGTTGTATAAGAAATGTGGATATAATGCGTGTGTTCTGTTGTCATTGATATTTCGTAGAACCCTCAAAGATGGTTGCGTCCCAGATCTCTTCCGCTGCGCCATTGTCTGTTCGGTTCATAAACGCGGCGACAAAAGTGATCCAAATAACAAAAGGCCTGTATCGCTCACCCCTGTGCCGTGCAAGCTATTTGAAAAGGTGTTGGCCGATGCGATCTATAGAAATGCGAATTTAAAAGGTCTAATTTCGAGCGAGCAATTCGCATATCGACCAGGCCATTATCCTGTCCTACAACTTCTAAAAACGCGAAATGACTGGGCTCTTTAACTAATGATAGCAAGCCATTCGACTGTGCATACTTCGACTTTAAGTCTGCATTTTAAACCACTACACACTCGAAGCTTCTGAACATTCTCCTGCGGTACGATGCTGGACAGCAACTCACAAACTGGATCAAAGCTTTCCTTGAACATAGGATCTTTAGAGTGAGGGTAAATTATTGTCTGTCGTCAACTGCTGAGGTCACGTCCGGTTGTCCACAGGGAACAATTCTCGGACCTCTTATGTATATAATATATACTGACTCTTTAAAGTATATGATATCTAAATGAGTGCGAGAGCAAACAAATTATTTGATTCTATTTTGACGAACTCAAAAACCGGGATCAACATACATGCGAAAGCTGTTGCCCGGAAAAAATATTTAACAAAATGTTTGCTTGGCGCAGTACTAGGAACGCGAATTACGCACAAGCAAATTAATCTGTTCAAGTAAAGCCCTGCTGCTAAAGGGTGTGTAAATATAAATATATAAATATAATAGTAGAAAGCGCATTGCGCGGACAGCCAACGGTCACAGCATTTAATTTGAGCATCAAAACTCAACAAACACCACTGAACAATCTCAGTTGTACGAACACCACTTCATTACGCAGTTAACTGCCTTGGAGACAGTAGCAAATTAAGTAAGGCAAAGTGCTTGTGTCTTCTTCCCGTGGTGTTGAAAGTACGGTGATTCGGGGCAAACGCGACTTAGACGAGAGCTTACGGTGGACAAGATAGTCAACAATTTGGTGCCGTGACCAGGATTAGTGACTTTTAGATTGGCTTACTTTTGAGACCTGACATCTCTAGTCAAAATGTGTTTAAATATAATTTGCTTATTAGACAATTTGAAAATAAGACAGTTTGCTTGGTCGACGCTTCTCCAACAGAGAAACTAATGTATTTTAGAAAACCTGACAGACGAACCGAAAAAGCTTGTGGCTTCGCTCGAATTTTTTGACAACAGTTAAAGTCTCGTACTTTAATTGATGAGAAAGAACTATGGTAGGGTTTACGTCGTTCGTGAGCGACATTCTAACGATCGAATGAACATTCGCTGTGTGACAAACCCGAGCGATCTTCGTGGTTTATGCTTGCTGCTCAATAGTGTGACCGCGAAGGTCCAGACGTTTGCTGCTCTCAGTAGCCAGACGTATGCAGTTACATTCTGGCCTGTATTACGTGCTGATGTTCCTGGTGAAGCCGTGACTCCAACAGACTAATGTTAATGATGTAACTGTTAAAAATTTTTTTAAGTTATTAGCGTTTTCCCGGTGGTTGGTGAACTATATAGATTATATGGCACAACTTTCACATAGACAGCCCTCGATGCTGGAAGAAAACGCAACAAGGAGAAAACATTCACTTCAAACGAGCAGTGTCTACAGTGTTGATGACTAACAGCATCAACGAGCAACGCGGCAGCCACAACAGTGCAATCAGCAACAGCACCCAGCAAAATCTTCTGATTATCTAACCATTTGATATACAGCGCCTTTCAGTGTGAACCACAGACTGCGAGACTGCAAGGTTCGAGCGTATTGTGGTGCTTGTCAATCGCAGCGATATTTCTATGCACAGAAAGGCTGCTGAAAACATATGAATGTATTGTTTATTAACCAATATTTGGTTTATGCACATATGTGCTACAGCTCTCCTAAGTAACTTTCATCAGCGATATTGCTTTTGTACACTGTTGGAGATGACACAGATCACATGATTTTCCGCATAGGTTGCATTCATACTCGGTTGATATCTCATGTCACTCATTTCGTATACATATCTTCATATGAAATCCATTGCAAACCCAGTAACGAAGTATCTGTTTCTACAACATGGGCTCTTCCAGTAGTTTGTAGTAATCGCTCTAGTCTCATAAAAACGCCAATCAACATCCGCAAATTTATACTCCCATTCGGCAAGATGAATTCTCAAAGGCCTCCGTTTTCAGCAAAGCATAAGTTGGCCTGAGCTCCTTCGGAAAAAGTGGTCTCAAGGCCAATAGATACACAAGCCGATTGCGGCTAGTGCGGTGGACTACTAGCACTCTTTTTAGAAAGCTGGCCTTAATTTTTTGGTGTCTCAATTTTATTTAATCAAAATAGTATTGAAAACATCATTATTCCTACGGGATCTCAGGGAACCCTTCGGCGGAGGGAAGGGACTCTTTGACTGACGCCGCGTTTTCCCGCTGTAGCTCGATCGATACTCGCTGCAGTAGGAACTCTCCAGAACAGGGATCTCTTGTGACTGCGTTTAGTCTTTTCCCAAACTATTTAAAAAATTTTGATGTTTCTTCACCCATGGGTCCGTAAGTTTC
Organism: Dermanyssus gallinae; assembly: GCA_003439945.1. Classification (NCBI taxonomy): domain Eukaryota; kingdom Metazoa; phylum Arthropoda; class Arachnida; order Mesostigmata; family Dermanyssidae; genus Dermanyssus; species Dermanyssus gallinae. The sequence continues at coordinate 193,622 of QVRM01006927.1, forward strand.
TATGGCAAATGGCTGGACGACAAACTGCGGATTGAGTTCTTTGTACTTCGGTAACTTGCGGTAGTCTTTTCCCAAGCTATTTAAAAAATCTTGATGTTTCTTCACCCATGGGTCCGTAAGTTTCTATGGCAATTGGCTGGACGATAAACTGCGGATTGAGTTCTTTGTACTTCGGTAACTTGCGGTCCTCCGCAAGACAAGCAGAGGCACCAGCTTTCTGGCTTGTTCGAGCGACGTAGCTCCTGGCCAATGTACACGACACGGTAACGTCCCAGACAAGTAGGCGACCTCTTTCCCAAGGGGTTAGAGGTTTTGCCGTCCGGTCGTAACCCACTATTGGCGCTAAGGCTCTTTCACAGCCGGCACCTGTGCACTATGCAGTGCACGACAGACGACGTCGTTTATTGCATAGTGCCGTGAGTGGCGGCCGGCGCTGTATCGGCACGATAGAGCGTGTTCCCCTGTTGTTGTTACGGGGGACCGACACCGGTTGCAAAGATGAGCGGCACAGACCGTCTCCCCCAGCCGCAGACCAGACACGATGCGGAGTGTGTTATTGTCCAGCATCGTACCTAGTTGCGGCGAGGGGAGGGCCTGAAGCCACTTGCAACTCATCGGATCGAATCAAGCTCGTAATCTAGCCTTGTCAGCCGTGGTTTGCGCCTGAGACAAGAGAGAGGCCTGTTTCAGCTCCACGACAATGCGGTCGAGAGACTCTTGCGTTGGGGAAACCGGTAGAGCCTCCCATCGCGCCTCAAGTTCGTCCAGGCTCGTACGCGAAGCCCGTTCGATCACCTCCGATGTACCTTCCGGTTCTATGGAAGCAATCATATGTTTAAAATCTGTGATTGAGCCCACGTAGCACGACAGGGCCAGATCTTTAGTCGTACGGACACTGAGGCTACCTGCGCTGACGGGCAGCGTAACTTGGGCCCATGCGTTGTCTCCTAGGTGCACGTTGAGTAAGCACTCGAGTGTCGTTCGGAGGAGTTCGTCGAAAACGTGGAGTAGGTCATCTCTCTTGTAAAAGGGAGAACATCGCAGAAGATAAATTAAACGAGACGTGGAAAGGCTTTGCCGTAGAAGATACAGGGCTGGGTGTGCGTCTAGATTTTTTAATTTACTGCACCACCGTTTCGCATCTGTGAGCCTCTTTTGGAGGGCACCCACAACTGCTGCGTCAGTTAACGGTGCACCCAGCAATTCGACGTTTTCCTCCGTTAGCCACTTGATATTGGGTAGTTTTGCTCGCACTGCGGCAGCAGTTTCCTCCCTGTCGTTGTGCGATAAAACGTGGAGCTCACATTTACTGTCGTTGAGCTTCAAGCCCGAGACCGCCTTGAAGTCCTGGACCTTCCTTATGTCGGAAAGGACACCAGGCAAATCGCCTGCAAGTATTCCATCGTCTAAGTACTACGGTCGCAATTCTGACTGCAATCGTGCCTGAAGCTCATATAATCCTATGCAGAAGAGGGCAGGCCCACACGGCTCGCCCTGCTGCACCCTGCACTTTGACAGTATAGACTTTCCTTGCCAATAGAGGTTATACGGGAAACGATACATCTGCTAGATAGCGGCATACAGCTCAGGGTTTCGCTGTTTAATAGAATTTAAAATGTGGTCTCTTCGCATCATGTTAAAGGCATTTTGAAAATCCAACTTTACTAAGATTTTATGGTTTGCGGCTCTGTGTGATTCAATGTATGCAGCGGTGGCATGTACGGCAGCTTCGGTACCCCCCTTAATACCACAGCCAAGTTGCAGTGGGGCAACTAACTCAACAATATCCTTGATTGATTTTTTTAACGAGGACTTTGCCAACAAGTCTTCGTAGAGTGAGCCCCACTGCAATAGGTCTTATTCCGCCGTCCTTCTTCCGGAGAGCGATCAGAAAAGTTCCGTAAAATATTGGCAATATAAATTCTGGTAGTTGTCCATTGATGGCCAGGGTAACAAAGCGACACAGAGAGAGCAGCAAAGGATTACTGTTTTCATCCTGTCTGCCAATGCGATCCTTTAAGTGGCGAGGGCGAAGTCCATCGGGGCCCCCGCTAGAGCAGTTAGGGAAACTTCTAATTGCATTGCGGATCTCCGCTGGAGTAACGGAGATTTCAGATCCCGGTGGTCTGGTCGCTGGTGCGTCTGGGGAGGTTGAGGAGGGTGAGGGTTTTTACTTATTTTAGCTTCCCGACGGAAGCGTGCCAGGTTTTTCCGAATAACTGATGTAAGGGTGCGTCCTTTTTCTTTTCTTGCGGGGATGCTACACACTAGAGAAGGGAAAGCAAATAGCCTTTCCCAATTTTCCGGTGAGGCAGACGAGCACAGATAATTTATAGTTTTAGATCATTCTTCTGCAACATGGCTTCTAAGAGAGCAGGGTGTGCAAGATATAATTTTTAACTTAGATTTAATTTCCCCGACTTTCGGAAAATAGTCGGCGATGTGAAAAGGTTGTCCAGGGTCTGTTTGAAGTTGTTGGTTTAGTAGTCGGCTAGAAGTTATCGGTTGAGTGGGCGTGTCTGCCTGTAGTTGACCAGCGAGTTGTTCTGTCTACGTGGTTGACGAGACCCAGCGTCGGCTATCAGTTTGCCGTTTGGTCATTACAAAGTTTCGGTCTGTACTACCTGTGAGCCCTCTGAGACACAAGATCGCAGGGAAGCCGGGTCTTCGATTGAGTCTTCTGCAGTCTTTGTGCAGGGGTGAAGACCGCTTTTATTGAATTTTCTATCTCTTTACGGATGTCTATCCCACCAGACTGGGGAGTCAATTGTTCCGCAGATACCGATCGAGAGTTTAGAGACAGCTCCGGGATGATCGACGCGATTCGTTTTTCGATATCAGCGCCTACTTGAGCCACTATGATGTCAACTATCCGCGGGATAAGCTTCTCTGCAACCGACTGCAAGATATTTTCTATGCTAAGCGTAGGAGCACTCACGTTGTCAGCGACTGTCCTTACAGGCTGACTTGGGGCGGGCTCCCTCGTTGTCGTATCACGCACGTTATTTACAGAAACTTTGACTCCATTTTGGATGACAGCAGCAAAACTGCGCCTGCTGAAATTTGCGGCGGGCTTAATGTCCACCACGGGTGCGCAAAGTTTAACGAGTAAGGCCTCAGGATGTTTCTGAATTACGTGTTTGGCAAATTTCTTCAAGAGTTCTATACGATTTAGCCGCTGAACACACGACCCAAATGTCGCTTCGTGGCTACCTTTGCATAAGCAACAGCAAGCGGGCTGATTGCAATCTTTCCTTTCACTACCGATCTGGAACAATTTATTCGAGAAGTGACAGGAGCACCGGCTAACGACTGCAGACTCCACAGAGCTGCTCTATCCTCAGGGTTTTCTGCGACAATAACTAGATTTCCCCCTCTAGTAAAAGTTGGTTCTTCTACCGGACCGGTAATGTGTCGCGATGTCGTCGCATATGGCATTAAAGTTTATTTCCAACTGATTATCTTCGGCTGAAAATATTACAGCATCAGTTTTCTCTTTGACTTGAACCTCGGTAATTGCTTCTTTAGCTACCACAGGTTTACCCCCAGCGCCTACCTTACACCATCCTGCATCATCTCCAGCCTCAAGCGGCTGTTTTTCAGCTGACTGCTTCTTAGCTGCTGAGACTGTCAACTTCTTTCTTTTGTTCTCATCAGCCTTGCTCAGCTGTTGCTGCAGAGACGGACTGCTGGCTTTCCGTTTGTTGTTCTTCTCCTCCTCATTGTATCGGGTGCGCTTTTGTCGTCGGTACATGCCAGCGGCTGTTGCTTGGTGACGTCAGTGTCAGCAGTGGAGACCGCTTTTGTAGCAGCACCGACACGGGTGTCGTTTTGCACATCACGGGTGTCGTTTTGCACTTCACGGGTATCATCTGGCAATTCTTTGGTTGGTTCCGATACTACCAATGGTGGAATTAGTGGCTTTAAAGGCGGACTCCGTTCAACCGGTATTGCTCTACGAATGCACTGGCTCTAGTAGGATCACCTCAGCACAGCACAACCGTCAAGACAGTCGAAAGTTAAGTTAAAACGTGCACAAAACACAGAGCTCAGTCAAGACACGTCTGCACCATTCGATAGTAAACAATTGAAAATAAAAAAAACAAGCTTAAATTTTGTCAAGTACATCCAGGTTTGCTTTTGATAGATGAAGCCATATGACCTGTATGCCGTAAGCAGCGGTCGGCGCAATCTTTAAATTAAAAAGTTTAAGAGCGACATCTAGCGACAACCGATGAGGCTCTGGGATATTATGAAACGATAAAATGCCCTTACGAGCTCTTATTTCGATATTTTAGTAAAATTCAAACCCTGCGTTGAATACTCCAAGATAGGAAAACTGTTGAACAAAATCTATTGGTGCTGAACTCAAGCGCAATTCGTCTTTTTCTGCGAGCCTACCTCCGCGGTGAAACTTCATTACTTTCGTTTTAGCTACGTTCATCACTAGAGCATTTAGGTCAACAAATTCTTGAAGTGACGCAAGCGATTGCAGCAGATGAAATCGACTCCGGGAGTAGAGGACGAGGTCATCAGCATACATGAGTGTACTAACTTGCGGGTGTGTCGACGCTGGATTTTGTCCAGGAGACGCTCACCAATATTGAGAGTAATAACGGGTTAAGATTATCGCCTTGTGCAACTCCTGTAGTCAGAGTAATAGGAGTGTGTTCAGTTACCCCGTCGTCGATAATTACATACCCCTCCTGCAGCATAGCTTGTAATAACTTTAGTATTACCGCTGGAACACCACATAGCGCTAATTTCTCTAGGATTATTGTTCGTGACGCCGTATCAAAAGCCGCCTTAAAGTCTACGAAAACAGCAAATAGAAAGGTACGTTTAACCCAGGGAGTCATTTGAATACTATTGAGAAGAACAGCGCAAGCCGTCAACGTCGACCTCCCTCGCCTAAAGCCGTGTTGCTGCTCTGGCAAGCACTCGGTACTTTCCACAAAATCTTCTAGTCGACGTGCTACCAATGCTGACAGTACTTTGTAAATGACGCTTTTTTTTGCTATGCCACGGTACGACGAAGGTGTTAAGGGATCCCCTTTCCCCTTCGGTAACACACTTAGAAGGCTGACCTTCCATTTTTTATGTAAGTGCGATGTCTTCGTGGTTTTTTTGAAAAGAGAAGCAAGACAAGGAGCCAGAATAATCGCCTGCTGCAGATGTTCGTTCCGAACGAGGTCTGGGTCCGCAGCCTTTCCTGACGGCGCTTTCGTTATCATATCCACAACCTCCGACATACCGATAGGGCGAACTAGCTCCTGCCAAGCTTTGGTTGTCCCTTGTCCCCAAACGGAGACGTATATCGGGATGCAACTGGGAATCGTTGATGAGCTGGCAAACATCTGTCGAAAATAACCATGCAGCCTCTCAGGCGATACTGGACAGGCTGTTGAGCGCATCTCGGAGCGTAGCCATTTATGTGGATGAAGCTGGGACTGTCTGAGAAGCTTGTTTTGTGCTTCTATCTCGTGCTCCAGTTTAGCTCTACGCACCGCCTTTTTATAGATCCGACTGGCATTCGTATGCAGGTAATTTCCGGGCGACTTTTTGCCAAGATATACGTCTGAATCATACAGTGTTTCAGAGATCGGCATTTTTGGGTATACCAATAGGTTTTTCGAGAATTACTCGGCTGGGGACGCACGCTGTGCAGTATGACATTTTGAATTTGTGTTGCATATATTTCGACATTCAGGAGGTTCGTAACAAGGAGAACATCTGGCGAGAGCTCCAGTAAGCGGGTTGAGTCAATGGCAGCGTTTAACTGTTGCCGCCTTTGACCTCCTGCCTGATAATGTACCGTAAGCGACATTGCAACAGAAAGATGTCGTCTTGTACCAAAGGCCAGAGTGTTTAACTGCGGACCCTCGTACCTGATGCTATTGTGTCTGGCGTTTGTGGCGAATATATCTATCGTAGACCTCCCTTGTGGAGCTACATAGGTCGGTTCCTCACTCTGTGTACATAGTGTGTTCAAAACGTATCGCGACTTTTGTGTTTTTTCAAAAATTATTCATTTATTCATAAATATCTATTTTGTCCCCTTCAAAGTAATCTCCATGAGATATTATACACTTGTGCCAACGGTTTTTCCAATCTTCGAAGCACTTCAAAAAACCATTTTTTTTAATCTTGTTCAGCTCCTCCTTCGATGCCGTCTTTATCTCGTCAAGCGTAGCGTAACGTCGTCCTTTCATGGGCCTCTTCAGTTTAGGGAACAAGAAAAAGTCACAGGGGGCCAGATCTGGGGAATACGGTGGCTGCGGCATCATTAGTGTGTTGTTTTTGGCCAAAAACTCGCGCACAAGCAACGATGTGTGAGCAGGGGCGTTATCGTGGTGCAAAAGCCAATTTTTGTTCTTCCACAAATCCGGGCGTTTCTGGCGGATTGCTTCGCGCAAATTGCGCATAACTTGCAGGTAATATTCCTTATTGACCGTTCTACCCTGTGGCAAGAACTCATGATGCACCACGCCCCTGCAATCGAAGAAAACTGTCAGCAAAACTTTCACATTCGACCGAACTTGGCGCGCTTTTTTCGGTCTTGGTTCGTGCGGCAGCTTCCATTAAGATGATTGAGCTTTGGTTTCCACGTCATAACCATAAACCCACGATTCGTCACCAGTTATGACCCTCTGGAGCAAATTTGGGTCGTCGCGGACAGAGTCCAACATCTCATTAGCAATGTTCATGCGATGCTGTTTTTGGTCGCAATTGAGCAATTTTGGTACGAATTTCGCGGCGACCCGTCTCATGCCCAAATCATTGATAAAAATCGAATGGCACGAGCCAATCGATATGTTTAGGTCCTCAGCAACTTCTCTAACGGTGATTCGACGATTGGCCAATACCATTTTCTCCACTTCATTAATTTTTTCGTCTGTTGTTGAAGTGCTCGGGCGTCCGGCACGCTCTTCGTCGTTCACATCTTCTCGGCCTTCTGAGAACATTTTGTACCACCGATAAACGTTGCTTCGGTCCAAGGTAGCTTCTCCGTATGCCACAGTCAACATTCGGAATGCATCCGCGCACTTAATTTCGTTTTTCACACAAAATTTGATACAGGTTCTTTGATCCATTTTTTTGAATAGGTAAAAATCGAAGACGATCCAAAACACGTGCAAGCAAAGCAGCTGTCAACAATTAAGTGAACATTCAAAATGGCCGAGCTTGTCGGCATAAGTGAGAGACAGGAGTACCAACATAACGCCACAAAAAATCGAAATTCGAATATACGTAACCCGCGAAAATTCAAAAGTCGCGATACTTTTTGGACACACCTCGTATAGTGCTTCTATGCCATTAAGCTTACTGTTATATAGTACAACTACTACGCCGCTTGCTCTTCCGAGAACTTTACTCCGTTGTCCAAGACATTCTATCAGATACCAACCGGAAACTACCCAGGTTGGTTCCGTGGCCCAGGTCTTAGTGAAGACCAGTACATCACATTTACCTTTATATATATATATAAAATATTGTGATGATTTATTAATCATTTACAATACGTTTGCACACTCGGCAGTGTTCGCTTTAATAAAAATGGTAGTAAAAAGGTGTCCACAAGGAAACCCCTCAGCATACCGCCCTATAAGCATGCTCTCCTGCCTATCCAAGGCAGCTGAGCATATTATCAACGGGCGACTAGTTAGAGAATTAGAAGACAAGAAGGCGCTGTCAGAAAACCAGTATGGTTTTCGCGCCGGCCACTCCACACACTCGGCTATCAGCAACGTTCTAAACATAGCTGAAACACAAAGAAATTCACCTATCGCAAACCGGGCGCACTGCCTGGCCGTCCTTATTGATGTCAAAAACGCGTTTAATACGCTCTCGTGGGACGCCATAAACCAAGCACTTGGAAATAAAGGCGTGTCTCCCTACCTACAACGTATCCTAGCGTCGTATCTAAAGGACCGAGCATCTACATACGATGGAGTGGACTACGCCGTCACTGCCGGGGTTTCCCAAGGATCTGTACTGGGACCAACCCTGTGGAACACAACCTATGATGGAGTACTAAGACTGCCGCATCCCCCGGGAGTTTTTTCTATCGCCTACGCAGACGATCTGGCACTGATCGTTACCGCCAGTGACGAGGATTTGCTCGAAGGTACAGCCAACGGAGCCTTGGCGGATATCCGACAACACCTCCGCACGCTTGGCCTCGAACTGGCTTCACAAAAAACGGAAGCAATCCTTCTAAACGGTCTGAAGCGTCCTCCACGCAACCTAAATTTACACCTGGAAGGCCATCCAATAACAACAAGTACCTGGGCGTGATCCTGGATAGAGCTCTCACAGGAACACCTCATGTGCGCTATGCAGCTAAAAAAGCAGCCAAAGCCTCAGCAGAGTTGCGGAAAATCCTCCCACGGACCAGAGGAGCAAGCGACTCTCGGCGCCGACTCTTAGCATCAGTAATAGACAGCATCATGTTATACGCCGCACCCTTATGGGAACGCACTACTACAAGAGCTACAACACGTCGCCTCCTCAACAAGACCCAAAGACCTATTGCGCTTAACCTAACACGAGCAAGTCGCACGGCCTCCACAGCAGCCGTACAGGTACTCTCCAGACAAATTCCCTGGGACTTGAGAGTAAAAGAATTGGCATCAAGAAACCCTGTAACCAACGTTCTGACGGAGGGCACACTAGTCAGCAGAACTGACACACTAAGCGAATAGAGCCAGCAATGGGAAGCAATCCAGCCGGGCCATCCTGGATATTGGACAAGATCAATACTTCCTGATCTTAAAAAATGGTACAGCCTCAAACACGGCTCGCTTACCTACCCACTCGCGCAACTGTTAACAGGTCATGGTGCCTGGTTTCAGCGGTAAAACTGACTCCCCTGTATGCCGCATGTGCAACTCGGGGGAGCCGGATGAGTTTAGGCACTGCTATGAGCGGTGCTCCTTCTTCGACACTGAGCGAGAGCTATTGTCCCGGAAACTAGGACCGCAGAACCCCCTGACATGCCAGGCCCTTGTAGAGGCGCTCCTTAAAAATCATAAATCCTGGATTCTAGTAAGAAGGTTCGCACAAGGTATCTCTGAGGCGAAAATAACCGCCGCACAAGCCGAGCAGCCTAAATATATATATATATATATATATATATATATATATATATATATATATATATATTATATATATATTTTTTTTGGGCGTCTGCTACGGCGACAAACGGTCGTGTTCCGTAAGAGCTCTGTGAATATTCGCTTCGTTTTGGTGATCCTACCTCGTTTTCCTGGACAAGTTTTGTGTGAGTGCTCCTTCTCGTTCTCAAGTGCCTGGTGTGGTGTGCTTTTCCCATTTTTTCCGAGTTTCTTCGTGTTTTTTTGCCGTTTTGGTGTTTCCGACCAAACGCGCTGATGGACGGCGATGCGGATGCGGACGGCGAGAGCAGCGGTTCGCGCGAGTATCCACTCGAACTGGCGTCTGCTACGCCGACATCGTCCGCTGCGCTAGCGGCGTTGTCTGCCATGGCGGTGGAGGGTTGCCGCACGATGCGGTCACGTTTAGAATTGTTGTCCGATGCACCTACGCCCGACGTGCGCTGCACGCCGCCTGCGACGTCGGCGACCGTCTATGGTGCAAGCGATGCTGCTGTTCGACCGATAGAACAGCCTCGCCCAGCTGACAACGACACAACGACGGCAGAGACAGTGGCTACTGAGACCGCACCAGGTGTCTCAGCTGCGCAAAAGCCTGCTGTCAAACGGGCCCGTGCTGCCTCAGACACGGAGGACTCTTCTAACAGTGCGGGGGTTTCTCGGAGCGCCGGCGATACGGCGAATGACGACGGCTTTGTGACAATTATGAACAAGAAGTCGGCTAGACGGGTGCTTAAAGCTGAAGCGGAACTCTCGCGTTTCCGTGAATCGGTTGACAGTGGCGCCGGTCCAATTTATACAGTGCGATTTCTGCCACAGGATTTATCGGCTTTGCCGCCCGAAGCCCCCAACAAGCAGCAGCAGAGCCAGCGCCCGGAATTTTCGGCTGAACAACTGTTGAAAGTGTTCAAGGCGCTCCATGACCTTGTGCCGGCGGCAACGTTGGGAGGGGGTCCCAAAGGGATAACGGCCACGATGCCCACTATCTCGGCCGCAAGTGAGTTGGTGTCACTCAAGGTATTAGGAGGCGTGACGGTCGTGGGTCTATGTTCCTCAATGGATCAGTTTTGGGGCGTTATCAAAGACGTCAACCCGGCCTTCTCTGACGAGTGCCTTCTATCCGAGCTCGCCTCGTACGGCGCGGTAAAAATAAGGAGGGACACGAGGCCTGGGTGGAAAGATAAGCAGAACATCCGAGTGCCGTCTAGCAGGATACACGTTCTATTCAAAAGGACACCACCTAGTAAGGTCTTTATTGTGTGGAGGGATCACGATGTAACGGTCGAAGCATCGTCGCCGATTGTTTGCTTCAATTGCCAACGTACTGGCCACACGGCAACTCGTTGCACTCGCGCCCGTGCATGCAGGAGATGTGGTGCGCACGACCGTCTTGCCGCATGATGTCGAAATCGCGCTCGCTGCGTTGACTGCAGGGGCCCTCACCCTAGAGGGGACTCGTCTTGCCCCGTATTCGCGTTAGCTTGCGAGAAAAACAAGGCCCTGCTTGGGTCGCGTATGCTCCAACATGCGCAGTTGTCGGCGCCGGCAGCCACCCTGGTCACCGCCCCGGACCCCGTACTCCCTGGACCACGCGAATCGGCACCTGGGACCTACGCGGCGGCGGTACGCCGTTTGGTGATTCCAGTCTCTTCAGGCGTGGCCCCGGAAGCTTCGGCAGCGCCCGTCGAGGTCGTGCTCCCCCCCTTCCGGCCGATCCCTGCCCCCCGGATCTCTTTGCTCCGTTCGAAGACGCCGCCATCTACTGAAATGGAGCTCCCTAAACAAGTGGAACGAGTAATGGACGCTGCTCACCGCCCTCCCAAGCGCCGTCGCCAATTGGTTACGGGTAGATCCGTCCCGCGCGGTCGCGCCGTCCCCCGCGTTCGGTCGCGCTTGCCTAAGTCGACAGACGACTTTGACCTTGGTTGTTTGTCCAAGGCCGCATCACTGCTCGCACGTACCAACCCGAAGCTAGCCGACACGCTTCGAGGCATCGTTAACGCACTGCGTCCGCTGCTAGCTCTGGCACCGTTGCTGCAAGGTCTGGTGTCCCCCGCACCCACTTCCCAATGACGGACCCTGGCTCAGCTTCCTATCCCCCTCCCCAGAGCGATCCAGTAGCAGATAACCCCTCTATAAGGGTTACTTGTCCCAGATGCGGCCGGGACTTCACCCGCCGCGGTCTCCCCATTCATCAAGCTAGATGCCGTTCCACGTCTGCGACTGCCGCACCGTCTCCGACTGTATCCTCCGCGCCAACACTCCCGTCGCAGCCGAGACAGCCGCTGGTCGACAGGCTCAGCATTGCGATCCAACAATCAAGGGTGATGCGCGTGGTTCCCCGGGCGGTGAGGCCTTTGGTTGCCGAGCTCCTTTGCGACGTCCTCGACCTTGTGGCGGCCAACAACGACCTTCCCTCGTGGGAGTCGCTCCTGTCATTTGCTTATGTGGTACTTCAACTGCCACTTCGCACCTTGTCGCCAATCTCTTTGGCAGCGACTGTCCGATCGAACCTCCGTGCATTTCGCGATGGCTGGCGTTTTGAGTATCGCGTAGGAGGTATTAGAAGAGCCAGAACGGACCCGTGCGACTCGCCTGAGGACTCGGCACGCCGCGTTTCGAGCAAGCTATCTGAGGGAGACGTTTCCGGGGCGGCCCGACTATTATGCTCTACCGACTCATTTGCCTCGGGGGACGGAGTCCTAGCTTCGCTTGCCACCAAGCACCCACCTGCTCCGCCGCACTTGGCTTTTCCTGCCCCTCCTGACTCGATGTCGCAGCATCAAACCTCAGTCGATGACGTCTTGGGAGCTGTAGCCGGCTTTCCGGCCAGTTCGTCCGCTGGTCCTGACGGTCTCCGCCCGCGCCATCTAAAGGATCTCCTTTCCCCCGGGATCGGACCGGTGGCCGTGAGACTGGCCGCATCACTCGCCAGAGTGATGAACGTCCTGAGATGGGGCCGACTGCCGGCTGAGGTCAGGGCGATCGTGTTCGGCGCCAACCTATTCGCACTGCGCAAAAAAGACGCATCAATTCGCCCCATTGCCTGCTCTCTTACGTTACGGAGGATCGCAGCAAAGATAGCCTGACGCAAGGCCAAAGAACCTATTATGGAACAACTTGGCCCGCACCAGCTGGGATTTGGCATGGCGGGCGGAACGGAGACTGTCGTACATGCAGCAAGAGCCTTTATGCAATCAAGTCCCCCCGGTACGGCACTCCTGAAGTTGGATTTTCGCAATGCATTCAACACCATCCGTAGGGATTACCTCCTTCGTGCGGTTCGGGATACAGTCCCGGAACTCTTCACCTTAGTAGAACACGCGTACAAAGAGCCATCCGTCCTGTTGTTTGGCGCCGAGACGTTATTTTCGGCATCGGGCATACAGCAGGGGGACCCCTTGGGACCGGCCCTATTCAGCCTGGGGATACGTGAGCTGGTTAACTCCGTTCAAGTGCCATTCAACGCTTGGTACCTAGACGATGGCACACTTGGTGGACCGATGGTGGACTTGCTCGATGAGGTGCGCAGAGTCCTTGCTTTCGAGGCAGTCAGTGGTCTGGTGCTGAACACGGCCAAATGCGAGGTGTTCGCTCCGGGGACAGACCCAGACGATCCCTCATTGAGGGCCTTGCTCGAGCTGCTACCGGGGTGTAGAGTCTTGGCTGACCACGAAATGAACCTTCTTGGCACACCGGTTCTGCCCTCTGCGCTGCCGGGACAACTCGACCCCTTGATGGACAGATTGTGGGCGATGCAGGTACGTCTACCGCTTGTTGGAGCCCACCAGGGACTCTACCTGCTTCGCTCGTCGTTCTCCGCGTGCCGCATCGTACATATTTTACGGTCCATAGACTGCTCAGGTGATTTTAACCATCTTCTCCAACCATTCGACGACCAGGTGGTGGAGGCCCTACAGACAGTGCTGAGTCTAAACTTACGACCACGAGAGGTGCGCCAGGCGGCCCTCCCCACGTCCATGGGCGGCCTTGGTCTCCCCTCAGCTCGATCCTTGGCGGGCCCGGCCGTGGCTGCCTCGATGCATGCTACGTCGGATAATGTCCAGCGCCTGCTCCCGCCGGCGGCTCAGGCAATGTTCGAGGCGGCTCGTGACGATATAGCGACTGGACTTCAAGCTTCATCGCCTGGTCCCGATAGACTAGCCTGCCAGAGGGCCTGGGCCGAGAAGGCTCACGAAGCTTCGCTTAGTTCGCTGCTTAAAGAATGCAGGGATGACCAGGACAAGGCACGCCTTTTAGCTGTCGCTCGCCCAGGAGCAAGCGACTGGTTGCATGCACTACCCGCTGACTCACTGGGTACCCGCCTTGATGACCAATCCACCCGGATATGCGTTGGCCTTAGATTGGGGGCTGATTTGGTTGAGCCACACAGATGCTCTTGTGGCGAGCCCGTTGGGCGACTCGCCAGACACGGCCTGTCTTGCGCTCACGCAGCGGGCCGGCGCCCAAGACACACTGCCCTCAATGAAATGCTTGCAAGATCGCTGCGGAGGGCGGGGATTCCGTGCGTCCTGGAACCACCTGGGCTTTTAAGCTTTACTCTCTGACCCCTTTCCTTGTCGGTCCCGGCGCGTCCCGCCCGGGGACTGCCGTTACGCGAGCTGAGACCTCAAAGATGAGAAAGTATGCAGACCTAAGTCGGGCGCACCACTTTTCGCCATTCGCGTTCGAGACGATGGGTGGCCCTGGGCCCCTCACGGTAACAATGATCTCTCGGGTTGGCGACGCATTACGGCAGACGACAATGGACAAGAGGGCGCACGCCTTCTTCTCCCAGCGACTGTCCCTGGAGATCCAAAGAGGTAACGCGACCTCAGTGCTCGGAACTATGAGAGACTGGATGGACCCTGACCTTCGTGCCAGGGGGCGGGCAGGACTTCCTCACGGGCATGAGCGATAGAGCGACTACGGCGCGCAGAAGGAGCAACTAGGTCGACGAGCAGCAACGCCGTGAAGCATTTTATGTTTTCTTCTAAATTATAATGAAATAAATCAGATCGGCTTATATATATATATATATATATATATATATATATATATATATATATATATATATATATATATATATATATATATATATATATATATATATATATATATATATATATATATATATATATATTTATATATATATATATATATATATACAATAGTCGGCTGCTAGCACTCACCCTGAGCGGTCGAATGCGAGCTTCGCTCTGTGGAAAAACGGTGAAAAGTGAAAGCCTGAGGTCCCAGACGGTCTGTTCAACGACACTCGAGCAACCGCATCTAGTGAGAAATTCAGCACACACCCTAAACACCTCACAGGTACTGTGCAATACATAATTGCGTGTCAATTCCGGTGTCAACTTTGGTGAAAATTTCGAACAGTCATAATTTCAATCGCTCGTACTTCGAACGCCAACTTGTTTACAATCAATGCTTTAAACGAATCAGCGGTTTTTAGAACATCAGCTGCTCTGTATGGCCAGCGTGTTTACATACAGTCTCTTCAAGCGCATATGTTGCATGAACACGTAGGCAACGTGTATGAACATGCGGACGTGCAGGTCCGTACCCAGCGCATACATATACTAACATGCGCTACGCGTGCACATATTAATAGGCGCACGAATACTTGGCGGGACGTGCTGGTACATGGGCGAACGTGTCATTGCACTCGTGAAACTCATGAATAATTGCGTGTGAATGCTTGTGCATATGGTGTGTGTACACATATGCGTAATGCTCATATTTTACGTATAAGTGCATATACGTATAAAAAATTCCTAAGCAAAACAATATTTATAATAATAACAATAATAAATTATTATTTATTTTCATTATTATGTGTTAAGACAATACAATTGTGAGGTGTGAATGTGTATCCTCGTTATTTCATGGTTACCATCTAGCTGTTCTCAGCCCATCGCACCGAATATCGACGCAACATTTCCTCTGCAAACTGCCAGTGAAAGCAGCTGCCTCAGAAATTCGTCTTCGCGTATATCCCCGGTGTTTGCTCGTATTCCATCACCTAAGTCTTTTATAAATTTCCTTGTATTTCTGCTGACCGAGCCCATTGTTTCCATTGCAATCGGCACGAAATTGTATCTAGGCTCTAACTCTGTGTAGTTACGCCACTTTTCTTTTTCTGCGTGTTCGGCAACCCATTCCGCCTCCGTCGCGCTGTGGCATAAATAAGACGGTGCGGCCGTGCAGGATACTGTCGCATCCCAAACCAGACATTTGCCTTTTTCCCACGGCGGAATGGTCACACCGTCGGGCCTTTTATCGTCATGAAGTCTTAGTCTGGGTTCCAGCATGCTAGGTATTTCTGCTCTCCGGAGAGCTCTTTGAATTATTGCGTTTATTTCGGTGTGCCTAGGGGCCCGGCCTTGGCTCTTAATGCAGCTCAAGGGGTGGAGGCCATCCTTCTCCACTGGTTTTCCGCAGGCCTTACAAATGTGTGGTTCGCCTATCGGCCCGCCGATTCTTAGGGCCGACACCATGCGGAATGAGATGTTGTCCAGCAAAGTGCCGAGCTGCGGTGACGAAAGAGCCCTGAGAAATCCGCCACTGAAGGTGTCTCGTGCGGCCAAGAAGACCGCTTTCTCTGTGGGAGACTCAAGGCTTTCGATGCTCTCACGAGCTATGACTTTGCATCTGTAGTTGTCGAGCACTCTCTGCGTTGTATGTTTTTCCCAAGGGCCTGGATCCAATCTCAGTTTGACCAGTGACTCTGCCTAAATAAATTCTTATTATTGTTAATAAAAAAAAAATAAAAAAAGACGGAAGGAGCCGGTATGGATCCCTTTAAGGGTCTCAGCGACCCCGATCGGCCAACTGAAGAGTCAAAATGACGACAAGAAAGAAATTCTAGAAGATAAAATAAAGAAACAGAAAAACGAAAGCGATGAATCAAAGGAGAACGAAACAACTTCACATGAACACTCTAACGGTAAAGCCCACAAAAACACGGGCATGGGATTAGAAACTGATAAAGAGGTAGGAGACGACCCCGTTTCTCCGAGAACACCAGGCGAAAGCGGACGATGGCCGGATCTCCAGAAGACCTACCGCAGAAAGAGAGAGAGAGATGAAAAAGATGAAGAACATCAACGGACTGGTAACTCGGCTATGAAAGCACAAGATGAAGGTAAGACTCAACTGGAGGAGCCGGACACAGAATATGAAGCTATGAAGAGCCTCCTGGAAGTCGTGAGGCAGCTCAAAACACTGAAGGAAAAACACATTACTACTAAAGGGGACATTAAAGTTGCCATAACCAGGCTTGAAAGTAGAGCGCTGCAGCTGAAGGCCGATGTCGAGGATAAGCTGGCGGCGCAAGCCGATACCTTGAGGCGGTTGCAGAAGTGTAAGAACGAACTAAATGGGGTCCAAGACAGCCGATTCAAAGAGGCCGAGGAATGGCAGAAAAAGACGACACAGGCACATGAAGAGATAGTAAAATGGAAAGCAAAAGCAGAAGAACTACAGGCCAAAATCGAAAAGACAAGACCGACACAAACGTGCTCAAGATGCCAACAAGAAAAAGAACACAAACATAGGGACCTACAGAAGGAAAGAGATATAAGAGGCGAACATTGCAGCATTGTCCTCTCTAGAAGAGACAGCCAGATTGGTGGCGGAAGAATGGCTGGAGGAAATTTTTAAGGCCACTAATCTCACAAAAGACAGCATAACAACCGACAGGGAAGCAAGGGCTATGCTCATCAATAAAGGTTCAGAGAAGGACTTAAACGTACTTAAGCAGATGAGTAACCAATTCCCACTCGCCGGCTCCGTGACTCGGCTTCCGATTGGTGGGGTGGCGGTTCTGCGCAGCAGCGAGCAATTGGAACTAGTTGACGCGGGCACAGAAGATGCAGTGGAACCCACTGCTGCTTCAGCCAGCAGCAACACAAGACTACTTGTGATCAATGTTGGAAGTACAGAGGATACTCCAGAACAGTTCCTGTCAAACCTCAACAAGGCCCTACAAAAAAGTCATTCGGCAAGCAACAACACCACTGTGGGACTTTACATCTCCCCAGACTGGGAGGGACAGTCAATCAGGAGAGCAGCGGGAGTCTGCTGCAGGAAAACAGGAGGAATGGCAGAACTTGTGGCAGACGGAAGGAGCCCGACAGCGCCAATAAAAAGCAAAGAACGGACGACTGAGTGCCAGAGTTCCATTAGGATAAAAGCAAAAGAAGGCATGTCCATGGAAGACATGATTAGAGACATTGCTCCTCACATTAATTAAAAGGACGCCGGAGTAAAGATCGGACCGGTAAAGAAAAATAAAGATGGATACATAATTCTTAAAATCACGGAAAAAGGAGTCGGAGGCGGCATGTCTTTTGCCAATGCTCTGAGACAGGGAACAGGAATGGAAATAGACATTAGGGAAGCGACGGGTCCTACTCAAATTGTGGTGCTGAGGGACGTTAACCCTTTTATCCCACTAGACGAGATAGCGAAGGGATTGCGCAACTCGTTGGACCTGCATGAAACAACGAAGGTACGAGTCGAGAGACCAAGGAGCAACAAGAGAGGAACATGGCAATGTTTAGTAACTTTGCCTTGTCGAGATGCTAAAAAACTCGTTGCCAAAAAAAGTGTCACCATCTCAGGGCGCCTATGCAGGGCTGAAGAGTGGTTTCAAATCCCAACATGCTATAGGTCCAACTTGATAGGGCATGTAGCAAGAGACTGCTAAAGTGAAGAGGCAACTGCTAGAAGGTGTTACAGATGCGGGAAGGAGGGGCACATAGCAAGGGAATGTAAGGAAACTGACTCCTCGTGCTACGTGCGCAAGGAGAATGATCACAAACCGCGCACTATGGCTTGCCCGCAGTACGCCAAAATACTTAGAGAAAGGAAACAAGCCGCAAGATTGGAGGCAGAAAAAAAGGAAGCCAAGGCCCGGGAATCAAGGACGGAGCAAAAGAAAAAGGAAGAGAAAAAAGCGGCCAGAGAACAGAAGAAGGAAGCTCAAAGAGACAAGCATACATCAGATGGCTGGCTACAAAAAGGCTCTAGAGGGGCGGCCCGTTTTCAACATTTGGAAAACGAAGTACTAAACTTTTCAGAACAACAATGAACAGGACCAAAGTAATACAAGTAAACTGCAACAGGAGTAAATACGCGCATTACATGGTCGAAGAGATAGCCTCAAGAAGAGGAGCCAAGCTAGTAGCGGTGAGCGAACCAAATCAAGCAATGGCAATAAACAAAACAGTGGTTTTCAGATCAAACTAAGAGTGCAGTAATCATAAACACCGGCTCCATGCAAATCATAAGTCATGGAAGCGGGCACGGCTTTGTATGGGTGGAACTGCTAGAAGGATGGAGGCTGTACTCTTGTTACAGCAGCCCCAACGGCAGCCTGGACGAACTTGAAGACCTACTGACTGAAATCGGTGCATCAATAAAAGAAGCCACAAACGGAAAAGGCGTAGTAGTGACAGGAGATTTCAATGCGGCATCGGAAACATGGGGCTCGCGGCGAGCGATCAAGAGAGGGAGAATCTTGATTGAATGGGCAGCCAGCCTGGAACTGCATATACAAAACGATGGCAAAGACCCGACCTTCCACAGAGCCAAACATCAGTTAACGGTCGATCTAACGGGTGGCCAAACTTTTGTGTGGTGTCGCCTTATCATGTTGAAAAAAGACGCCCCACCTGTTTGACAATTCCGGGCGCTTCGTTGCTACTGCAGCCTTCAAATCTTCGAGTTGTCTGCAGTAGACGACGGAGTTGATCGTCTGACCCATTGGAAGCAGCTCAAAATACACGACGCCCTTACAGTCCCACCAGCAGCACAGCATAACCTTCTTCTGATGAATTTCGGGTTTAGGAATAGCTGCGGCCTGAGAACCTCTGGGGACCCAACTTCTTTTCTGTGTTACGTTTCTGTAGAGTATCCATTTTTCATCGCCGGTTATCAATCTCCTCAGAAATGGCTCATTCGACAGGTATCGACTCGCCCTTCAAGCTGCCTATCATTGAGGTCGTGTGGTAGCCAGATATTCCGCTTGCACGAGAAACCTGCATCATGGAGGCGATTCCAAACGGTTCCGTGGGAGACTCCTGTTACATCTTCAATTTCTTTTATGGTCAAACCTGGGTTCGAAGTAACCAGGCTTATGACTTTGTCGGTCTCCACAACATTGGGTCGTCCTGACCTCGGTTCATCTTCGAGATTGAAGTTTTCAGCTTTGAAACGGGCGAATCGCTTTTCGACTGTGGATTTGTGTACTGCGGGTCTGCTCCTGAATGTAAGCACCCAGCCGCACTCTCAGGCGGCCCTGCTGCAGAGCGCGGGAATTTCAAAAATGTGGTCCCAGAAAGCCGACGAACTTTTTGACTTACCTAATACATACATATAGAGCATAGGTGACACTTATTATATATATATATATATATATATATATATATATATATATTTGGCGAAACAAACGTAAGCGGTTTTGCAAGTGAATGTGATAGCGGCCATGATTTCAAGCGCCCCTGACGGGGGAGGGTTACCTCCCGCGAGCCTTAACATAGCGAACCTACGCACGGGTGAACCCGCAGCTAATGACGATATGTCGAGGCCGGCGAGTGCTATGAGCAATGCATCCGTTGGTGTCAAACGGAGAAGAGAGGGCGCCGACGTCGACTCGGCTGTCGATGAGCTGCAAAGAGACGGTTTCACTGTCGTCACGAACGCGAAAGTGAAAAAAGCAGTGATACGAGAGCAGAAACAGCTAGACAGGTTGAAAGACGAGGTCAATTCGGGAGCACTCGGAGCATTCAGGGTCCGGATCAGGCACCGAGAGAATTCGGACGGGAGTCTAGCTGAATTCAAGGAGGGTTCGATGATGCGCCTATTTAAGGCAATTCACACCTTGGTGCCGGAGGGTCGAATCTCGGGCAATAGGAGCAGCATTTTCGTGAACATCTCCTCCATGGACGTAGCTCAGAGGCTCTCACGCTTAACGCACATTGACGAAATTCCGGTCACCGTTTCCTGCCCGGGCTTAGCATCGTTTAAAGCTAGAATCCAAGTGTTTGCACCTCGATCACGGAAGAGGAGATTGTGACAGAGCTCGCAAACCTGGGTGTTACAGACGCTCGAAGACTGTTCGTGTCGTCTGGGGACCAAAAGAAGCCGCTGCCTAAAGTCATTCTGACGTTTAACCGTCAATTACCGGCGTCACTATTCTTGGGATACCGCTCCCACGCGGTAGTTCTGGAACCCGATCAGCCCAGAATATGCTTCAATTGTTCCAGGGTTGTTCATATAGCGGCAAACTGTTCCCTCCCTAAAGCCTGTCGCAACTGCGGCAAAGAAGTCCACCTAGCTACTGACTGTCCGAATGCGTCCAAGTGTGTCAACTGCGGGGGACCTCACGACGCCAAATCACTTAGTTGCCCGCGACTTTTCTTTCTAAGAGAAAGGAACAGGATCCTGATGGAAGCCAGGACTCTCCACCAGGTCCGTGCTACCCACCCAGACGCATCCATTAACGAGACCCTGACGACGCCTACACCTTATTTACAAGGCTCAAATGCCGTCGGTCAAAGTTCAGGCCCCCCAGAAGAGCCGACATATGCCTCGGTGGTGCGCGGCATTGCAGTTGGGGGTGACGTCACTCCGCAGCTCTTACTACCCCGGCCAAGAACAGCGCCTAGAAAGCGTCTACCAGTTAAGAAACGAACGAAGGCCACATCCCCTCGCCCCCGGGGATCTCATAAGGCAGCGACTTTCGGGTCGGTTGGGTTGGTCCGGGACTTGCTCTCTCTTAAGACGGAGCTGTCAAAAATGGTAAAATCAATAACAAACGCGTTACAACCCTTACTGGCGTTGTTGTCGGTTGCCAACAACCTTAAACAAACACAATGATGAATGATCACAATGATCACACAACGGCGGCAGAGTCTACACGAGCAACTGAGCCGGGTCCCCCAGAGCGCCCCGGCCCAAGCGTGATACCCGAGCCCGGCTCTGCGACAGTACCAAATTCACAGGGGACCAACAGGGTTACTTGTAATCTTTGTCGCCAGACCTTTACCAGGCGAGGTCTCCGTAGACACGTCACCGTCAAACATGGGGGCGCGGACACCACACATATCCGTGACGAAGCCATGAACGAGTCCAACCCAGACCTCACGGAGCTCATTCAATCCTTCATGAAAAGTGGGACGCTGGTACGAATCCTACGGAAAGCAGTAAGGAAATCGGTGGCTGACGCCTTATCGGAGGTGTGCTCAAGAGCAGCCCTGGACAACGACGACGCTGCCTGGCTTGGGCTGTTCTCGTTCGCCCCAGTCGTGTTGAGGTTACCTGTCGGCCGCAGGGATACACGCTCTCTGACAGTTATCATCAGAAAGAACCTGGTGGAATTTCAACGTGGAGTCCGGCTGACTCACTTGGTTTTCTCGTCTGGTACAGACGAGTCAGGCCCTAGTGTTGAGCGGATTCGTCCAAACGCGCGAGCCGTGCTGGCCAAACTATCCGACGGGGTCGCTGCAGGGGCAGCCCGCCTCCTTCTATCGGATGACGTTATGGTTGATGAGCCAGCTGCTATAGCATCGTTACGGGCAAAGCACCCCGTCGAACAGTCGAACCCGGTTTTGGCCGTCCCCCCCCCTCTCAACAGCTCATGCTTTCTTCCACCTCGGCTGAGGATGTGCGCTACGCGGTGGGTTAATTTTTAAAGAGCTCGAGTGCCGGCCTAGATTTCATCCGGCCCCGTCTGCAGCAAGACCTTCGTTCACCGAGTCTTGGCAGCTCGTCCGAGAGACTTGGCAAAGCGCTGGCAAAGCTGATTGACGTATTGCGCTGGGGAGCCCCACATCCTGGGTGGCGTCCTCTTATTTCTGGGGCAAGGCTGTTCGCACTAAAAAAGAATGACGGCTCATATAGACCCATCGCCTGTTCGTCGGTGATACGCAGGGTCGCGGCGAAACTGGTAGTGGGGGACTCCAGATATGTCATCTGCCGGGTTATAGGGCGTCACCAGTTGGGTTTCTCTACCAAGCGGGGTGCAGAAATCCAAGCGGGGTGCAGAAATAATGGTGCACGCTACCAGGGCATTCATCGACTCTCGGCAGGAGTCCTCCGTACTAGTCAAACTGGATTTTAAAAACGCGTTCAACACCGTGAAGAGAGATCACTTGCTAAAAACAGTTGCAGAAGAAGCTCCCGTCATCTACCATCAAGTCTAACTGGCCTACGGTGATTCATCACACCTGATCTTACCCTCGACATTGCTTACCTTGGCAGTGGGTGTCCAGCAGGGAGATCCCCTCGATCCCCCTTTGTTCTGCCTTGCCGTGAAAGATCTGGTCAACTCTCTCGAAAGACTTACTCTTTCGACTAGACTCGTCCACTTAACCTGTGGTATTTGGACGATGGTATCATAGGAGGTAGCGCAGGTACAGTATGTGAGGACATAAAGAAAATACTAAGCTTCGCTACATGCAGCGTCCTAGAACTGAACCCGACCAAGTGTGAGGTCCATATAAAAGGAATGGGCGCAAATAACACACCTGTCATCCTGGATTTACTTCCGGGGTGCCGTGTAGTTGGCGACGACCTAGACCTTCTTGGGGTGCCTTTATCCTCCGACAACCTCACCTCGACGATCGAGCGATGGAGAGAAAAACTCCAGGTCGGTCTCAACCGCCTCCCTCAGCTTGGCGCTCATAGGGGATTGTACCTTCTACGTTTGTGTTTCTCCGCTTCGAATCTGAACTACCTGTTCAGAGGTGTCAACTGTATAGCCTTTGCATCTCACTTGGGAGAACTAAATGTGAAGCAAGGCGACGCGTTGGAATCTCTACTTAACCTGCGGCTACGGGGCGACCCCTTAACCCAAGTATCACTACCGGTCGCAAGAGGCGGGTTGGGACTCCCTGAGGCAGTTTCCCTTTCAGTTGCGGCGCATATTGCCTCCCTGCATTCAGCGATCAGCGACATCGAGGCCATCCTAGACCCCCAGACTGTGGTGCATTTCCGATCTACGTTGGAAAAGACCCAAGGTGAAGCCATCGCATTCTGCGGGGCTCTCCCGGAGACCCCTTCTCTTCAGTCTGCATGGTCAGAGTTGACACACGACCATCGATGGAGCGACCTGTGGAGCCGAGCAACTTCCGACGCGGACAAAGCGAGGTTTTAAGCAGTCTCCTCGCCGGGTGCAAGCGTATGGCTACACGCCCTCCCGAGTCCTCAACTGGGTACCCTTTTAGACGATGAGTCTACACGAATATTAGTCGGTTTGAGAGTGTTGAGCAGAACTGGTTTCCCCCATCGCTGTGGTTGTGGTGACGAAGTCGACTCCCTAGGCCACCACGGTCTTTCTTGCGCCCAGAGTTCAGGCAGGATCGCACGCCACTCGGCCCTGAACGAGACGTTCTGCAGAGGATTACGGTTGGCAGGCTACCCATGTGTGCTGGAGCCCCCCGGCTTAGTCAGAGATGACGGAAAAAGGCCTGACGGAATGACTCTGACCCCATTCGATCGGGGCCAGATGCTGGTGTGGGATGCGACCGTTACCGACTCTTTAGCCCCTTTAATGGTCGGTACTGGCGCAGCCCGCCCTGGACATGCGGTTGCCTTAGCGGAAACAGCCAAGTGCAGGAAGTACTCAACTCAAGTATATATATATATATATATAGATATATTATATATATATGATATATATATATATATATATATATATATATAGATATATTATATATATATGATATATATATATATAATATCTATATATATATATATATATTTTTTTTTTTTTTTTGAGAGGAGGAAATGCTATTTTACGCACCGTCAGACTGGAGAAAGGCAAACGGCCCCTTATCTCCATTCTGGTGTGTGGGACTCGGCGCGATGGTCCGCGCCCCTACCCACTAAAACCTACCTCTCATAACGCACTTGACACAGCCCAGATCTTCGTTTAATAGTACTATGGGCCGTGGGGGTGACATCCGGACTATCTAACCAGGTTCGCCTGCTTGTTTGGCGAAGTCTGTTCTCTGGCTGGCGTGCCTTGTGACAAGAGAGAATAATTTTCTCTTCTTGCGCTAATCCTGTCGTAACTCGCTCTTCTCTGCGTCCCGCATAGTTTCTTCTCCATCAGCACCTCTTGCGCAACCGCTGCTCCAAGGGTCCATGCTGCTGGTTCTGAGCAGATGAAATCCATGAATAGGGCTAGCCCATCTCTCGGGAGCACGAAAGGGTGTTTAGGTCTCTGGGCACCCGCGTTCGTCCAACTATCTCTCACCCTGTTGCTTGCCTTACGTCTAGCCTCTTCCCAGCACGGGCATTCTAGAAGAGTATGTGCCGCGTCATCTTCAACGCCCAGCGTGCAGAACATGCACGTGTCCGAAGACGCCTTACCGATCCTGTATAAATAGGACTGGAAATCTCCGTGACCGGTGACTATTTGCGTTAGGAAAAAGTCCACCTCCGGGCCTATTCAGCCATTTCTCGATGTTCGGTATCAGATAACGGAATTTGGCTCCCGCCTCGTCCTTCCTGAGGCTCTCCCATTCCGCCTGCCATCGCAGAAGTGTTACTTTCGTTTCCTCTTCCTTTGCTTCCTTTGTCGTCCTATCTGGACCCCGCTCCCACAGTCTTCGTCTTTCATCTGCTTTGAGGTCCCAGTGCGGGGTCGCTGCCAGAACCAAAGCTGCCGCTGTGCTCACGGTCCTCTGTAGGCCTGTGTGATGCGAAGAGCCGGTACCCGTTGGGCTCTTCTGAGTAGGCCTTTTCGATGTGTTTCTCCGCACTTCTTTTTGAACCATACCGGTGCACCGTACAGGACGATGGATTCTGCCACTGACATGACCAGCCTTCTCCTTGAGGCTCTGCTAGGTCCGTAGATATTTGGCAGGATTTTGGCGATATCGTTTGCCGCTTTGCTTACCTTTATGATTGCCTTCTTTGGGTGAGGCACTCCTGTGAGTCCCCGGTCTAGTTGGACGCCTAGGTATCTCACCTCCTTGCTGAATATTATACTTGTTCCCTGCAGTCGTAGATTAATCTCTCTGCAGTGCTTTCTTCCTATGAGCAGCACTGCCTCTGACTTCTCAGGAGCTAGTTCCAGTCCAGCTCTCTCCATCCACCTTTCGACTGCCTTAAGCGATTTGTTAGCGGCTAGCTCTAATTCTTCTGCTGTTCGGGCCTTGACCATAATTGCTAGGTCATCCGCATAGGCCTACAGGTGGACCCCTCCTGGGAGTCCTGGCAGCCTTAGTACATCGTCATAGGCAATGTTCCATAGTAACGGGCCAATGATCGATCTCTGCGGAACTCCCGCTGTCATCTGGAATGAAACCCCAGCGCAGGAGATTACTCTATCCTGTAGGTAGCTGGATGTGAGCTTTACCAAGTAGGGCGGGACGCCCTTCTTGTGTAGGGTATCTAAGATTACTTTCCAGGGAAGACTATTAAAAGCGTTTCGCACATCAAGCATAACCGCCATAAACAGGTCCCTGGTTTGCGGTGTCGAGCTATGTAGCCTTTCAGCATCTGAGATAACCCTGTGTATCGCAGTAAGGGAATCCGTACTGTGAGTCCGAGAGAAGGCCGTTTTCCTCCGCGAAGTTTCTTAACCTCTCCTCAAAGATTGCTTCAAATTATTTCGCCAGTGAGTTCAGAAGGCAAATGGGTCTATATCCCCCACTGCCCTTTGGAACCAATACCACCTCCGCTTTTTTCCACTCTCTCGGGAACCTCCCCTCACGAAGCAGCTTTGTTGCGGCATATGCCACGAAGTCTGGGAACTCTTTGCACAGGTAGCGAATTACCGCCGGTGGGATTCCGTCAGGTCCCGGTGCCTTGCCTATCTTTATTCTGCCCGCCACGGCTGTCACCTCCGCGACTGTAACTTCAGGTATTTCTGAAAAATTGTTTGTGCTCTGTTTGTTCACCATTTCGTACATCTTCCTGTTGAAGTCCTCGTGACGTGGGAATAAATTCCGCAATATTTCTTCTTTCACCTCAGCTGCGATGTCTACCTTTGGTTTAGCAAAGCTTCCCCGCACTAGCTTATAGGGCCGTCCCCATGGATCGCCGTCCAGTTCAGCTAGGAACACCCTCCAGCTTTCTTTCTTGCTTCTCACTATCTCCTGTTTTAATATAATTCGGCTTTCACGATATTCTGCTAATATCGCATGGGTATTGACACTTCCCTTGGCCTCTTTAAGCTTCCGCCTTAGCTTCATGCATTATTTGCGAGCATCCTTGATTCTTTCGTTCCACCAGTAATTTGGCTCTACTACGACCGTTCTTTTGGGATGTATGGCTAGCGTACTGGCCACCTCCCATGCTCTTTGAACCACTTTCCTGTAGCTTGCTATGTCTTGCAGGCTATCACATTTTGCTATTTCGGCCTGAAAGGCCTTTTTAAAGGCGTCTTCACTCTTAAGTTTACGCCGAGGAATACCTGGTTTCCGTGGTGGTTGAGACTTTACCGCCTCGAGAACCCATTCGATGCAATTGTGATCACTGAGATTCTCTTCTCTTGCGAGAACCTTCCAGCCTCCGATCGCCTGTGCTGTGTTTTCATTGGCCAAGGTGATGTCGATAAAAAAATCTTGTCCGTTTCTTTGGAAAGTCGGTTCCGCGCCGTCGTTTATTACAGTCAGGTTGTTGGCGGCCATCCAGTCCATCAGGAGCTGCCCCCTGCGATCCGTACGGGCTGACCCCCACAACTTAGCGGCAGAATTGAAGTCTCCGGCTAGTACTATGCTCTCGTCATTACTTCTGTCTTTTTGCATCGAGACAGCCAGATCATCTAGGTATGCTTCGAACTCCTGTACGGAACAGTTAGGGCTTATATAGCACGAGTATACTCGGCCTGCTCCCTCTACTTCGATCCAGGCATATCCGCTGCCGGCGCCCTGCTTTCTTAGTTGTATCGAGCTGTCCCGGATTATTATGCACGCATTTTTATTCTTGCTTGTCTCCATTATCCATTCTGTTTTAGTTTTCCCCAATGTAACGTTAGGCTCACTAACGAGAACGATTGCCGCTTCTTGCTTTGCTGCGATGTCTTCCACCATCGTATGGGCGTGGCGGCTTCGATTGCAGTTAACCTGGATGACTTTGATCGGACTTGTTATTTTGTGGCTGTTGGATCTCCTGCACCAGAGGCGTCGGATTTGAAACCGTCGTTGGCGGTCGCGTTTACCGAACGGTTTCCGGCACCACCCTTTGTGCTCCATCCTTCCTCGTCCGTGACAACTCTGTAAGCTTCCTTTCGGAGCTGCTTCCGGCTGGCTGCTTCTCTCTCCTTGGTTGCTTGCTCTTTAGTTTGTGTGATCTTGTCCAGGGCAGCCTGCTTCTTGTTCTCTATAGCCTTCTTGTACTTTGGACAGGCCATGGAACTGGTTGTATGTCCGTCACTCTCGCATTCGACGCAGTGTGCCGTTTGCTTTGTGCACTCTCGGATCGTGTGGCCGCTTACTCCGCACCTAAAACATCTCGGAGCGTCTGCCTTGGGGTCCTTGCATTCTCTAGCTAGGTGGCCGATTTTCTGACAATTATAACACGTGGGGAGGTTGATCCACTCCTCAGGCCTGCACATATAGTTCCCAAGAGTAAACCGCTTTAGGGCCAGTAGCCTCTTTGCGGCCGCCCTCGGTAGGGTGACTAGACATTTCCACCCTCCATTTTCTCCGCGTCTAGGATCTTCTGTGCGGATGCTGACCTCTTCCAGGAGCCCCAGCTTGTCTCTAAGCTCCTTTTTGATTTTGACCGAGTCCATGAAGGGATCGACGTCCCACAGTACTAGAGTCGTGTTGGCGCCCTGAGTATCGCGGACACTGACCTCTCGCGCGGCACCGTTTCTGATAGCGTCCGCGAAGGTGGCTCTTCCGCCCGGCCTGGTCTCTGAGATCCTAATGATTAGATCTCCGTCCTTTGTTTCAGTTACTCGGCCCATCCTCACCCCGGCCTCCTGGGGTTTGACGAATGCGCTGATATGTCGACGTGTTTCCTCAAGCGTTTCCCCTTCCTTGACCTTGATCCTTACTGTGCTTTGTCCTAGAACCTCCTGTTGCCCTCGGGGCGTGCTCCGGGCTAGGGCAGGGGTTAGACCCTTTCTGGCTGCCAGTTCCACCTTGCCATTTACTCTTCTGCAGCAAGCTTCTACTGCTTTTCTGATTGAGGGGCCTTCCCATTCCTCTGAAATATGCAGCGTCGGAAGTTCCTCGCCCGAGAGCGCTCTACATCGGCCTATAACCCTCGCCAACATATTTAGGAAACTTTTTGGCGTGTCCGCCTGCGCCGTTACGCCCACGACTAGTATTCTGGCTTTGCCCTGCGTTTCTGTGCGAGCATGCTTTTCTTGACCGTTACCGCAGTCTTCTACTTCCATAACGTCGCTGCTTCTTAGTACCGCGACACTGCCAGGCTGCATATCCACAGCGGCCCCGATTGATGGGTACTGCGCGGAGAGTTTTTACTCTTCTTGCCAGTCTGCCTTGTCTTCTTCAGGGAGTTTTTTCTTTTTCTCGAGCTTCTTTATGAGCTCCGCGTTATGCGCTTTCAGTTGTTCTTGCTCTGCGCGTAGGCTTTCAATTATTTTAGTGTCCTTGATCTTTCTCTGCTCTTCTTTTTCGCATGCCCACCAGGCTACCAGTTCTAATCTCTTGATAGCGTTTTTAATATCACCCGACGTTGTCGGGTGCAGGCGTCGTAACTCTGCGAGCACGCCTGCAGCTTTATCAAGTTTCTCGAGTGCTTCGTCGACATTTGCCGGAACGTCATTTGTCTGCACTGATGATCCTTTATTCTTCTTTGTCACTCTGTTCTCCTTGATTAGTTCAAGTATGTGTGCAGGGGTTCCGCGGGTCGCCTGTGCGCCCTCCGGCGAACCCTCTGCCATTCTTTTCTTGGCTCCAGAAGTTGTTGCGCAACTTGTCTGCCTGCACATGATCGCTGCTAGGGTTATTATGCCCTGCGCGGCACTCCTTCTCTACAGGGGACCTTTGTAGCCCCGCCCCCTTAAAGGGGTCCATCTCCTCTTTCCTTCTCTCTCCTTTCCTTTCCCTTTTTCCCGACGTTCACTTTAATCACTCAAGCATCCATCTGTGTATTTCCAGTTAAATATGTGTGCGTGGTCGGTGTGAGATTATAAAATAGTAATTTGGTTATGAAACTAACGTAATAAACGTTAAAATGCACCCAGTAGATAATTAAGAACTTATGCTATATAATCGCCCATAGAGTCCTGTATATAAAATAAAATATCTTACAAGGCTCTAGATACGTGCAGTGTTTTGCACTATATCTACATATATAAGATATATGTTATGAACGATCCCTAGCACAAGTATACACAGATGTTTTTTCGCATATGTACATATACTAATATATTATATATATATATATATATATATATATATATATATATATTAATATATTATATATATATATATATATATATATATATATATATATACGCTCGCAAAGAAGTCTTGTTTTCGCAAGATCTTTTTTAAAGTGCTCGGTGGTTAGCATCCATTGGACCCCAAGGTGCGTGGAGTGTTGTAGTGCTGTAAGGCGGGAGAGGCGGAGTCTGGGAATGAATGTTTTGAGGCAGGGGATGTCCAGACCGCCGTGTGCTGTGCGCGTGTACAGGTAGGCGTTCGGCACCGAATTTTCGAGCTTAAGCCATTTCGACTTAACAAACTTTTTGATCTCTTTCGACTTAACATTTCGATTTAACAACCTTTCTGATCTCTTTATCTAGGTCACTAAGAAGTGCGTAAGATGGTCTGGCACCGGAGACCAGTTTATATAGGAGACGGAGAATGAGAAAGTCTTTCAAAAATATGAGTCTTTGGTGGGGTTTAAGGGGAGCTATCGTGAGTCTGTTGAGTAAATTAAGGAGTATATCCTTGGTGGAGTCAACTCTGCCATTGCTGTCAAAGTCGACTCCAAGATATCTTCATCGATCGCTCATACTTTTAGCTGGCAATTGCCGATCTCCAACGTTAAATTCTGGTACGGTATTGATAAAACCTTTACCTTCCTTCCTATTAAATAGGTGGGAGATAGTAAAGCTTTTAGTAGTATTAATTTCAAGGCCTCGGGATTTCAAAAGTGGGTCCGCAATATTAAGGAGCCGTTGGAGAGTGGATTTCGTAGAGGCTAGGAGAATGAGATCATCCGCAAAGGCTAAGCCCATAAGGCGAAAGTCATCAGCAAGTTGGTACCCGATATTAGTTTTGTCTAATTTTAAAAGCATGTCGTCGAGAACTAGATTAAATAAGAGGGGGGACAGAGGATCTCCCTGCCTAACACCCCTAGTTGGCCAAAATGTGCGACATTCTTGTCCAAATTCTATGAGAGTTTTAGATGAAAGGTACAAGCGTTCGATATAGCTAATGAATACCTCGGGTATCCGCGAGTCCAGGGTGACCACAGGACGGAGTCATGACTCACCATGTCGAACGCCTTACGGAGGTCGATTGAGGCAAGTCTGAGCTTACGTCCTGCAGACTTGGCATCGTTAAGGATACCATCCAGAACCGCAAGATTTTCGAAGGTACCATTATAGGAGAGAAACGCTCGCTGGATTGGGAGAAGCTTAATAGAGTTCTGGAGGCGTCTAGAGAGAATTTTGTTAAGCGTTCGTTGTAAGTATGAACTAATAGATAGGGGTCGCAGATTGCTTGGGGATGTGGCATTGTTAATTCTAGGCATGAACGCTAAGCGAGCAGTTTCATGGGCTGAGGCAATATTGCTAATTAATAGTATTTTAAGAATACAACAGACTACTTCTAACGGGAGTTTACGGAGGGACGAAAAACAAATCCCGTCCAAGCCTAGTGCTTTAGAAGGTCCGCGGAGAGCTACGTGGGTTTCCTTTAGGGAGATAGGGAGGGAAACCTCAAAGAGATCAGAGTTGGGAGTGTATACGGGGCAAGGGAGTGGTTCAGGGGGTGGTTGTGTCATCGTGTTGGCCCAGTGTTCTACAACTTCGGTGGCCTGCATGTTGTGTATGGTGTGTTTGCCGTCCAGCACCTCATGAGCGCATTTGGATCGGTTTTGGCTAAAAAGTTTTTGAGTATATATATATATATATATGTATATTATATGTATATATATATATATATATATATATATATATATATATATATATATATATATATATATATATGTATATTATATATAATATACATATATAGTATTATATATATGTCATATATATATAATATATATATATATATATATATATATATAGCGGTCGTGTGTGAACTTCGCTCTGTGAAGAAACGGTGAAACGTGAGAACCTGAGGTCCTAAACGGATTGAGCAACGGCACTCAGTTTACCACATTTAGTGAGAGATCCAGCGCACACCTTAAGCACCTCACAGGACGGACGTCGGTTCCCGACGGTGCGGGATTTGCTTGAATTTAGTGTTTCGCTTGCGCAGTGTTTGCCATGGAAACGGGGGGGTGGGCGAGATAGATAAGGGAGAGAACCCCTTCAGGAGTAGTAGGGCACTTCCCAGAACTCCTGAGGGAAAGGGTAGTCAGGGAGAGGGCCCAAGCGGGGTAACTAGGATGAAGAAAGAAGGGGCGGCCACACCAACGGTGCTGGTGCCCAACTTGGACACGGAGACTAAGGACCCAGAGGCGAGCATGGGGAGGGGACTCAGCGTTGCTGGCCCAACTAGCGATGCAGTTCCCCTCGGCCCCAGAGGCAGCCAAAATCCCGGTGGACAGGCTCGCGGTTCTCCGGAGCAGGGATGCCTTGGAGCTGGAATGTGATGAAGCCGAGGATACTCCCATGAGTGTTAAGTGCACGTCACGCACTTTAGTCGTTGGAGTAATCCCTGAAGGGGCGCCAGCAGGCGGGTTTCTCAGGCTACTCACTAAGGTGGTACTGAAAGCAAAGGCGGAGCTAAAAGAGGAGAGGTTTACCCTTCAGGTGCCGGAAGAGTACCAAACTGACGGCACACGAAGGGCCCTTGAGGCCCTCTGCCGCCGGGTGGGCTGTGACGCCGAGTTAGTCACTCCGAAAGCTCCCACAGGTGGGTCGATAAAGCATGGTAGTGCTGGGCCCCCTCTGGTTCAAAGCACGATCAGGATAAAGGTCGCTGAGGGGAAGACCTTTGAAGAGACCCTTCAGAGCGTCCGGCCTTTCGTTCAGCCGGGGGTGACGGGCCTGAAAGTTGGCGGGGTCTCCAAAACCAAAGAAGGGGACCTGGTTATAAAGGTCTGGGAGAGCAAGGCCGGCGCCGGGAGCTCTTTCGCCAACATTCTCCGGAACAGCTCCAACCTGGAGGTTGATCGGAGGGTAGGCGGGGTCCCCAAGACCATTGTTCTTCGGAACATTGACCCCTTCGCCGACAAAAAGCAGATAGAAGCAATGCTACGGCAGGCGTTGGGGCTGTCCGAGGACACCCCCTTCGCACTAAAGACCCCCGCATGGGGAAAAATGGCTATTGGCAGTGTCTGGCAACGCTGCCATCAGCTGCAGCTGCCAGGCTTTTGTCCAGACGGAGCATCACCACTGGTGGCTCCGTTTGCAGACCTGAGGAATGGATCTCCGCGCCCATGTGCAACAATTGCCGGGGTGCGGGACACATGGCGAAGGACTGCAAAGAGCCGAAGGTGGACGCCAAGCGATGCTATCGGTGCGGAAACGAAGGTCGTCTCGCGAGGGCATGCGACAATCCCAATTCTCACTGTCACGTCTGTGTCACGCCTACCCGGCGTTTGCTAAAGCTCTGCAGGAGCGACGCGAGGCAACATGTTAGTTTCGAGGGGATCGAGGGAGGGACAGGTAACAATCACAATGATTAGGGTCATACAGGTCAACCTGAACCGATGTAGAGCAGCCCACGCCCTGCTGGACCAAACAATCCAGCACAGGGGTATTGAGCTTGCTCTAGTATCGGAACCAAACAAAGGCATTGCACTCCGGAAGGGTGTTATCAGCCTTGATACGGGACATAACTCAGGCACCTGGTGGACGGGGAATAGTAGGCATTTATCGGCTAGAAGTCGGGGTTCCGGTTCAGGGTTCGCATGTGTAGAAATAGAAGAGCTAGGGGTTTTATATTCTTGCTATTTTTCACCAAATAGGGAACTTAGGGAGTTCAATGTGTTTCTCGATAGTCTGG
The DNA here is from genome assembly GCA_003439945.1 of Dermanyssus gallinae. Classification (NCBI taxonomy): domain Eukaryota; kingdom Metazoa; phylum Arthropoda; class Arachnida; order Mesostigmata; family Dermanyssidae; genus Dermanyssus; species Dermanyssus gallinae. The sequence goes on from QVRM01006927.1 coordinate 226,902, forward strand.
GGCAGAGCCTACGCGTTCATACGGGAAAGGGAATCGTTCTCACCGGGGATTTCAACTCAGCCAGCGTTGGGTGGGGCCAGGTACTAGAAGAATGGATGGCAGAAAATGGGTTGCTTTTAGTAAACGACGGGAAAGTACCCACATTCTCGCGGGGAAACCAGAAGTCTTTCGTGGACCTCACGATGGCGAATGACATAGCCTTCCCAAAGATATCGGGTTGGCACGTTGATGAGGAGGAAAACGGAAGTGACCACCGGTACATCCTGTTTGAGGTCGCTACCCCTCCCGAGCCAGCTGCCACTCCGCGCAGACGCTCGCAGATGCGCAAGCAAAACCAGCGGGTTCTGGCGGAGAATATTGACGAGGGCTGTCGACAGCTGTCAGAGGAAACCACGGATGAGACCCGGATTGCAGCTGTTCTCACAACAGCCTGTGAGAAGGCAGGCCCCCGGAACAACTCTGGGCGCCGCCGACGGCCGGTGCATTGGTGGAACCAAGAAATTGGCGAAACACGTCGGAGAAGACGGTTCGCCATCTCTTTCCGGACCATCCGTGGAGAGGAGAGGAGGAGTTTCTGGTTGCCCCGGAAGACATTCCAGAGGTAACGTTAGATGAGGTCGAGCGAGCAGGCAAAAGGTTAACACCCGGAAAGGCACCCGGCCCGGACGGAGTTCCCCCTGGAGCGGCGAGACTGCTAGTGAAGCGCTGGCCAAAAGTCTTTCAGACCCTGGCCAACAGACTTCTTAGAGAGGGGCGTTTTCCGAGGCTGTGGAAGAAGGCTAACCTGGTCCTGATCCCGAAAGGGGGAGGGAATTCCCCTGCAGGAGAGCCTGCCTACTGTCCCATATGTCTTCTTGACACTATGGATAAGATCTTGGAGAACGTATTGGTTGACCGGCTCAACGCCGAGATCGAAGCCAAAGGGAAGATCAGAAGCACAGTATGGCTTTCGGAAGGAACGGTCCACGTTGGACGCCCTGGCACGAGTACTGAGACGGGCAGGTGAGCAGCTAACGAAGACCCCCAAAACACGGGACTTTGTGCTGCTCATTCTCCTATACGTCAAGAACGCCTTTAACTCGATGAGCTGGAAAGTGGCAATGCAAGCGATGGAGCGCAAGGGCCCTACCTTCGTCGAATCATAGCATCGTACCTGTCGGAGAGAGGCCTGCTGGCCGGCGATGAGAGCTACGCAGTAACTGCTGCCGGTCCTGTGGAACCTCGCCTATGACGGGGTTCTCGAGCTGCAGGGGTGTCGAAATGCTTGGTTATGCCGACGACTTGGCCCTTCTGGTCACGGCTCGTAGTACGGGAGCACTAGTCAGCCGCCAATGAGGCCTTGCTGATGGTGACAGACTGGATGGAAGACCATTCATTAAAACTGGCACCGCACAAGACTGAGGCGCTGTACCTAACAGGCAGAAAAATGACCAAAAACATACAGGTCGAAGTAGCAGGTCACCCACTTGTTTTGGGAGAAATGGCAAAGTACCTCGGGGTGATACTCGACAAGGGACTGACTGGCGCAGCGCACATACAGCACGTGTCAGCAAAGGCCCGAACGGTGGCGATGGGCAGACAGGGCACTTAGGACGGCATGCAACAGGAGAAAGCTGAGGTCGGCGCAACGGCCGGTGCCCATAAGGGTCTGCCGCGCATTCCGTACCGTGTCGACTGAGGCACTACTTGTCGTGTCCAAGATGCTGCCATGGGATTTGCTGGCCGGGGAGCGAGCAGAACGAGCGCTGGACGGTGATCTAGACCCCACACGGGCTAGATTAGCTACTTTGGACTCTTGGCAGAAATAATGGGTGAGGGCAGCAGCTCCTGGGGGGGTCACCAAGGGTCGCTGGACCAAAAGTCTGATCCCGGACCTACGGCAATGGTACGACTGCAAACACGGCGAGCTATCTTATTATGCGTCTCAGGTGCTGACCGGCCACGGTCAGTTCCAGACGTATATGGTTAAGATTAACAAAGTTCAAGTCGACTCCTGCGTACTATGCGACTCGGGGGAACCGGATGATGTAGAGCACACTGTTCTGCATCCTCCTGGGAAGCACGGGACTCGGGGGCGGCCGCTGTGCGAGGCCGACCAGTCAACGAGGTCGTCACCTATATGGTGACTTCAGCGGCGACCTGGAAAGAAGGTATTGCCCACTTTGATGCGATCATGTCCACGAAGGTGGTCAAAGAGACTGCCAGGAGAGCTCGTCTTAGCGTCCACTCAGGCTCCGGTCGAGATGGGGAATCTGTAGACGGGAGGTGGGTGAGTGATAGTCAGGTGGACCATACAGCAAAGGATTCCCCAGATGATGACTCTCGACGCACCCACAGGCGGGCGGGCTGCGGAAGGTATCAACGGCCTTCTTGAAGTCGCCGCCCCGCACCAAAGCGGGCTAGAGCGGCTGTAAGAAGGCTGGAGTAGGGAGGAGAGGTAAACTGGCCACTCCCATGGATACGAAGCGATGCCTAGCAGTTACCGTTCCCTGGGGGTGGGGGGAAGGCGGGTGTTAGTGGGTTTGTGAGTCCCACACTAATCACTGGCTGTGGTGGCGCATGTACATCACGATTCCCGTAATCCCCCATATTAATGCTGAGAGGTTTCAGCATATATATAAAAAAAAAAAAAAAAAAAAAATATATATATATATATATATATATATATGTATATATATATGTATATATATATGTATATGTATATATAAATATATGTAACAATTGGTTCAACCCTCAGCGCCAGTTCTGCTTACCAAAAATGGCCCACTAAGCATACTTATTTAACAGCGTTCTTCAATTGAGAAAGAACACTCACACCCATTAAAAGTTTGAGAATAGGTTGAGGCTATATACGCCCCAATACCTCTAATCATTCGCTTTACGGGATGAAACTAAAAATGTACGCTTGCTATTTTGAGGGAAACTTCGGAAGGAACCAGCTACTAGATGGTTCGATTAGTCTTTCGCCCCTATACCCAGATCAGATTATCGATTTGCACGTCAGAACAACTTCAGACATCCACCAGAGTTTCCTCTGGCTTCATCTTGACTAGGCATAGGTCACCATCTTTCGGGTCTCAAACATCACGCTTGTAGTCTACAAATGCCAGAAAGCATAAGTAGCTTATCGCTTAATCATGGAACAACCACAAATAACAATACGTTTGCATTTCACTTCGCCTTCGGGTGATTAAACCCAATGACTCGCGTGCCATTTGAACTCCTTGGTCCGTGTTCCAAGACGGGTCAAATAACTAATGTTAACCATTGATGGCGGGCTGCTTGCGTCCTGCAACATACTCACCGCAAAAAGGAATAAACCAGTTCGCAGATACAGCAGCTACAATCGACAAACGCAACCCACAGCTGTCACACAGCTAAACTACGCCAAGGCTAGCAAATACGCAGCATGTGACTACACACTAAGTGCGGACTGACACATACCGATGCAGCAGCGGCATAGCTTCTCAATGATCGAGTGCGCACTAGTGCACAGCACCTCCGACTATGCTAGTTTTAGGCATTCAGCTGAATAGACAGCCTACACCCAAAACGTGGCAACGCCGAAGTGACTGTTGAATATATGTATATATGTATATATATGTATATATATACATATATACATATATGTATATGTATATATATATGTATATATACATATATACATATATGTATATATGTATATATATACATATATATAATATATATATATATATATGTATATATACATATATATATATATATATATATATATATATATATATATATATATATATACATATGTATTATATATATATAATATACATATGTATATATATATATATATATATCATCATCATCAGAGGCTCTCTATCAGCTGTTGGGTGCGGTCGCGTTTGGCTTAGCTCCGTAAAACTTGGAAGAGTGCAGGAACCTGAGGCCTGTAACAGGCTGACCAATTGCACTCGACGGCCTTAGTGGTAGGGAGTTCAACGCGATTAGTAATTACTGCAAAGGTACTGTGACAAACTTGACTTTTTTTTTGTTTTTTTTGTTTCCGAAAAGAGAAGTGTATGTGTTCGAGGCGTTCGAAATTCGAACGTCGCCTATCGATCGAGCAGTGACTCTAGCCGATCGGTAGTACAGACTGGCGCGGCTTCCTGCATGTGTATATGCATTAAGCCTACTGTGTATATGTATATAGCTTACTGTGTACATAAATAACTGTGTATATGAGCCATCATATAATTATTGACACACGGCAAGCCGCCGCGAACAGTGATCGAACGCTTGTGGAAGCGCTGTCGTCCACAGGGAGTGGATAGCAGAGTGGTTGCGTCGGCGACTACAGTACCGGTCTAAGGAAGACCGGTCTGAATTCAATCCCCAGCAGTGTTTTTTTTTTTTTTTGAAAATCTGAATTGTATTGGGTTCAAAATATAATTCGACATCGTATAATAAAAAAAGGGAGAGGAAAAAATAAATAATAATAATAATAATAATAATAATAATAATAATAATAATAATAATAATAATAATAATAAACTAAATAAATAAATAAATAGAGAAGAAAATAGAGAGGAAAGGGGAAGGAACAAAATTCACATGATTTATTTACACACCAGATTGGGTAAAATATACAATAGTACGATCGATATCACTACAGTCTCGTAATGATATTAATATTAAAAATCGTTCAGTGCCAGCTTTGTTAGAGAGGGGATTGCATTACACTCACTGCCATGATATCTTACGCATATACCATAACAATATTTACAAACACATGTGTCACAGGGTTCATGGCAAGCGTCTTTCTGACATAGAAGGTGATGAAAACCGTGCACAGCAAAGCGGGTGGTCATGTGCCTGTTTGTCCTGCTCATGCCCTTCCATTCCAGGAAGGAACAAAATATACATATATATGGACCCGTTCAGGGGTCCAGGCGAGTTCCCTGATGAAGACTCTTCTGAACGGGGACAGCAGACGGAGGCAGCCGAAATTAAGGCCGACAAGATAGCAGAGGCTGAATCTGCCACGGACCTGGATGCCGACTCGGATCGCGATATCGAGGGCGACGACGACTACAGAGATGCGGCAAGCGCAAGAGGACAACAAAAGAGACTGATGGCAACCACGCCAGAAGACCCGAAGGAGGCTGAAAGCAGCCGAGCCCGCACGACCAGCAGGACCAAGGCTGCGAGGAAGTCTTCCGATGAAAAGGAGCCCTCTCCAAACAAGGAGGACAGAGCTCTAGAAGACCTGAAGGCAGTTACAGAAAACCCCAAGGCACTAAAGGATAAGCATAAAACCACCCAGGTGGATATTAAGGCCGCTATCACACGCCTAGATAAGGCGGTATAGGAACTGAAGAATTCCAAAAAGGAAACGGGGGAGGAGAAAGCAATTCTCCGGAAGCAAGCCGACGAGAATGCCGCACGTACGCAAACCTCACAAAGGTAGCTGAGAGCTGGAAGGAAAATGCCGCGGCTCTCACCTTAGAGTTGCAGAGACTAGCCGCCCAGAAAGAGGCACGGCCCTCATCGAGCACCCCACCCGCGGCAGAGCTACGATGCAAAGCCTGTCAGGAAAAGCTAGAAAAGGAACAGATCGAGATGGTCAAGACAAAACACCTCGAGGAGCAGATGGCCGAAACGGCATCACCCGAAGGTCTAATAGACCTCATCAAGGAGGAGTGGCCGCTGTCGATGTACAAGACCACTGGTCTCACTACGGACAACATCACTACCTTACGTGAAATCAGGGTAATGCTTATTACGAAAGGCTCCGAAAAGGGCAAGTCTCTGCTCAAGAAACTTACAGGGCAATTCCCGATGGCGGAAAAAGCGGCCTCTCTACGGGCAGGAGGAGTCGCAATCCTCAGAAATAGCGCCCAGCTCGAGCTAGAAAACCCAGATGAACCCGAACCTGAGGAGGAGCAGGATGCTGAGGCGTCTGCTACGTCGACGAGCATACTAGTGGTGGGCGCTGTCGGCCTAGGGAAACGCCACTTGGCTTCCTAGCAGAACTTCACAAGACGCTAGAAAAAGGACACAACATTGGCTCTCAAAACCCAATGGCTTTGTACATTTCTCCACAATGGGGAGGACCCACCATAAGAAATGCAGTAGAAGCATGCTGTAGGAAGATAGGGTGTAAAGTCGACATCACCCGAGAAGGACGTGTGCCGCGCCAACACGATGTCGAGGCAACTTCGCGGAGAGGGCAGAAGGAATATATTTCTGTTAGGATCAGACCTGCTGCAGGCTCTTCGTCAGAAGACATGATTGAAAAATGCGCCCACTAGTCAACACGGCGAATAGCGGGGTAAAAATAGGGACGGTCATTACTAATAAGGGAGGGGACATCATCCTAAGAGTTGAAGAAAAAAGCCCAGGCAGCAGCACAACGTTTGCAGAGGTCCTCAGACAAAAGACGAGCGGAGAGGTCGACACTAGGCAGTACAGCGGCCCTACAGCAACTGTTGTCCTTTGGGGAATCAGCCCGTTACTTACGGCGCTTTCTATAGAACAGGACATTCGAAAGATACTGAAGCTCCAAGAGTCTACCAAGATTCGCACGGAAGCTCCCAGGGCTACTAAGAACAGAGGCAGTTGGCAGTGCTTAGTCACCTTACCAAGGACTGAAGCCTGCGGAATCCTACTGAAGAAGATCGTGACCGTCGGAGGAAGCAGTTGTAGAGTCGAGGAATGGATAACCCTGCCCACGTGCTACAACTGCCATGAAATCGGGCACACGGCCTTTGCATGTAAAAACAAGAAGGCAGATAAGCAGAAATGCTACCGCTGTGGGCAGGAGGACATTTAGCCCGTGACTGTAAAGCGGTACTTCCTAACTGCTACGTATGCAACGACGAGGGCCACAGAGCTAGATCTACAGCATGCCCCAAATATCTCCAACTTCTTAAAACTAAGATGCAGGAGCGCCAAACTGTGAGGCAAGCTAGCAGGGACAAGACAGGGCATGCAGAGCTAAATAAGAAGAACGAGAAGCCTACGACCGAACAACAGGCTCTTGCCACTGGCTCAAAAGGACCTAACGAATGGAGGAGACAGGGGCTTAAGGGCGCGGCTAGAATTTCGGCCCAGCGCGACTCCTCCGCACAAAAATGATTAGTGAAATTAGCATAATTCAGGCCAACTGCAATAGAAGCAGGCCGGCCCATGATATGATAGAAGAAATAGCATGGAGAAGAAAAACTGATGTGATGGCCCTTAGCGAACCCAACAGAAGCAAAAACCAAAGAATCAGAGACTTGGGACAAAGACCCTATGCTAGACACAGCGATCATAACTAAACAGAATGTGCAAGTGCTTGAGAGAGGACACGGAAATGGGTTTTGCTGGATCGAAGTAAAAGAAGTCGGCAGAATATATTCGGCCTACATCAGCCCCAACTGCTTGCACGAAGATTTCGAGCGCTTCCTAGATGACCTCGCAGAATCGATACGCGACACGAATACCGGAAATGGAGTGCTAATAACCGGGGATTTTAACTCAGCGTCAGGAGTCTGGGGATCACCTCGAGCCGATAAAAGGGGCAGAACTCTACTAGAATGGGCAGCATCACTCGATCTTCAAGTATTAAACGACGGAAAAGAAGCTACTTTCCACCGCCACGGCAGCGAGTCTTACGTGGATATCATGTTATGTAACGACATCCTCGCGCCAAAAGTTATAAGCTGGAAGGTCCTTGTGGACGAGGAAAACCTGAGCGACCATTTCTGCATCGAGACTCGACTGAGAATTCAAAACTTTCGATCAGTTCCTCCCCTGAAGAAGTGATTCAGACTCACAAACGAGTCAAGGTTCAAGAAAGAACTCGGGAGGAAAATAAAAGCCCTATCCAGCCCCCACATAACTGCAGAAGATCTACAAGCACTCCTTGTAGAGGTGTGCAAGACTACGTGTACCAACAGCGCTCACCCCAGGCGAGGGAACGTCCCCCCTAAATATTGGTGGACGCAGGAGATCGCAGACAAACGAAAAGAGTGCTGCAAAGCGAGGCGTGCTCTCAAACTGAAACAACGAGACGCAGACGCACGCAATCAAGAATTGCAAGAGTATAGAAGAAGCCGGGCCTTACTTAAGCAAGCCATAGCCGACAGTAAGACTAGCGGCCATAGAAAGCTCCTCAACGAGGTCGAGGACGATCCCTGGGGAAAACCTTACAAGATAGTCAGGGGTAATAAAAAAAAGACTCCTGTTTCCCTGGACGAACAGCAAACCAAGACGGTACTAACTAAGCTGTTCCCGACCCACGCACCTTTCGAAAGGGCAGTTTATGAGAACATTCCCGGGCTGGAAGGTGAGGCCGAGTTTCCGTCTATTCAACCACACGAGGTTCTACGCGCAGCTCACAGGCAAAAAACCGGAAAAGCCCCCGGACCAGACGGGGTTCCCCCTGAGGCAGTGAAGCTTCTCTTTACAGAGCACCCTGAGATAGTTGCGGACTCTTTCAATGTCCTACTCAAAAGCGGCACTTTTCCGCCATCCTGGAAGCGTGCTGAAGTCGCCCTCATTCCCAAGGGAAACGGTATCTGGTAAATGTAATTTCTAGCTACCTTAAAGCACGAACAGTTGTCAACGGCCAGGTCAGCTTCCAAATGACAGCCGGGGTCCCGCAGGAGTCTATACTTGGCCCACTTCTCTGGAATTTGGCTTACGACGACGTCCTCCGTCTGACAGGCCTGCCCAAAGGAGTGGACACAGTAGCCTATGCCGACGACCTGGCGATAGTCGTGCAGGCTAAAAGTGCCGACGAACTTGAACTAAATATGAATAAAGCTGTTTACCTAACGTCAGAGTGGATGAGCGCAGCGGGACTCAGACTTGCCCCTAAAAAGAGCGAAGCAATACTCCTCACAGGGAGAAAGAAGATCCGTCCTCTCACTCTACAGCTTGACGGCGAGGATATTAAAATTGTAAAGGAAGTCCGCTATCTCGGAGTCACACTGGATACTGCGATGAATGGCCTCAGCCACATAAAAAAGGCAACGACAAAAGCAGCCAAGGCAGTGTGTGCCATAGCCAAGATTCTGCCGAACATCCATGGCCCCCAGGCCCGCACAAGGGCACTGCTAATGACGGTCGCGGAATCAATTGCATCAATTGGAGCTCCAGTTTGGGTGAGAGCAACTCTCAAGACGAAGAAAGCGACACAGATTCTACGAAGGACCCAGAGGGTGGCGGCCCTAAGGGTAATCCAGGGGTACCGCACAGTCAGCACAAATGCTGCTCTGGTGCTTGCAGGGTCGATCCCCTGGGATCTTAAGGCACTCGAAAGGAAGCGACTATGGGAATTAGGTTCCCCTACCCAAACGGAAAAAGACAGTGAGAGAAACAACACAATTAAGACACGGCAGGAGGAGTGGGACGCCATCCCCCCCGGGGGTCCTGGAGGATCCCTGCGCGTACTGCTGCCAGATATCAAGGCATGGATAGAGAGGCCTGGGGGAGACCTCACCTATCACCTCACCCAAATCCTCACAGGACACGGAAACTTCAACTCGTATTTGTCCCGAATTGGAAAGGCTTTGTCGCCGATATGCGTATTTTGCCAAGATGCAGATGAGGACACTCCAGGTCACACACTGCTACAGTACTCGGCCTGGGAGGCTGCGCGGTTAAGGGCAAGCAGACTCGTCCGAGTGAAATGGGCCAGGGAGGGAGACCCACACCACGAGGTCAGCGACCCACCTCGGTCCAGCTTAATAATGTTTACAGAATACATTGTCTCCAGTGAGCAGGCCTGGAAACTGGGAGCAGCGACGGCAAAAGAAGTCCTCCATGAGAAACATGAAAAGTGCAAAGAAAGACAGGCACAACTGCGGCTTCAACCTGAAAGCATCCATGGAGAAGTGTAGCTCGAAGAAAACGGGCTTGCCGGTGTTAGACAAGTGCTGGATCCTCTGGGCGACTCCAGCCAATTGATCTGAAAGAGCGCTCGCCACTTCTCCTGATAGTCCATAGTACTGTTTTTATGAAGATCTGGGCTATCAGAGAGTGAAGCTTAAGGGGGGAGGTGCGTTTAGTGGGTATGGGTCTCAACGGAGTAACATCCAACCGTTGGGGAACCCGTGAGCCAATTGATCCGATAGGGCACTCGCCACTTCTCCTGATGGCTCATAGCACTGTTCTATGGAGACCTGGGCCATCAGAGAGTGAAGCTTAAGAGGCGTTTAGTGGGTATGGGTCTCAGCGGCGTAACATCCATCCGCTGGGGTCGAGTCTCACACAGCTCGAGATGGAAACCGAATTTTCCTACTCGTAGCAGTAGTGCGTAACTGCATTTAACCCTCCTCCACAAAAAAAATTATATATATATATATATCTTTAAGCGGCTAGGATACGCTGCTTCTTCTATCATGGCATTAATGATGTGTGTCAGGGGATCAGCGATGTGAGATCTTACGTGGTGGATAATGTGAGACTGCAAACCGTCGTAGCCGGCTGCTGGATCCCCAATACCACTAAGTAAAGCTAACACTTGTAGTTTCGTCGCCTTTTTAAAACTGAATATCGTCGCGGTGTGTTCTGGTAGATTTTCTTTAATAACACGCTCATTTATGGGATTATTTGGCAAGGATGAGGCGACACTATTAGTGAAAAAAATGTTAAAGGCCTCTAAGACCTTCGCGGGCTCCGTGATCGCTTCGCCGTCAATATCCAGCTTGGGCACCGGGGGCACTTTGTCAACCTGTTTTGCGCGCCGCACAACTTTCCAGATCGGTCGGCCGTTGGTCGAGTCCCTATCAACCATACCCCGAAGTCGATGGCGCTCCAGTTTGGTCCGTCGATTTTGCACTTTATTTCTCATCTTGTTGTACTTTTCTCGCAGTCTCAGTACGCGTATGCTGTTCGGGGATCGTTTACGAATGCTCTGCAAAGAGCGCCACAAGCGATCTCGCTCGGCGATAAGATTTGTCAGCTCCGGATGTATGCACTGTGTTTTGTGGCGTCGGTGTGTTCTTGATGAGCATGTATCGATGAGCTCCATTAGACGGTCATGGAACTCATTATATTTTGTTTCAGCGTCTTGAGCCAAGTACACCGGAGCCCAAGTTTCACTTCGAATTATGCGCTCTAATAATCTGGTGTCGGTCCGAATTGCCTTCGTTGAGGGACGGCGATTCAAGACAAGCGGTATTCGACACCAGATAGCGAGATGGTCGCTGACACTGAGGTCGAAGGTGCCTGACGCATCAACTTCCAGATCGGTGTAGATGTGATCGAGGGTGCGCGCTGGTGTCAATCTCGTAGGCTCTTGAATTATACTGCGGAAGCCAAATGAATCCAGCGTTGGATTTATTAAGTGAGGGTCGTCGTCCATTGTGTGATGTACGTTCATATCCCCAAGTACCACATGGTGTTTGTGGTTATCTAAGAAGACGTCAAGTTCATCAATAAAATCGGTAAGAGGCCGGTCGGGTGGACGGTACACAGCAGTTACTTTGAGAGAGTATGGGCGGTGATCTAGCTCGATTGTTATGGTCTCAGCTGTTGTCAGCGGGCTTTGGTGGACGAAATTAGCTTAAAATTGCTTCTAAAAAGTATTAGTAACCCCCTCCTCTTTTCTCTCTGCAGCACGAAACCCTATCATAACCATCAATATGGTAATGAACGAGCTCTTCCGGGCGTAGCCAGGTCTCACCGAGTACAATTATATCATAAAGGGGAGCAAGCGTTGAGACAATTTTCTGAAATTTCTGAGTCGACCTAATGCTACGTGTGTTTAAGTGGACTAGGCGAACGGCTTTTTGGCCGCTCGATGTGACGTGTAAACCTAAATGCATTTTTAACAATTTTATACATATATTTCCAATTATAATATTTTTTTTTCTTTTGCTAGTTGCTTTCAAGTACCGTCATCTCCAACATCGAAGCATTCATGCCGAGATTCATTATGTCGTCAACCTCTACATCTTCATCTTCCTCATCGCTGATAGCGAGAACTATCGACGCATTGTTGTTGTCTTCGTTGCTTGTGGCTTGTTTATTTGGAGACTCCAGGTGTGTGGACGAGCATACCGGCTGGCTACTGAGTAGCTGGAAGGAGTTCGATAACGGCACAGCGGAAGCAGACGAAGTCGTCGGTTTTGGACCATCAGTCTTAATAGTTTCTTTCTTTTGCTGCCCATTCTTATACACACAGTTGTCAGTATCGTTTACTAGTACCCTAGTTTTAGGGATTTTCTCGTTGCAATTGCTGAGGTCTTGCAATGTTACGAATGCACACGGTTTGTCATTACAGTGAACACGCACATAAACCTTGTTGCGGTATGTCCAGGTAGCTTCAAGATCGCCAGAGGCTTTTAGTCGTCTAGCTATTTTCAGCAACTCACGGGTTTCCCTCGATGTGGATTCATTTACGTAGACGCCCATTGCCAGCTCATCGCTAGTTGGCGTCGGGTCCTTCCAGGATGAGTTTGCCTTCGTGGATACGTCGGGAAATTTCTTGTCAAGACCCAGATCGCTGACTTTAAACTTCTTGACTTTAGATGCCTTGATTGCTGCGTCGTCACGCATAGTAGCCTTGATCAGCGGTTTCTTACCCCCACCATTGTCAACGATAATGCGCGATGCGCTTACAACAGTTTCTCTTTGTATAGTGGGGTCCAAAGACGAAAGTACGCAGCGAGCCAGGTTTACTGTGCTCTCATTTGAAATCTGAGGCACGTTACAAATAATCACGTTTAGTTCATCGGACGTGTTTCTTCTTTAGCAGCTGGACCGAGTCCATCTTCGCCACCGAGATGTCGAACTCTCGCTGTTTCTGATTAAACAGTTTTGACTGTTTTTCCAATTTATTTATCTGTGAATCGAATATCTTGGCTTTTTCTTCGAGTTGTTTATCCCAAAATTCCCAATTTTCTTGCTGTTCGCGACAGCGTATTTTCCAATATATGCCCCCAGCTGAAGCTCCAGCTGGGTTACTCGTTTTCTCAGCTGAGCGATGATGCTGTTGCTGTCAACTAGCGAGTTCTTCTTATGATTGCCTGAGGTAAGGGGGCTGCCATCTTGGATTGCGTCATTGTTATTGTTGACGGAGCCGTAATCTACATCTGTTGGCATACCGCCATACACTGAATTGTTCAAGTTTTCTGGGCTCAAACATTGCTTATATATATATATATATATATATATATATATATATATATACAGGGTATTACAGGAATATTTGATCAACGATATATGGAATTGTAGAGCTCGTTAAGGCAAATATTTTTTCCAATTGAACATGGTCTCTAAGAGGCCCTGTTTCAAAATGAGAGTTAAAATACTACAATTTGTGACATTGGTGTTTTTGCCCGACATAGGAGCATAAAATGTGCTGTTGCGAGACAACCAGGTTTCCTAGGCAGAAGCTAAACACACCGCCGTGTTCGTGAGAAAATTCTGCTTCTTCGAAGAACTCATAAGGCCGGTCAGAAGATGCTACATGGTCGCTTAGAAGAAAATTATTCGCCAAAATAAAGCTATTTTATTAACCTTCACGCCTAATACCTCAAAATCATTACCTTACGACCACTTACAGTCTAAACTAACATATTTAGGCAAATGCGCATTTCATGACGATCACGTTGGTACCAAATCTGTGATTGCGGAGTAATTACGATTTTTCGGCAAACATGTCGAGATTAAGTGCATGAAAATGACGCGCTGCGGCTGTCGCGCGACACGTCGGCGGTAGTGAACGTCGCCACACAGTCATTTTTCATGCACTTAATCTGGACATCCCACCGAAAAACCGTAATTACTCTGCAACCTCGCATTGCCATAAGTTTGGTACCAAAATGATCGTCATGAATATTTGCTGAATATGTTAGCTTTGAACACGTGGGTGGTCGTAGGGTTATGATTCTGAAGTATTTAGCGTGAAAGCTAATAAAAAACTTCATTTTTGACGAATTCTCTTCTAAACGACCGTGTCGCATCTTCTGACCGGCCTTGTATATTCTTCGGAAGAAGCAGAATTTTCTCACGTGTGTTTAGTTTCTGTATAGCGGGACTGGTTGTCTCGCAACAGCACATTTTATGCCCCTATGTCGGGCAAAAACACCAATGTCACAAATTGTAGTAATTTAACTCTCATTCCGAAACAGGGCCTCTTAGAGACCATGTTCCATTGGAAAAAATATTTGCCTTAACGAGCTCTACAATTCCATATATCATTGATCAAATATTCCTGTAATACCCTAATAATAATATATATATAATGTATATATATATATATATATATATATATATATATATATATATATATATATATATATATATATATATATATATATATATATATATATATATATATATATATATATATATATTGGAAGTACAGAGGATACTCCGGAACAGTTCCTGTCAAACCTCAACAAGGTCCTCCAAAGATGTCATTCGGCAAGCAACAACACCACTGTGGGACTTTACATCTCCCCAGACTGGGAGGGACAGTCAATCAGGAGAGCAGCGGAAGTCCGGAACTTGTGGCAGACGGAAGGAGCCCGGCAGCGCCAATGAAAAGCAAAGAACGAACGACTGGGTGTCAGAGTTCTATTAGAATAAAAGCAAAAAAAGGCATGTCCATGGAAGACATGATTAAAGACATTGCTCCTCACATTAATCGAAAGGACACCGAAGTAAAGATCGGACCGATAAAGAAAAATAAAGGTGGAGACTTAATTCTTAAAATCACGGAAAAAGGAGTCGGAGGCGGCATGTCATTTGCCAACGCTCTGAGACAGAGAACAGGAATGGAAATAGACATTAGGGAGACGGGAATTGATCGACATTGAAGCGACGGGTCCAACTCAAACTGTGGTGCTGAGGGACGTTAACCCTTTCATCCCACTAGACGAGATAGCGAAGGGATTGCGCAACTCGTTGGACCTGCATGAAACAACGAAGGTACGAGTAGACCCACCAAAGAGCAACAAGAGAGGAACATGGCAATGTTTACTAACTTTGCCCAGTCGGGATGCTAAAACCCTCGTTGCCAAAAAAAAGTATCACCATCTCAGGGCGCCTATGCAGGGCTGAAGAGTGGTTTTAGATCCCAACATGCTATAGGTGCAACTTGATAGGGCACATAGCAAGAGAATGCCAAAGTAAAGAGGAAACTGCTAGGAGGTGTTATTGATGCGGGAAGGAGGGGCACATAGCAAAGGAATGTAAGGAAACTGCCTCCTCGTGCTACGCATGCAATGAGAATGATCACAAACCGCGAACTATGGCGTGCCCGCAGTACGCAAAACTACTTAAGGAAAGGAAACAAGCCGCAAGATCGGAGGCAGAGAAAAGGGAAGCCAAGGCCCGGGAATCAAGAGCGGAGCAAAAAGAAAAGGAAGAGAAAAAAGCGGCCAGGGAACAGAGGAAGGAAGCTCAAAGAGACAAGCATACATCAGATGGCTGGCTACAAAAAGGCTCCAAAGGGGCGGCCCGTTTTCAACATTTGGAAAACGAAGGACCAAACTCCTCAGAACAACAATGAACAGAACCAAAATAATACAAGTAAATTGCAACAGGAGTAAATACGCGCATGACATGGTCGAAGAGATAGTCTAAAGAAGAGAAGCCAAGCTAGTAGCGGTGAGCGAACCAAATCAAGCGATGGCAACAAACAAAACCGAGTGGTTTTCAGATCAAACTAAAAGTGCAGTAATCATAAACACCGCTTCCATGCAAATCATAAGGCATGGAAGCGGGCACTGGTTTGTATGGGTGGAACTGCTAGAAGGGTGGAGGCTGTACTCTTGTTACAGCAGCCCCAACGGCAGCCTGGACGAACTCGAACATCTACTGAGTAAAATCGGTGCATCAATAAAAGAAACCACAAACGGAAAGGGCGTAGTAGTAACAGGAGACTTCAATGCGGCATCGGAAACATGGGGGTCGCGGCGAGCGAACAAGAGAGGGAAAATGTTGATTGAATGGGCAGCCAGCCTGGACCTGTATATACAAAACGATGGCAAAGACCCGACCTTCCACAGAGCCGGACATCAGTCAACGGTCGATCTAACACTATGCAACGATACATTGGTTAACAAAATGAAAGAATGGATCGTGCTTACTGAGGAAGAAAACCTTAGCGATCACTATTGTATTGAGTTCACGGTGGAACTGCAGCAAAAAACGATGCCTATAAGGATCCAAAACGTACTTCAGGATCAAGGACGAAGAGGTCTTCAAGAAAGAGCTCAAGAAGGCAATGCTCAAAGCTTCCCCCCACACCCCAGAAGAACTGCACGACACTCTCATCAGGGCCTGCACCAGGGCTACTAAGCTCCCTCACCCAAGAAGGGATACCTGCCAACCGAAATATTGGTGAAACAAAGTCATAGCGCAGAAACGGGCAGATTCTAACAAAGCCAAAAAGAAGCTCAAAACACGCCATAGGACCAGGGAGGCCGAGATCCTCGCCTTAGACAATTATAGAAGATGTAGGGTGCTTTTAAAAAACGAAATAGCAGAAAGCAAAAAGCTATGGTGGCGTCAAAAGATAAAGGACATAAATGACGAACCATGGGGAAAACCCTACAAAATGATCAGGGGGATAGGCGCGCAGGCCCCACAAGTTTTAATGACGTACAGACCATAAACAAACTCTTTCCACAAGACGCACATTTTAACAGAGAGACTTTCGTAAAAAGAGGGACAACCCCAGAAGAGTTCCCGCCTATCACGCGTGCAGAGGTAATAATGGCAGCTGAGAGGCTAAAGCCAGGGAAATCTCCAGGGCCCGACGGCATTCCGCCTTTGGACGGAAACTTCTTGTGGCTGTCCTTCTGGATGTCAAAAACGCTTTTAACAGTCTGCCGTGAAAAGAGATTTTAGGAACCCTGGTGAGAAAAGCGGTCCCTCCGTTTCTTGTGAGAGCCGTCTCGGGATACTTGGAAGACAGAAGAGTTTTTAACGGCACGGTGGAGATAGACATGACAGCAGGAGTTCCGCAAGGATCAATCCTGGGCCCCCTGCTCTGGAACATAACATATGACGACGTCTTGAGACAGAAAGATCTCCCACAGGGAGTATATATGATTGCGTACGCGGATGACTTGGCCGTTATTATTCAAGCAAAGACAGAGGAAGAGCTAGAGTTAAAGACAAACATGGCTCTCCGGTCGACAAAAAGATGGGTGGATAAAGCTGGGCTACAGCTGGCCCCGGAAAAGAGTAAAGCCATTCTCTTGACAGGAAGAAAAAAAGTGGGCAGCATAAAACTGATGGTGGCGGGCCAGGAGATCAAGCAAGTAGCAGAAGCCAGATACCTTGGTGTCCTACTAGACAAGGGTCTCAGGGGCGCAAGTCATATCAGGAAATGCACGGCCAAGGCGGCTAAAGCGGCTAACGCTATAGGCAAGATCCTTCCAAATTCATACGGGCCGCGGGAGTGTCGGCGACGACTATTAATGTCGGTTACCGAATCAATTGCACTTTTTGCGGCGCCAGTCTGGCTGCAGAACACCCTAAAAACGACGACGGCAAGAAAGGCCCTGAGAAATACGCAGAGAATAGGGGCGCTTAGAATCCTGCAGGCCTACCGTACGGTTAGCACAAACGCAGCCGTGGTACTGGCTGGCTCCCCACCTTGGGACTTAATAGTAAACGAAAGGAAAATGATTTGGGAAGCAGGGGGTGAGTCCAGCAAAGAAATTGAGAGGGAAAAGACGATAAGAGCGTGGCAAGAAGAATGGGACGCCATACCCATAGGCTCACCGGGCCATTCACTTCGCTTGCTCATCCCGGACATCAAATAGTGGATAGACCGCCCGGCAGGGGAACTTTTCCTTACGCAGTGTCTCACTGGCCATGGTGACTTTCAAAGTTATCTCTTTCGTATTGGCAAAGCTCCCTCGGCAACCTGCGTATATATATATATATATATATATATATATATATATATATGTATATACAGGTAGTTCAATAAGTTCTTAGAATGAAAACCGAGAATTTTCCAAATCATGTTTTTAAATTTTTCTTATTCGATATACTCCCCGAGAAGCTCAATACACTTTTCCCACCGAGATTTCAGAGCTTTCATACCTCTTGAGTAGAATTTCGCGTCGTTAGACTGAAAATAGGCATTGACAGCAGCCTTAACCTCTTCATTGCTGGAAAAACGCTTTCCACCGAGACTATTCTTCAAATGTCCGAAGAGGAAATAATCAGAGGGGGCCAGGTCTGGAGAATAGGAGGGTTGTTCAATAAGTTCGAACCTCAGTTGGGCCAGTTTTGCCGATGCTTGCCGGGACTTGTGTGCAGGAGCATTGCCCTGGTGAAATGGGACAACCTTCTTCTGCAAAGCGGGCCGTTTCACGATGAGTTGTTGCTAACGGCAGTCCAACAGTCTTGCATAATATTCTCCTGTGACCGTTTTACAGCTCTCAAGGTAGTCGACCAGCATTATTCTACGTTGGTCTTAAAAAACTGTAGCCATCACCTTTCCGGTCAATACCGTTGTCCGCACCCTCTTCGGAGGTCCTTCATCAGGTGCACACCATTGGCAAGATGCTCCTTGGGTCTCGGGAGTGTAGTGATGAACCCGGCTTTCATCGACGGTCATGAATCTGCACCAAAAATCCGACAGATTGTTCGACATCTTGGCCAAATTTCGCTGTAAAGCCAAAACAGGCGCGTCTTTTTGGCCTTGGTTGAGCAAATGCGGCAGCCATTTTGCTCTAAGCTCTTTCATCTTCAAGTTTTCGTGTAGGATAAAATGCACACTGCCTAAACTAATCCCTAATGCCTCCGCTATTTCCTTAATGTTCATTCGCTTATCTGTGCCAATAATTTTTCGCACTTTCTCTACGTTTTCCTCATCAGTTGCCGTTTTTTGGCCTCCTGGACAGTGGCAAAACATGGCGCAGAGTCACTGTACGTCTCGTCTAACTCAATTTTTACTTGGGTCGCATTCCAACCTTTGAAATAAAAATGCTTGATAACCACTCGAAACTCTTTTTTCTCCATTTTTAAAAATCACGCCGATACGTTGCACGGGAAAAGCTATCAAACGAAATCGCAACGGCCAATCACCATAATATATTGAGTGCTAGCAGTCGAAAAGTTGCAGTTCCTATTAGCGGTGAAAGCGTGCCAAAATTCGAATTCTAAAAAGCTCATTCTAAGAACTTATTGAACTACCTTATTATATATATATATATATATATATATATAATTCTGTTTTGTCTTGCCGTTAAAACTTGGTTAACTCACTCAAAAGTCCTCTCAATCTTTGGTACTTGGACGACGGGGTAATTGGAGGTAACATCAGTACGGTCTGTGAAGACCTAAAGAAGATACTTAGTTTCTCTATATGTAGCGGTTTGGAGCTGAACCCAATCAAGTGTGAGGTTCACATAATCGGCTCAGGTACAGCTGAAATCTCCGCCATACAGAACCTACTTCCAGGTTGCCGCGTAACAGGCGACGATCTGGATATTCTTGGCGTACCCCTGTTTTCTCGCCACCTTGGACCGACAATCGAACGTGGGATGGAAAAACTGGAGGTTGGTTTTACTCGTCTTCCCCAGCTAGGCGCCCACCGGGGATTGTACTTCTTGCGTTCGTGCTTTTCTGCGTCGAGGCTGAACTACCTGTTTAGGGGAATCAACAGTTCAGCCTTCTCGGCCCAGTTGGAGGAAATTAACTCGAAGATGGGCTTAGCGTTGGAATATATACTCAACCTGAGGCTGCGAGACGATTCCCTAGTTCAGGCCTTCTTACCGGTAGCCAGAGGCGGACTGGGCCTGCCTGAAGCTGTTTCTCTTTCAGTCGCAGCACACATCGCCTCTTTACATTCGGCGACTAGTGGTGTCGAGTCTATCCTGGACTCCCGGGCGATTGCAAACTTCCAGGCCACGCTTGAACAGACTCACGATGACGCCATCGCATTCTGCGGGCCTCTACCGGAGACTCCCTCTTTTCAGCGCGCGTGGTCAGAACTGGCAAACGACGGCCGATGGAGCGGCCTGTGGGACCGAACAACTACGGCTGCTAGCAAGGCGAGGTTACAGGCACTTTCCTCGCCCGGTGCAGGTGCATGGCTACACGCTCTGCCGAGCCCTCAGCTGGGTACTCTGCTCGACGATGAGTCTAAACGAATACTAGTCGGGTTGAGGTTAGGAGTCGAGCTAGTGTCCCCACACCAGTGCAAATGCGGTGACGAGGTCGACTCCCTAGGTCACCATGGACTTTCATGTCCGCAGAGTTCAGGCAGAATCGCACGCCACTCAGCTTTGAATGAAACATTTAGCAGAGGGCTACGGTCGGCGGGCTACCCATGCATTTTGGAGCCTCCCGGTTTAGTCAGAGACGACCCTGATGGCATGACCCTAACTCCCTTCGAGCGGAGGCAAATGCTGGTGTGGGATGCGATCGTAACCGACTCTTTAGCCCCTTCAATGGTCGGTGCGGGCGCAGCCCGCCCTGGACACGCGGTAGCCCTAGCGGAGGCAGCCAAGTGCCGAAAGTATTCAAGCGTCGCTTACCCACACATGTTCTCACCCCTTGCGTTTGAGACGTTGGGGGGGCCTGCGCTGCTAACGAAGAAACTGCTTAACGATGTCGGAAGAAGATTGATGCTTGCTACAGGAGACAAGAGGACGGGGGAATATTTACAGCAACGTCTGTCATTGGATGTTCAGAGAGGGAATGCCGCTTCGGTGAAAGGCACCCTGGCTAGGTGTACCAGCCCAAGCCTGGGACCTAACGCCTTGAGTTATGCCCCGAGCGGGCTGTGGACATGTTTTACATCACAAATGTATACCTCGATACACATAAATAAATATATATATATATATATATATATATAGATATATATAATAGTATAATAGACGTAGATACGTTATATATAGAGTATATATGATATGTATTTATAGGATATATATATATATATATATATATATATATATATCTATATCTTTATATATATATACTATATATATATATATTTAATATCTTATATATATATATATATATATATACGTAATATATATATATATTATATATACTATCATATATGTATATATATACAGTCCCTGAAAAATATAGGGCCCACCCACTTTTGCCACAATTTCACGCATTTATTATAACGAAATGTGTAAAGATCACAGTGATACATGCTCACAGAGTAACAACGAGGACTTCTATCGACATTTGGGGTCTCGGATTACTTTGAACCACGAGATTTCCACATTTGGCACAGC
The DNA here is from genome assembly GCA_003439945.1 of Dermanyssus gallinae. Classification (NCBI taxonomy): domain Eukaryota; kingdom Metazoa; phylum Arthropoda; class Arachnida; order Mesostigmata; family Dermanyssidae; genus Dermanyssus; species Dermanyssus gallinae. The sequence continues at coordinate 248,102 of QVRM01006927.1, forward strand.
TGCACCGCGAAAAAATGATAATGTCACTAGCAAGATGCATGTATTAACGAGTGAATTAAACGGAATAACGAAATTTGGGCTCATTTAACGGCTCGACAGAAACAAAGGCAGACCTACTACCAGAAGTTTTTTCTTTGTTCAAACGATAGGCTTAGGCTGGCGCCTCATGGGTGAAGAAAAGGCCCATATCAAGGCTTATAAGGACATCGGCCTCTCTAATCGCAAAATTTCCTGTCAATTGGGGCGTTGTGCCCAAGTAGTAAATAACTTTGTTCATTTAGGTAAAAAATACGCCGTAAAAAAGAAGTTTCGGGCGTCCAAATTTTATTTCGGAACGAAACAAGCTGCAATTCTGAAGAAAGCGTCGAACTCTACGCCCTCGGCAAAAGCAATTGCGGTGGCGGCCGACGTGCAAACGAAAGTGCGAAATTGTGCAAAGCTTCCTCAGGAAGACAAATTGGCAAAAACACAAAAAAAAACAACGATTGACCGCTGACCGATGAAAGCTCGTCTTGACTTCGCCCGCGATAAAATATCATGGACCACTGAGTGCCCACGATACGCTGTGATGGACCACTGAGTGCCCACGATACGTTGTGATGGACCACTGAGTGACACAGAGCGCTCTTTTCGAATGAAAAAAGTTTAACTTTAATGAATCGGATCGATTTTACTATTATTCGCACGATGTCCGCAAGGAAGAACAAATTTTGTCAAAACGTCACTTAGGTGGCGGTTCAGTGGCGATCTGGGCTGCTGTCGGATATTATACAAAGTCGTCGATTGTTTTTTTAGACGGTCGTGTTTATTCGACGAGATACGGGGATTTGCTAAAAGAGCAATCGGCTTAATTAATTTGTTAAAACAGGTATCTTGCTAGTGGCCTTATAATTTTTTCGCGGTCTAGCTGTGCCAAATGTGAAAATATCGTGGTTCAAAGTAATCCGAGACCCTAAATGTCGATAGAAGTCTTCGCTGTTACTCTGTGAGCATGTATCACTGTGATTTTAACACGATATGTTATAATAAATGCGTGAAATGTAACAAAAATGGGTGGCCCTATATTTTTTTCAGGGACTGTATATATATACATATATATATGTGTATATGTAAGAACAGTACTATGGGCCATTAGAAGTGGCGAGCGCCTAACGGATCATTTGGCCGAGGTCACTCACGGGTTCCCCCACCAGTCCGATGTGCTTGTCCCAACACCTGCAAACCCGTTTGATTACAAGCCACGTCATCTGTTGATGTCGTAAGCGCTATCCGTTCTTTTCTGTACCTGCCAAGTTCCGCTTTCTTTTTCATCACCGCAGTTGCCATTTCCTCGCCAAGCCTCCATGCCGATGCTGTGCTGCATATGTACTCCACAAACGTTCTCATGTTACTTTTCGGCGGATTTGGTATCCCGACTCCTTGTTTTCCTGCTTCTTTGGCCCATCTCAATCGTAGCAGCGCTATGACGGTTGTCCTTGCCTGCTCTAGTCCCTTGCATTTTAAGAAAGTGTGCTCGGGGCCATCGTCGATGCCGTCTACACAGTGCACGCAGGTTACCGAGGGAGCTTTGTCAGTGAGACACTGCGTGAGGAAAAAGCTCATTTCTCCCGCCGGGCGGTCAATCCACTTCTTTATGTCCGGGATGAGCAGGCGAAGTGAATAACGCGATGAGCCTGCGGGAATGGAATCCCATTCTTCTTGCCACAATCTTATCGTCTTTTCCCTTTCAGCTTCTTTGTTAGATTCAGACCCTCCTTCCCATATACTTTTCCTTTCATTCACTACCAAGTCCCAAGGTGGGGAGCCATCCAGTACCAGAGCTGCGTTCGTGCTAACCGTGCGGTAGGCCTGCAGGATCCTAAGCGCCGCTGTTCTCTGCGTTCTTCTTAGAGCTGTTTTTGCCGTTCTCGTTTTCAAGGTGGTCTGCAGCCGCTGGACTGGCGCCGCAAATAGTGCAATAGACTCGGTAACCGACATTAGTAGTCGTCGCCGGCACTCCCGCGGGCCGTGCAAGTTTAGCAGGATCTTGCCTATCGCGTTAGCTGCTTTAGCCGCCTTGCCCGTACACTTTCTAATGCGATTTGTCCCCCTGAGACCCTTGTCTAATAGGACGCCAATATATTTGGCCTCTGTTACTTGCTTGATTTCCTGGTCCGCCACCATCAGTTTCATGCTGTCTACTCTCTTCCTGCCTGTCAGAACGATGGCCTCGCTCTTTTCCGGGGCAAGTTGTAGCCCAGCGCTATCCATCCATCTCTTCGTGAACCAGAGAGTCATGTTTGTCTTTAATTCTAGTTCTTCCTCTGTTTTTGCTTGAGAATTTATGGCTAAGTCACCCGCATAAGCAATCATTTTTACTCCCTGTGGGAAATCTTGTCTCAGGACGTCGTCATTTGTTATGTTCCAGAGCAGGGGTCCCAGGATTGACCCTTGAGGAACTCCTGCAGTCACGTCTATCTCCACTGTGCCGTTAAAAACTTTTCTGTCCTCTAAGTATCCTGAAACGGCTCTTGCGAGAAATGAAGGGACCGCTTTTCTCACTAGGGTGTCTAAAATTCCTTTCCACGGCAGACTGTTAAACGCGTTCCTGACGTCGAGAAGGACTGCCACAAGGGGCTTTCGTTTATATATAGGTTCGCTGTGAAGCAAGTCAGCTTTGGCTGTTATTCGTTGTATTGCTGTAAGAACTGATCTTTTCTTGCGAAATCCATATTGATTGGACGACAGGAGACCATACTGTTCCGCAAACGTCCTAAGTCTGTCTTCTATAATTGCCTCATACCCTTTTGCTAGGGTGTTCAGGAGACATACGGGTCTGTACCCTCCGTTACTTTTCGGAATCAAGACCACTTCCGCTTTTTTCCAGTCTCTAGGCATTTCCCCACTTGCCATCGCCTTGGTACAAACTGCCGCTACCACCTCCAGGGTGTTCCCTGAAGAGCATCTTTACCGCTATAGGCGGAATGCCGTCGGGTCCTGGAGATCTCCCTGGCTTGAGCCTCTCCGCTGCCATCAATACCTCTGCGCGTGTGATAGGCGGGAACTCCTCTTCTTCTAAAGTTGTCCCTCTTCTTGCGTATGTTTCCCTATTAAAATGTCCATGCTGTGGAAATAGATTGTTTAAAATGTGTACGACCTCTGTGTCTGGCAGTGTGACTTTTGGGGCCTGCACGCCTCTCCCTCTAATCATTTTGTAGGGTTTTCCCCATGGCTTGTTATTTATGTCCTTAATTATTTGTCGCCAGTAGAGCTTTTTGCTTTCCGCTATTTCGTTTTTTAGAAGCGCTCTGAGTCTTCTATAATTTTCCAAGGCGAGGGTCTCGGCCTCCCGGGTTCTGTGGCATTTTTTTAGCTCCCTTTTGGCTCTGTTACAATCCGCCCGTTTCTGCGCTATGACGCTGTTCCACCAGTGTTTTGGCTAGCATGTAGCCCTTCTTGGGTGAGGGGGCTTCGTAGCTCTACTGCAGGCCCTTTTGAGGGCGTCATGCAGTTCTTCTGGGATTTGGGGGGAAGTTGTAAGGATTGCCTTCTTGAGTTCGCTCTTAAAGACTTCTTCGTCCTTGATCCTGTAATACATCTTACTTCTTATAGGCAACGCTTTTTTTTGCTGCAGTTCTAGCGTAAACTCAATACAGGAGTGATCGCTGAGGCTTTCTTTTTCAGTGAGCACTGTCCAATATTTTATTTTATTGGCTATTGTGTCGTTGCATAATATTAGGTCGACCGTTGACTGATATCCAGCCCTGTGAAAGGTCGGGTCTTTGCCGTCGTTCTGAATATACAGGTCCAGGCTGGCAGCCCATTCCATCAAGATTCTTCCTCTCTTGTTGGTTCGCCGCGACCCCCATGTTTCCGATGCCGCGTTGAAGTCTCCTGTAACGACTACGCCCTTTATATTTGTGGCTTCAGTTATTGATATTCCTATTTCACTGAGTAGGTTCTCGAGTTCGTCCAGGCTGCCGTTGGGGCTGCTGTAACAAGAGTACAGCCTCTATCCTTCTAGCAATTCCACCCATACAAACCCGGGCCCGCTTCCGTGTTTTGTGATTTGCGCGGAACCGGTATTTATAATTGCTGCACTCTTGGTTCGATCTGAAAACCATTCCTTTTTGTTTGTTGCCATCGCTTAATTTGGTTCGCTCACCTCCACTAGCTTGGCTCTTCTCCTTGTGGCTATCTCTTCGATTATGTCATGTGCGTATCTACTTCTGTTGCAGTTTACTTGAATTATTTTAATAATGTTTATTGCTGTTGTGTAGAAGTTGTTCCTTGGTTCTCTGGTTGTTGGAAACGGGCCGCCCCTCTGGAGCCTTTTTGTGACTAGCCATCTGATGTACGCTTGTCTCGCTGAGCCTCCTTCCTCTGTTCCCTAGCGGCTTTCTTCTCTTCCTTTTCTTTTTGCTCGGCCCGTAAATCCCTGGGTTTGGCTTCCCTCTTTTCTGCCGCCGCCCTCGCGGCTTGTTTCCTTTCGTTAAGTAGTTTCGCGTACTGCGGGCAAGCTATTGTTCTCGGTTTATGATCTTTCTCGTTGCACATGTAGCACGAGATATCAGTTTCCTTGCATTCCCTGGCTATGTGTCCCTCTTTCCCGCATCTATAACATATCTTAGCAGTTTCCCCCTCACTTTGGCAGTCTCTTGCTATATGGCCGATATGATTGCATCATCAAGCATGTTGGGATTTGGAACCATTCTTCAACCCTGCATAGGCGCCTTGATATGGTGATGCCTTTTTTGGCCACAAGCTTCTTAGCGTCCCGACTGGGTAAGGTTACTAAGCATTGCCATGTTCCTCTCTTGTTACTTTTTGGTATTTTCGCTTGTATCTTCGAAGTGTCATGCAGGTCCAACGAATTACGCAGGACCTTCGATATCTCGTCTAGAGTGAGGAAAGGGTTAACGTCCCTTAGCACAACGGTTTGAGTGGGACCCGTCGCTTCCCTAATGTCGACCTCCATTCCTGTTCCCTGTCGCAGGGCGTTTGCGAAGGGCATGCCGCCTCCGGTTCCCTTCTCCGTTATTTTGAGGATTAAGTCACCATCTTTATTTTTCCTGACCGGTCCGATCTTAACCGTGGCATCATTTTGCTTAATATGAGGGGCAATGTCTCTAATCATGTCATCCACGGACCTGCCCTCTTTTGCTTTGATCCTTATGGAACTTTGACACCCGGTCGTTCGTTTTTTGCTTTTTGTTGGCAGGTCCGGGCTCCTTCCGTCTACCATGAGTTCCGCTTTTCCTCCTGTTTTTCTGCAGCAGACTTCCGTTGCTCTCCTGATTGACTGTCCTTGCCAGTCTGGAGAGATGTATAGTCCCACAGTGCTGTTGGTATTTGCCAAATTACTTTTTTCTAGGACCTTGTTGAGGCTTGACAGGAACTGTTCTGGAGTATTTTCTGTGCTTCCAACACCATCACGAGTAACCTTGTGTTGCTACTGGCTGAGGCAGCAGTGGATTTCTCTGCGTCTGCCGAGATTACGTCAACCAGTTCTAATTGCTCACTACTGCGCAGAACTGCCACCCCACCAATCGACCAGTGGAAACTGGCTACTCATATTTTTAAGTACGTTCAGGTTCTTCTCTGAATTCTTGTTAATGAGCATAGCTCTTGATTCCCTGTCGGCTGTTATGCTGTCTTGTATGATACGAGTGGCCTTGAAGGTTACTTCTGGCCATTCTTCTGCCACCAGCCTGGCTGTCTATTCTAGGGAAGACAAGGATGCGATTTTATTTTCAATGGCTTTTGCCCTCTGTATGTCCCTATGTTCGTCTTCTTCTTCTCGCTGGCACCTTGAGCACGTCCGTGCAAGTCTTTTTATCTTGATTTAAGCCTGCAGTTCTTCCGCTATGGCTTTCCATTTTGCTGTCTCTTCATGTGCCTTAGTTATTTTTTTCTGCCATTCCTCAGTCTCTTTGGATGATTGTCTTGGATCACATTTAGTTCGTCTTTTAATTTCTGCAGCCGCCTCTGGGCATCGTCTTGGGCCGCCAGCTTGTCCTTGACGTTGGCCTGCAGCAGCAGAGCTCTACTTTTAAGCCTAGTTATGGCAACTTTAATGTCCCCCTTGGTAGTAACATGTTTTTTCTTTCAGTATTTTAAGCTGTCTGACGACTTTCAGGAGGCTCCTCATAGCTTCATAGTCCGTGCCTGGTTCCGAGGTTACTTACAGTTGAGTCCTATTTGCGGCTCGTGCTTTCTTAATCGACTTGCCTGTTCGTTGCTGTTCTTCACCTTTTTTCGTCTCTCTCTCCTCCCGTTGTAGGTCTTCTGGAGATTTAATCAACGTTTTTTTTCGCCTAGTGTTATCGGGGTATTTGAGGTCTTCTTCTACCTCCTTGTCAGCCTCTAATCGCTTGTCCGTGTTTTTTTCTGCAACGTGAGCTTTACCGCCGAAATATTCCTGCGGGGAAGTTTTGTTCTCTTTTGTTTCATCGCCTTTGTTCGTCTGTATATTTCTTTTATCCTCCAATATTTCTTGTTCTTCGTCATTCTAACTTTCTTCAGCTGGCTGTTCTGGGTCCTTAGGACCCTTAAAGGAGTCCATGCCTCCTCCTCTGTGAGGTGTTTAAGGTGTGCGCTGGATTTCTCACTAAGTGCCGGTAACCCAGTGCCGTTGCTCAGTCCGTTTAGGACCTCGGGATTCTCACTTTTCACCGTTTTCCACAGAGCGAAGTTTACGCTCGACCGTTCAGGGTGAGCTCTAGCAGACGTCTTATATTATTATATGTATATATTATATATATATATATATATAGAGAGAGAGAGAGATATAATAACAGATAGTTTAACAAGTTCTTAAAATGAAAACCAATAATTTTCCAAATTTTGTTTTTAATTTTTCCTATTCGATCTACTCCCTGAGAAGCTCAATACACTTTTCCCACCGAGATTTCAGAGCATTTATACCTCTTGAGTAGAATTCCGCGTTTTTAGACTGAAAATAGGCATTGACAGCAGACTTAACCTCTTCATTTCTGGAAAAACGCTTTTCACCGAGACTATTCTTCAAATGTCTGAAGAGGAATTAATCAGAGGGGGCCAGGTCTACAGAATAGGAAGGTTGTTCAATAAGGTCGAACCTCAGATGGGCCAGTTTTGCCGATGCTTGCCGCGACTTGTGTGCAGGAGAATTGTCCTGGTGAAACAGGACAACCTTCTTCTGCAAAGCGGGCCGTTTCACAATGAGTTTTTGCTTCAGGCAGTCCAACAGTCTTGCATAGTATTCTCCCGTGATCGTTTTACAGCTCTCGAGGTAGTCGACCAGAATTATTCTACGTTGGTCACAAAAAACCGTAGCCATCATCTTTCCGGCCGATGCCGTTGTCCGCACCCTCTTCGGAGGTCCTTCACTAGGTGCACACCATTGGCGAGATGCTTCTTGGGTCTCGGGAGTAAAGTGATGGACCCAGCCCTTATCGGCGGTCACGAATCTGCGCCAAAAATCCGACGCTTTTTTTAACATCTTGGCCAAATTTTGCTGTGAAGCAGAAACACATGCGTCTTTTTGGCCTTGGTTGAGCAAATGCGACACCCATTTTGCTCTGAGCTTTTTCATCTTCATGTTCTCGTGCAGGATGAAATGCACACTACCCAAACTGATCCCCAAGGCCTCCGCTATCTCCCTAATGTTCACTCGCTTATCTGCGGAAAATTTTCCGTACTTTTTCCACGTTTTCCTTATCAGTTGCCGTTTTTGGGCGTCCTGAACGTAGTTCATCCTCGGTGCTCCTGCGAACCCTTTAACTCATTAGGCCAGTTGGAAACAGTGGCAAAACATGGCGCAGAATTACCTTACACCTCGTCTAACTCAGTTTTCACTTGGGTCGCATTCCAACCTTTGAAATAAAAATGCTTGATAACCATCGAAACTAGTTTTTCTTCATTTTTCAAAATCACGCCGATACGTTGCACGGGAAAGCGATCAAACGAAATCGCAACGGCCATTCACCATAATATTTTTACTGCCAGCAGTCGAAAAGTTGCCGTTTCTAATAGCGGTGAAAGCGCGCCAAAACTCGAATTCTGAAAAGCGCATTTTAAGAATCTGTTGAACAACCTGTATATGTATATATATACAGGGTGTCCCTATTTGTGTGTCCAAAACGCTAGGGCATGGTCAAACTCGGTGAGAAAATCATTTTTGCCAATGGAAAGGGGGAGCGGAGATGCTCCGTATAGGAGTGAGACAATTTTTTTTAATTGTTATTTTAAGGGGGGGGCTGTTCCGACATACGTTTGCAAAACGCACGATTGTGAAAGAACGCCTTCCTCAATTGAAAAACCGAGCACACCGGCGCATTCGGGAGAAAATTCTAATTTTTTTTAAAGCTATACCTGACCTAAGCGAGCGCAATGACTATTGTGATATTAAAAAGAGATTGCAAAATTATAATTTTACTTTTGCATGTTTAAACTTTAACGCCCAGGTTCTCAAAAAAAATCCATTACGCGTGCAAAACTAATACGTCCAGACGAACGTGCATTTCTAGTAAATCATTTTGGTACCAAATTGGTACGGCTGGCGTCTGTAATTGCAGAGTTACTCAAATCTACATAGAACCATATCGGGTGTGAGTGCACACATGCAGCTACTATGATTGTTTTCTTTGTCAACCAAGTCACTCGTCAAACCTGTAGAAGCTCAAAAAAATATTTGTTTTACTTTAAATATTGCTCGAACGAATGCCCGCCAGCCAATAAGCACATTCGGTATCGATGGCAAAGCTCGCGTTGCACGCGTTCAAAGATTCCAGGCGTCTCCCGAATGGTTCCACCAGCAGTTACTATTCTGCCGATCAGATCCATAGGAGACTCAACGGGAGTTGCATAGACTAGATCCTTTAGGTGGCCCCAAAGGAAAAAGTCAAGACTGGACAGATCAGGCGATCGCGGCGGCCAAGCTTGTGGACCGCCTCGGCCAATCCAGCGATTAGCAAACGTCTCATCCAGATAATTCCGTACCGAGAGGGCGTTGTGTGCTGGAGCACCATCGTGCTGGAACCACATTCTCGATCGAACACTCTGTGGAATGTTTGCCAAATGTTCTCGCAGGGTTGTGCTCAGAAACAGGTTGTATGTTGGTCCATTCAATTTATCTGGAAGTAAATGAGGTCCGAAAAGATAGTTGCCCAAAATGCCAGCCCAGACATTCACGGAGAACCGATCCTGGTGTCTATGCGGGCGGGTCATATGCGGGTTCTCCGTAGACCACCAATGCGCATTGTGTGCGTTGAACACACCATCTTGCGTGAAGGTCGCTTCGTCGTTGAAAAGAACAAAAGCAGGAAATTCCACATCGGCCGCGGCTTGTTGCAGAAACCAGCGACAGTAATGAATGCGTGGCTGGTAATCAGAATCCCGCAAGGCTTGAACTCGCTGCAGCCGGTATGGGTGTAGCCCTGATTCATTTAGCACCCTGTGAACAGTGGTACGACTTACACCGACACTTCTAGCCACCTGCCTAATGCTTGCAGAAGGACGCGCAATTACTTGCTCAACAATGTGGTCCTCCGTATTTGGGCTTCTCACTATCCGCGGTCGTCCCGCTTCGTATTGACGGCCTTCAAATTATCCAGTTTCGCAGAGCAAACGATGAAGTCTCGAAAACATTTTCCTGCCAGGCATCCGTCGATTTGGGAAACGCTCTGCGTACAACCGATGTGCAAGACTTGCGTTACCGTCTGCTTTACCATACATAAAAATCATGTCAGCTTTCTCGGCATTTGTGAACCGGTCCATCACGATACACGTGGCACAAGCGCCTGCACTTTGTAATAGAACTAATTGGAGAATGTAGACTCAGCTAGGCGATTACGAGAGACTTACGAACGATGACCGAAAACAAACGACGTACGTCTAGTGCGTAGCGCAGCCGAGCAAAGAATGGATGTTAAGCCATGCTTCCTAGTAGTGAGCTGTTTTGTTGATACGTTGTGTATAACTTTGTCACCATATCATAAATTGCCTGAGCATTTAGTGAGCCTCCGCGTTTTTGTTACTGGAGTGCAGGCATTTTCTATTTCCCACCATGGGTTTAGCTTGCTTTGCTTTTGCTCTAGTCGACGCTACGTATGCTCGCGCTGCCTAACGAAGGCTGCTATCTTACAGACACACAGCTCAGTGTGCTTCTTGGCTGGCGGGCATTCGTTCGAGCAATATTTAAAGTAAAATAAATATTTGTTTGAGCTTCTACAGGTTTGACGAGTGACTTGATTGACAAAGAAAACAATCATAGTAACTGCATGTGTGCACTCACACCCGATATGGTCCTATGTAGATTTGAGTTACTCTGCAATTACAGACGCCAGCCGTACCAATTTGGTACCAAAATGATTTACTAGAAATGCACGTTCGTCTGGGCGTATTAGTTTTGCACGCGTAATGGAAATTTTTTGAGAACCTGGGCGTTAAAGTTTAAACATGCAAAAGTAAAATTATAATTTTGCAATCTCTTTTTAATATCACAATAGTCATTGCGCTCGCTTAGGTCAGGTATAGCTTTTAATCCCGAATGCGCCGGTGTGCTCGGTTTTTCAATTGAGGAAGGCGTTCTTTCACAATCGTGCATTTTGCAAACGTATGTCGGAACAGCCCCCCCTTAAGATAACAATTAAAAAAAATTATCTCACTCCTACACGGAGCATTTCCGCTCCCTCTTTCCATTGGCAAAAATTATTTTCTCACCGAGTTTGACCATGCCCTAGCGTTTCGGACACACAAATAGGGACACCCTGTATGTATGTATATATATATATATATATATATATACAAATATATATATATATATATATATATATATATATATATATATATACTTTTTTTGCTGTTTGATTTGGCAGAGTGTGATCGTGTTTTTGTTGTCTCCAGTAAAATATTATAGATTGCTTTCTGAGTCTTGACTTCAACGTTTGCAGTGATAATTACATCAACGATTGTGCGTGTACTAAGTGGTCAACGGGTGCATAGTGCACAGCCGGAGACAGTTTGGTTGCCTCTCTGAGGAATCGGATTTCTCTGAGCCTCCAGCTACCGAGTTCGATTTGCTTGAATCATCAAAGGTGTACACATTGTTGCAGCGGAAGACGTAATAGTTTAGGAGTCACGATAGACTACTGGTCTATTGGCCTATTGGCAGTGCCACCGCTTACCACTCGACGCGACCAAGTTCGATACCCAAGTGGGGGCGTATCTTTTTTTTTTAAATCATATTTCCTATTTTTTGGTTTTCGTCACTGGCAGTCGTGCTTGCTGCGATGTCGGACGAGGCCAATCGGAGGAAACCCCCGGATAGCCTAGATATATCTGGGCTGCGGTGCAGTTCGCGTGTAGCCGGTAACACCGTGTCATGTAGCGTGCCAATTTCCGCTAAACAAGTAGATTACTTGAGCCCTAGCGCAACGATGGATGCGTCTAAATGTGGTGTTGAATTGTCTTCGGGTGTCGCCGGGTTGGCAGCCACGCCTAGAAGCAATACTGCCTTTGGCACCAAACGGAAAAAGTGTTCGCTTACCGAGGCCGGGAACGACGGACAGCCAGAGACTCACCCTGAAGATGGTTTTTCCGTGGTGATCTCACGCAGAGTGAAGAGTGCAATTTCTCGCGAGCAGCGCCAATTAAAGAAACTCAAGAGCGACAGCTCATCAGGGTCTCTCAATACCGTCAAGGTTATTATTCGCAAGAACTGCCCGGACAATTCAAGCCCCAGTGACTTTGCGGAAGGCTCGATGCTACGTCTCTTCAAAGAGATATACACCATCTCACCGAGCAGCAAGATATCAAAGGGAAACGGCGGAATTCTTGTGTGGGAAACCACCCACATACAACGGGACGCTAACGTGCTGATAAGTGCGTCTGTTCTAATATTGTCCGGTTTGTCGAGAGGGCAGTTGAGATCCCTGCAAAGCACTGTTATTTTGTTAAAGTCGACTCTGTCCAAGCAATATACTAGCTTTTCCAAAAGGTCGGGAATAGCTTCCTATGGACTAGAATACATTGCAATTATATTTATGGAACTTCTGCAAATACAACGCAGTTGTCCTCTGTGTATAGTGCTTCTATTCCATTAAGCTTACTGTTATATAGTACAGCTACTCCACCGCTCGCTCTTCTAAGGCCTTCACTCCGTTGTCCAAGGCATTCTATCAGATACCAACCAGAAACAACAGTTGGTTCCGTGGCCTAGATCTCAGTGAGAACCAGCACGTCATATTGAGAATCCATAGTCAGAGGAACAAAGTCTAAGGTTGATTTTATATTTTCGCAATTCCATTATAAGAAGGTGATGTTGCCGTTTCTGGCTCGGTCTTGAAAGGTCGTTCGCCGTGACACTACCTGCACGTGCGTGTTTTGGTCATGAGAGCCCTTTACTCTTACTTTCTCCGTCAGTATCCCTCATTTCAGTCACCTCATTCGTGGAGACATAAAGCGCTTCTCGTAGGGATGCTTCGATTGAGTGCCGGAGTGCATGTCCGATCTCGATATTTTCAGGGTGCTTCTTTGTTTTAAAGGAGCTCGCTGATCCCAACAGCTGCGAGAATAGAGATGGCGTTATTTTACCAATGGCACTGGTGAGTGCCGCTTGTACTGCTTCTACGATACAAGGGATAATCTTATCCATGATAGATTGGATAAGACCATCACTATGTTTTGCCACAGATGGTCTTTTTTCAGCCGGCGCAGTTTGGGTTCCGAGCATATTTTAATGCCGTTTTTTACAACAGAAGACCAACTGCGTTTAGATAAGTTATCCGACGCGTGTACGTAGGCTACTGGAGCGCAAATTGGAATACTTGGGGCTTCCGTCTGCACTTGCACTATGTTTCGCGACGTTTAATTTAGCATGTCCATGCAGCGCAACCTATGTGGGCAGGACCCCCAGGTGGTTTTGTGGCAACCATTGCACAGGCAGCAGCGGGCTTCTGCCTTACAGTCTTTCCTTAAATGCTCTTGTAACCCGCACCTCCGGCAGCTCGGCTTTGTCATCTTGCAACTGGTGATTAAATAATCCATGCTAAAGCATCTGAAGCATTGCAATGGCTTGCGGTACAACATGACCCCGTGTTGTTTAAATCCCAGACGGACCTTTGCTGGAAAGTTGTTGCCCGCAAAGGTCAGAATAACATGCTCCGTTGCTGTTACAACATTGGTGCTTATACCAGAAATCTTGCCTTTTACTGAGGAGCGAGCTCCGCTTATTCTCGAAGATACCTTAACTCCTGCCAACTCTTGCAGCGATAACAAAGTACCTCTGTCAACCTCGTCTTCCACTGCAATAACGAGTTCCCCTTTTCTAGTAAATCGAGGTTCTTCAACTTTGCCTTTGATGTGTTGCGCAATGCAGTGACATACGTAATTGAAACGCGTCTCCAAAGCGTTATCATGAGCTGTAAATATTACAGCCACCAGTTTGGCGAGTACCACCTTTGACTCGCGCAATCGTTTGTTGCGCGTCACTGTTTGAAAACCATCATCGTCGCCAAGATCTTCTTTTTCTTGAACGCCAGTAGTGACTGTTGTTACATCGCCCTCTCTTCAGTAAGCGTTCGCTGCACCGCGTCCTGTGCTGAAAACATATAGGTCTCAGCAACCCCGGCCTATTAGCAGGCATTATTCTCTATATAGTTTCCGCGTATCTCATCAACGACAAAGATATAAATTTAATTTGCTTGTTTCTGAGTATGGGCAGCTCGTTAACATTCGTATCATCGAAACTGTTGATTGTAACGCCTAGTGGTAATGTTCAGAGAATACAGGGAGGTCCAGTTGCAGTCCATCTGCAAATCCACGTGACCTAGGAATCGAATGTTTACTTATATTTGAACTAAACATGGTGTACAAAAATGGTGGATAGGTACCTGCGGCATTTCAGAACGAAGGGGTATGCTTGATTAAGCTGTTCACTAAACTAAATGAAACAAACGTTTTTTTATCTGTCCTGGTTTGCGCCTGGATATTCAAATCAGGAAGCAAATGGGAGTGAGGCACTGACACGCGTCTCTGTCAAGATCGAGCTTTTTCAAAGTAGATTCAGCTAAATTTTACCGACATTATATACAAAGTTGGTTCGATAAGTTTCAAAACTTCAAATTTTAAAAATTAAACTGACTTCACTAAGGCATTTCGGTTTATTTTGCTACAAAGGACTTTTCATCAGGTACACATAGGCCACTGGCGGCATTGGTTGCTTGAAGAAACGTTTAGCGGTTTTTAAAAAGCCAAAAGTGGAGGAGCAACAAATCTGCATAAAGTTATATGACAGAAAACAAATCCTATGCTGTAAAGTAGTAGAAATGTTACAAACTGCGTGTAGTAATAAAGAAGTATCCAGAAATACGTAGATCCACATTGTTATGCATGTACGTGCATTACAGTGAGCAGGAGTTATTATAAAGAAATCAAACATACTTTGGAAGTTGAATAGATATTTGTTTACATATATATATATATATATATATATATATATATATATATATATATATATATATATATATATATATATATATATATATATTATATATATATATATATATATATATATATATATATATATATATATATATAAAAATATATTGTGATGATTTATTAATAATTTACAATACGTTTGCACACTCGGCAGTGCTCGCTTTAATAAAAATGGTGGTAAAAAGGTGTCACGTGAAGTTAAGAGTCAGTTGTCCGTGTCCTTGCTTGATGGTAGCCCCCGCTCTTATGGACCCGGTGCAAGCGGTATATCCTCAAGGTTCCTTGCAAAGTTAAAACGGTGAGATCCATAAGATTCCTCTTCGTGACGCCGAGCCCCAAGAGCGTCCTCGCAGATTCGGAGTCCCATACACCACTCATAGAGATAGTGATGGATCCGAATCTGCGAGGTTTTTGCGGGTCGGGGAGCGCCGCTCTTAGGAACTCGACGTCATATTTGGCGATCTTGTCTTGCCGTGCTTTTGCCAGGTCCCGGTTCGGGCCGCAAACCTCGGCATCTAAAACCCAGACCTCGGTAGGTGTTGTTATTACGAGGCCGGGCTTTAGACCCGGTGCGCCCGGTCGACGGAATACTCGCTCTTGAACCACCTCATGACCCCTTTCGCGGAGAAGACGCGCCACGCGATCACAGACGTCGTCATGTCTCTTTATGGTTTGTTTGTGTGTTGTATCGCACATCTGAGCGACATAAGCCAACGTCTCAGGCGCATGACACCCGTGCCTACAACGTTTGTTGTAGCCCGGGCGTCCCCTGGCCAATCTGGCACGCGTTGGTAGTGCGTTGATCCTGAGCTTTAGTAGGTTTAAATACTCCTTACCAGATAGGTAGGGCATACCCTTAATCCAGTAATGTACAAAAAGCGTTTCGTGTGCTTTTTTAAAATATGCTCCATCAAACGTGTTGTGTAGTTGTTGAGACCAGTAGTCGGTCTCTTGTGTAGCGGTCTCAATGGAGGTTCCCAAGCGCTCGCAAAGAAGTCTTGTTTTCGCAAGATCTTTTTTAAAGTGCTCGGTGGTTAGCATCCATTGGACCCCAAGGTGCGTGGAGTGTTGTAGTGCTGTCAGGCGGGAGAGGCGGAGTCTGGGAATGAATGTTTGGAGGCAGGGGATGTCCAGACCGCCGTGTGCTGTGTGCGTGTACAGGTAGGCGTTCGGCACCGAGTTTTCGAGCTTAAGCCATTTCGACTTAACAACCTTTCTGATCTCGTTATCTAGGTCACTGAGTGCGTAAGATGGTCTGGGACCGGAGACCAGTTTATATAGGAGACAGGGAATGAGAAAGTCTTTCAAAAATATGAGTCTTTGGTGGGGTTTAAGGGGAACTATCGTGAGTCTGTTGAGTAAATTAAGGAGTATATCCCTGGTGGAGTCAACTCTGCCATTGCTGTCAAAGTCGACTCCAAGATATCTCCATTGATCGTTCATACCTTTAGCTGGCAATTGCCGATCTCCAACGTTAAATTCTGGTACTGTATTGATAAAACCTTTACCTTCCATCCTATTAAATAGGTGGGAGATAGTAAAGCTTTTATTAGTATTAATTTCAAGGCCTCGGGATTTCAAAAGTGGGTCCGCAATATTAAGGAGCCGTTGGAGAGTGGATTTCGTGGAGGCTAGGAGGATGAGATCATCCGCAAAGGCTAAGCCCATAAGGCGGAAGTCATCAGTAAGTTGGTACCCGATATTAGTTTTGTCTAATTTTAAAAGAATGTCGTCGAGAACTAGATTAAATAAGGGGGGGGGCAGAGGATCTCCCTGCCTAACACCCCTAGTTGGCCGAAATGTGCGACATTCTTGTCCAAATTCTATGAGAGTTTTAGATGAGAGGTACAAGCGTTCGATATAGTTAATGAATACCTCCGGGTATCCGCGAATCCGGAGTGACCACAGGACGGAGTCATGACTCACCATGTCGAACGCCTTACGGAGGTCGATTGAGGCGAGTCTGAGCTCACGTCCTGCAGACTTGGCATCGTTAAGGCTACCATCCAGAACCGCAAGATTCTCGAAGGCACCATTATAGGGGAGAAACGCTCGCTGGATTGGGAGAAGCTTAATAGAGTTCTGGAGGCGTCTAGAGAGAATTTTGTTAAGCGTTCGTTGTAAGTATGAACTAATAGATAGGGGTCGCAAATCGCTTGGGGATGTGGCATTGTTAATTTTAGGGATGAACGCTAAGCGAGCAGTTTCATGGGCTGAGGCAATATCGCTAATTAATAGTATGTTAAGAATACAACAGACTTCTAACTACTTCTAACGGGAGTTTACGGAGGGACGAAAGACAAATCCCGTCCAAGCCTAGTGCTTTAGAAGGTCCGCGGAGAGCTACGTGGGCTTCCTTTAGGGAGATAGGGAGGAAAACCTCAAAGAGATCAGAGTTGAGAGTGTATACGGGGCAAGGGAGTGGTTCAGGGGGTGGTTGTGTCATCGTGTTGGCCCAGTGTTCTACAACCTCGGTGGCCTGCATGTTGTGTATGGTGTGTTTGCCGTCCAGCACCTCATGAGCGCATTTGGATCGGTTTTGGCTAAAAAGTTTTTGAGTGGTTGCGTAGTCTTGACGTCGCTGTTGCCTTTTAGATACTCGCGCTTCAGTGGAAGGTGTTTCTCTAAAGGCACGACGTCGGACAGTGTGTCTAAAATGTTTGTTCAGAAATTCGTTTAAGGCGATAGTGTGATTCCCACCTGAGCAAACATTTTTCTATGCCATATTTTACAGGTAGGCTTTGCAGATACGTTGCCTAAAAAGCAACCTGCGCCCTACTGGTGCTCTACAGGCTACAGGAGGAACCAGCAACTGAACGCTTCGCACGCGTTCTGTTGCTGAGTCTACCATATAGACAAACGCAGACAACGCACGCAAATGTATCGACTCAAATATCGGCGCCCTGCAAAGAAGAGGGATTAATATCGTATATTCCGTATCTGAGGCGCTGGTAGATGAGTAGTACACATAAAAAAAACAGCTCTAGATCAGCCCTTGATATGAACATGGTGACATGTCTATATTGTGAGTGTAGACGAACACGTACTTGAAACCCTAACGTTTCTATGTACATGGAGTGAAACTGTTCCAGAAAAGTGTTACATAAATGAGAGTGCTAATCTAAGATACCCTGTTTGTTAAATATATGAGATTGGTCTGGTAATGTGTCGTATTTTTTAGAAAGTATTGCATGGCGGGTTTTGTACTTTGTAAAAGCAAAACCGACAAGCTGTCTTTCTCGACACTTTTCTGCTGCTCGTCTTCTTCATAGAGCATTTCAATTTCCTTTCATGTTTTCCGTATTTAGCAAAAACAAACGTCAGACAGAAAAATAAATGACAAATCCAGAGCAGAATAGAACATACACAACAATAGGCGATTAGTCACCTCTAACGTATCGAATATTCATACACGTATTTACGAGTAAAGGACAGAATAACTTAGAAACAAATATGAGAAGGGCAGTGCGGATTCCAAAAATGTATGCGCTATAAGATTATTAAGTATTTTATTATTAAGTCGAGTTGTGGAGGCATCGAGATAGTGGGACAAGTACGTGTGGAAGTATTTTTAGGTCTTAAAAAAAGCATATGATCATAAGGTGAACTGAACAAACTTGTAATACATTATGCTGAAAAAGCATTTTGAGAGAAGCTGGGTACTAGAATAAATTCACAGGAATTTCACGGCTCGAATAATAATAACAATTTTAGGGTAATAGGATTTTCAGGGTTAGAGTAATAAGAATTTCAGGGTCGAATAATAATAGCAACCGGGCAATCTAGAAAGTTTATGCTGCTGTTTGCGGATGATATGGCAGTGTTAGAGCGGGACACTAGCAAAGTTCACCGACTGTTAATGCATGTAGGGAAGCAGCGGAGAAACTGGATATGGTGTTCATTAAAAACGAGCGCAATTTTAGTATACATTGGGGTTAGGCAGAAAGGAAGCTTGTATTACAGGGGAGAATATTGGACTCTCTACGGTAGTACAAGTATGTTGGGGCAACAATGACTACAAAGGAAGATTTTTTGAAGGAAGAAGAGATAATACAAAAACAAAAACTGAAAGAGAAAGACATGCAGTATGGTGTAAGGGCGCAAAACATGACGATCATGACAGAGCGTGGGGAATTTGGGGTCGAAGCGGTGCCGTAGAAGTCACCGATGATTTGAATACAACATTTTAATGCGAGATAGGCTAAATTCAGAACGAACTGAAGCATTTCATATGAGATTATAACGGCGATACTGTTTAGTCAGCGAGTCAGGCTAACTGAGGTGTCAGTGGCCGACGTTTTTGCCACAGGCGGTAAAGGATTTAACATTTTTAAGAGAAAATACATGATTTCGGGAAAAAAGCGAAGCTTAGAAGGTACCTACTTATGGGAATAACATTAATGTTATATATATATATATATATATATATATATATATATATATATATATATATATATATATATATATATATATATATATATATATATATATATATATATATATATATATATATATATATATATATATATATATATAATATTGCGATTATTTATTAATCATTAACATTAAGTTTGCGTACTCGGCAGTGCTCGCCTGTAAAAAGTGGCTTAATATACTGGCCAACAGGTTGAAGGGATACATTTCTGGGGAGCTGCCTGTTCCGCTGTGGCCGGCTGAGGAACCAGTAGTCGAGGACTACGACTTAGCTTTAGCCAGTTTACTCACCTGGACGGGGGTGCTGGACCAGCTAAGCGGAAAACACCCTACCACCAAGGGAGAAATTAAGATTTTGGTTGAAGAGTTGGAAAAAGCGGCTAGAAGGATTAAGAGGCAGGGCAAAAAATAGGACATAATGGAGGAGGATAAAAGGGCAGAACACATAGGAATGATTACTCGGCTTGAATGAGAAAACTCTGAGATGAGGACCAAAATAGAGGGATTTCAGCGGACGGTTGAAGAAATGAAGGCTAGAATAGAGGGGCTTTAGCGAAAACTATCTGAGGGAAAGCCCCGGGGGGAAAAGGGCCAGCAGAGACGGCAGAAAAGGCCGCGGACAATGCTCCCCTGTGCTCCAGATGCGATTAGGAGATGAATGAAGAAAGGGCCGAAAAGACTAGCCCAAGAAGATGTTCCAGAGAGCCTCGCTAACCCAGCAAGGCATCTTGTCAGCAAGGGAGAAACCGGGCTCTTATCATATGGAAAGGCTCAAAAAGGGTCTCAGCGTTGCTGGCCCAACTAGCGATGCAGTTTCCCTCGGCCTCAGAGGCAGCCAAAGTCCCGGTGGATAGGCTCGCGGTTCTCCGGAGCAGGGATGCCTTGGAGCTGGAATGTGATGAAGCCAAGGATACTCCCATGCGTGTCAAGTGCACGTCACGCACTTTAGTCGTTGGAGTAGTCCCTGAAAGGGCGCCAGCAGACGGGTTTCTCAGGCTACTCACTAAGATGGTACTCAAGCAAAAGCCCCCTTCGCACTGAAGACACCCGCATGGGAAAAAATGGCTATTGGCAGTGTATGGCAACGCTGCCATCAGCTGCAGCTGCCAGGCTATTGTCCAGACAGGGCATCACCATTGGAGGCTCCGTTTGCAGACCTGAGGAACGGGTCTCCGTGCCCATGTGCTACAATTGCCGGGGTGCGGGACACATGGCGAAGGACTGCAAAGAGCCGAAGGTGGACGCCAAGCGATGTTATCGCTGCGAAAACGAAGGTCATCTCGCGATAGCATGCGACAAACCCAATTCTCACTTTCACGTCTGTGATAAAGGGGAGCACTCGGCGGCCTTAACGGGCTGAATGGCGTTCGCTAAAGCTCTGCGGGAGCGACGCGAGGCTGTAAAGCAGAGGACCATACAGCGGACAGAAGAGAAAGAGGATAAAAGAAAGGGAGAACGAGCAGGCTAAGAAGGGGCGGAAACTGAAGGCCAGGGTGTCAACAGTCGACGAGGATGGCTTTGAGGCGCCTAGGACGACAGCCAAGAGGCAACAAGTTAGTTCCGAGGGGGCCGAGAGAGGGGCAAGTAACAATCACAATGATTAGGGTCATACAAGTCAACCTGAACCGATTTAGGGCAGCCCACGCCCTGCTAGACCAAACAATCCAGCACAGGAGTATTGAGCTTGCTCTAGTATCGGAACCGAACAAAGGCATTGCACTCCGGAAGGGTATTATCAGCCTTGATACGGCAAATGACTCCGGCACCTGGCGGACGAGGAATAATAGGCATTTATCGGTTAGAAGTCGGGGTTCCGGTTCAGGATTTGCAAGGGTAGAAATAAAAGGGCTAGGAGTTTTCTATTCTTGCTATTTTTCACCAAATAGGAAACTTCAATGTGTTTCTTGATAGTCTGGGGCAGAGCATACGCGTTCATACGGGAAAGGGAATTGTCCTCACCGGGGACTTCAACTCAGCCAGCGTCGGGTGGGGCAGCAAAACCACAAATGAAAGAGGCCAGACACTAGAAGAATGGATGGCAGAAAATCCGGATAGTGTGCATTATTTTCATTTCATATTTTTTCACTCAGGTTGAGTAGCGATTATAGCCACAAATACATTACTTTAACAACTATAAGGACAGTGAATCAAGACTATCACCGGGTGATCTGCATTTGTATGGATACATACACATACACCTATACATATACATATATACACACATATATATATACATACACATACATATAAAATATGTAAGCTACAAGGCCCCACAATGACGGGCTTATTCATTTAAAGATTGCACAAGATTGCATTTCTCGGCATGGTATCTTTGGCAGAGTTCACCGCAGCGGCGGCATACACAAGTCTCACATGGTTCATAGAACTCAGAGCGTTGACATAAAATGTGATGAAAGCCGTGTACTGCAAATCGTGTTATCACGTGCCTGTTGCCACGTTCTGGCCCCTTCCACTCCGCATTTCTCATCGCTCCGGTATTGAAGAATTCCGGGTCGAGTTCGGAAAATTTCGCCTAACATTTTCTAATGCAGTCGTTAAAGGCTGCGGTTTGCGGAAGGTCATAACGGCGCCTTAGGTCTTCTATACAAAGTGGATAGTCTGCTAATAGGAAGACGAGGCGGTTGCGCGTTAACGTATGGAGTCCCAGAGTCCGTTTCAGGAAAGCTGCTTTTATCTGATTCAGCTGGTCGAGGTTTCTGGGAGTCAGGTGCGCCCATATTAACTCCACTCCATATGAACCACGGGAGCAATCTTCAGGTCGAAGAGGCAAATGGCTGTGGCGAGGGACAGGCGGTGCGGGCTCCTGATGGACAATACCGCTATAAGGGCTTTCCTGCATCTCTCCATAACATGCACCGAGAACCCTACCCATTCGACGGCATAATTAGTTCCAGATAAGGGAACTTATTGACGTAGGCGAGAGAAAAGCTACCGATATGAAGAGAGTCGTCACGTGCGACCCTGCCCTCTCTACGGAACTTTAGTGCCTCCGTCTTACGACGATTAATTGTTAACCCCAACTCTGTAACGGCTGTGTTGAGCCTGGCCAGCGCCTGTTGGACCTGGAAACGGCTACTTCCATAGATGGGCAAATCGTCTGCGTATAATAAAACTTTAACGAGATCTCTACAACCCTGAATTTGTTTTGGCAGGTTTTTCAAGCGGGCAGAAAAGAGAAGTGGACTCAAATTGTTCCCCTGGGCAAACCCGGTTGTTTGCGAAAACGCCGGCAGTTCCGACACTCCATTGTCGATTGTCACCCGGTTTTCCTGTAGGACCTCTCTTATGAGGTTGAGCATCTTCGAGGGAACGCCGACTCCTGCCAGAATGTTGAGCACACGATCGCGTGGAGCGGAGTCAAAGGCGGCTTTGTAGTCGACGAATACCGCGTACAGAGACTGCCCTGGCCGGGAGAGGGTTTCTTTGACGTCATCCAGGAGAATTCTGCACGCTGTTTGCATGGAACGTCCCTTCCGAAATCCATGTTGTTCTTCAGGAATAACGTTCGTGGTCTCCAAGAAGGCGCTTAATCTTTTCCTGATCAAGCACGACAGCAGCTTATAGCACACGCTCTTCTTTGCAATGCCTCACCAGGCCAAGGGGTGGGTAAGGTCACCTTTGCCTTTCGGGATCACCAATAGAGTCGCATTTCTCCATTGTGTTGGGAGAAGCCCCGTCTTGAGGCATTCGTTGAACAATGCTGTCCAACACAGAGCGAGCACAAGCGAGCTTCTAAGGTGCTCATTCCGAACGCCGTCCGGCCCCGATGCTTTGTTATTGCACAGCCCTTGAAGAGCCTGCAGAACTTCCATGACCGTGAAGTCCTTCTCAAGTTTGCTCTGATGTCTTGTCGTTTCCTCGTCCCAAACAGCAGCAAACAATGGTAATTCGCGGAGGATCGTGTCCCTCGATGCAAACATTTCGGTGAAATGTCCGACGAGGGTGACGGAGCTAATAGAACAGGAGGTCTGCCCACCGCGTGTAAGCCACTTGTATGGAGCTTGTTCCGCGTGTGCGAGAAGGATAGCCTGCTGTCGTTCGAGGTATAGTTTCTTCTGCTGAGTGTATGTCTTTCGGCAGATCGTTCGGAAAACATCAGCAAGCGGCAGGTTGCAGCTCTGACAACAAATGGAGGGCCTTCTGTGTCGCTCGAGCCACGTGACAGGTGTGATTGAACCAAGGGCGATGTTTCTTTTTTCTGGGGGAGCAAGTAGACGATTGAAAGATCTCCACGAGGCGATTAGCATACTGCTCGACGCCAATGGTATCAGGAATCGGCAGGACCTCATGCGAACGTTTCAGTAGGGCCGCAACGTCCAGATTACGGGTCCGAAGCACTCGTCTGGGGGCTCTTGATGTGTCGTTAGGTACCTTGAATTTTAGCGCAGTTGGGATATGTGCTCGAATAAGGCCGCCTTCACTCAACGAATTCCTTTCTCCAATATAGTTTACTCTTTCCTCGCTTAAGCTAACCGCAAATAAATCGATGACCGAGCTCCC
Organism: Dermanyssus gallinae; assembly: GCA_003439945.1. NCBI lineage: Eukaryota > Metazoa > Arthropoda > Arachnida > Mesostigmata > Dermanyssidae > Dermanyssus > Dermanyssus gallinae. The sequence continues at coordinate 271,517 of QVRM01006927.1, forward strand.
GGAATGGTTAAGGAGGGTCGAACAAGACGCTGAGGTAACTATCCAGCAATTATAATCAGCTATCAGTAAGTATCACGTAAGGCTGTCGTGCGACTGGAGAAGGGACAATCGAGACGAGCGTTGAAATCTCCTGCGACGATCAGAGGGGCAGCAGACGGAAGCGTGGCTTGAATGCCGCCGACCAACTTTTCAACGAGTGCGAGGGTAGGTTCCGAGTCCGCAGGCCTTGCGTAGGCCGCTATGAGTCGAGAGCGGGAGCCTGTTAGAGCCACGAGGTTGTCTCCGACAAGGCAGGGGGTGAGGCCCCCACTCTATGGTTGTACAGCATGGACACTCCACCGCTGGGTCGTCCGGGGCCAGCACTCTTTTGAGCCATGCAGTGGACGGCGTAGAAACCTGGGTAATCAAAAGGCGCAGTCGCCCACGTCTCCGTCAGAACCAGAATATCCACAGCATCCAGAGCCGACGGTGCGAGCAGTGCTACGGTTGCAACGCCCTCGCAATTGCACTGTACTATCTTTAGCGACGTCCACGGCTCCTGCTCCAGTGACGGCCGGTGGGTTTTCTCTGATTGTTGGAGACGCTGCGTCTGGTAGCGGGTTGCTGGGATACAGCCGCTAGGGTTTGGCTTAGGAAGTGCAGGATTGTCGGAGATGCCGGAAGCTGGTACCAATTCTTCGGGCCTGACCGATCGGTCCCGACGCCCGGCCCGGTGCGGCGCGGGTTGATCAATCCCGGTGTTTCTTGAAGATGGGCACGACCGGCAAACCTGACCTTGCTGTTGGACCTGGCATCCTTGACCGGGGGGCGGGGGCCCTGACTCTCGTTGCACTGAGACGTCGCTCTCGATACCGGATTCGTTGGGGCGCGGATATCCAGTTTTCTTTTTTCGGCTTCCTGAGTTTCACCCCTAAAAAAACGCTTGATTCGTCTGGCAATGTTATATGCGATTATTTTGGCGATTTCCCCCATGTACGAATATCGGCCGCTCTCGACCACTTGTCGTTGGGTGATAGTGAGAGGGAGCACTGAAAAGAGAGCATTGTCTTGCACAGCTTTAGCCGCAAGCATATCGTTGGCCGCGTTACAGTCCTGTCCGAATAGAGGTACGGACAGGACATGGAGTTCAGACCCCGGGCGAGAGACGTGCACTTTTGCGGCCAATGCTTCAACCGCTGCCACAAACTTATTTTTCTCGAAATCCATACATTCGTGGTATCCCGCTTGCAGGAAAATCGACACTGGCCCACTGGCAGCACTGATGTGCTTTGCCGCCTCTGCCACTATGCTATCGATGTCCTTTCTCGAAGACGGACGCACCGACACAGGTGTTCCATTAGGGAGAAGTTCCTTAAGAGCAGGCCCAAATGGACCAGCGACACTGTCACCCAGCACCAACACCGATTTCTTCGGCGGGGGCAACACTGCGGCAGTATCTCGACCGTCCGTGGCATCCATAGGGTCCTCGCGCGGCTGATCGGGTGGCATTTGGGCTTGGTTACGTCTGAGAGCGGTAACCTCATGTTCAAGCGACTGCACCCGCCGGAATAGAAACATAACACAGCCCATTAATTCTGTCTCAACGTTGAGGCTATCCAGAAAGGTTGTGAAACGATCCATCGTGAAGTCAGCTGTTGCCACACTGCATACACGACAACGCCTGCCAGCTGTAATTGTTGCACTGGGTATAATCTCATCTGATTTCAAACATGCTGCATGGATAGTTCGATTGCACTTTGAGCAGCTCAGGTTGAGCCCACCCTAAGCGGTTTCTTGGCATCTTGCACATACCAGACTCACGCGCGATTTTTTTAGACGCTGTTTGAGGCAAGGTAGGGAGAGCGGTCGCTTTGGATGTTCCATTTGTCGCGCACTGTTGTTGTTGTGGTGCCGCAGCTGACAGTCCTACAGGTGTGTCTCCGGGGCTGTTCCGAGCAATAGGGGTTATGTCTGTCCGCGCTATCCAGGTCTCAAAATGACGGAATCACAGCTGCCGTACTTACAGGCGGAGCACTAAAAGACTAGCTTGCGCTGGGGTACCGACCTTTCTATAGTCCAGAAGGGTGCACGAAGTTACGAGGAGTCGATAGATGTGACGATATCTGAGTTTCGGTTCACCATACTCTCATAACATGTCAATCACACAGAGCCATGACAAAAACACGACCGCACTCTATGACAGCTGACAGCGATGGCAGAAAATGGGTTACTTTTAGTTAACGACGGGAAAGTACCCACATTCTCGCGGGGAAACCAGAAGTCTTTCGTGGACCTCACAATGGCGAATGACATAGCCTTCTAAATATATTGGGTTGGCAGGTTGATGAGGAGGAAAACGGAAGTGACCACAGATACATCCTGTTTGAAGTCGCTACCCCTTCCGAGCCAGCTGCCACTCCGCGCAGACGCTGGCAGATGCGCAAGCTAAACCAGCGGGTTCTGGCGGAGAAGATTGACGAGGGCTGTTGACAGCGGTCAGAGGAAACCACGGACGAGACCCGGATCGCAGCTGTTCTCACAACGGCCTGTGAGAACGGCCGGTGCATTGGTGGAACCAAGAGATTGGCGAAACACGTCGTAAATGTACTAGACTAAATAGGGCTTACACTAGACAGCGCTCATGATTGAGTATAAGAGTCGCCCGAGGGGAGCAAGGGTGGACGGTGGACGAGCGATCGGCCGACCTCCTGGCGTCTTACGGAGCTGCCAGACAGACACTGCAGAAGCTCATTGAGAAGAGTAAGGCGCAATCTTGGAAGCTTCTGATAGAAGAGGAGGCAAGGGACGTATGGAGTCGGCCCTACCAGATCGTCTCGGCCAAGCTCCGGAAACCATCTCCTAGACTACCATTGGATGTGCTGGAGAAGACGGTTCGCCATCTCTTTCCGGACCATCCTTGGAGAGAAGAAAAGGAGCGAGCAAGAAAAAGGTTGACACCCGGAAGGGCACCCGGACGGAGTTCCCCCTAGAGCGGCGAGGCTGCTAGTGAAGCGCTGGCCAAATGTCTTTCAGACCCTGGCCAACAGACTTCTCAGAGAGAAGCGCTTTCCGAGGCTGTGAAAGAAGGCTAACCTGGGCTTGATCCCAAAAGGGGGAGGAAATGCCCTCGCAAAAGGGCCTGCCTACTGTCCCATATGTCTTCTCGACACTATGGGTGAGATCTTGGAGAACGTGCTGGTTGACCGGCTTAACGTCAAGATCAAAGCCAAGCGGTCTCTATCAGAAGCACAGTATGGCTTTCGGGAGGGACGGTCCACGTTCGACGCCCTGGCAAGAGTACTGAGACAGGCAGGTGAGCACCTAACGAAGACCCCCAAAACACGGGACTTTGTGCTGCTCATTCTCCTAGACGTCAAGAACGCCTTGAACTCGATGAGCTGGAAAGTGGCAATGCCAGCAATGGAGCGCAAGGGCATCTCGCCCTACCTCCGTCGAATTATAGCATCGTACCTGTCGCAGAGAGGCCTGCTGGTCGGCGATCAGAGCTACGCAGTTACTGCAGGGGTCCCGCAAGGATCGGTTCTGGGACCGGTCTTGTGGGACCTCGCCTATGACGGGGTTCTCGAGCTGCAGGGTCTGCTTAGGGATGTCAAGATGGTCGATTATGCCGAAGACTTGGCTCTTCTGGTCACGGCCCGTAGTACGGGAGCACTAGAGTCAGCCGCCAATGAGGTCTTGCTAATGGTGACAGACTGGATGGAAGACCATTCTTTAAAACTGGCACCGCACAAGACAGAGGCGCTGTACCTAACAGGCAGGAAAAAAACTAAGAACATGCATATTGAAGTAGGAGGTCAGCCAATTGTTTTGGGAAAAAGCCAAAGTACCTCAGGGTGACACTCGACAAGGGACTGACTGGCGAAGCGCAGATACAGCACGTGTCAGCGAAGGACCGAAAGGTGGCCAGCAATCTGGCGCGCCTGATGCCAAAAGTCGAAGGAGTTGGGGCAGAAAAGCGCCGCCTTTTGGCAACTGCTGCAGAATCCGTCGCCCTCTGCGGAGCACCGCATAGGCAGACAGGGCACTTAGGACAGCATGCAACAGGATGAAGGTGAGGTCGCCGCAATGGCCGGTGGCCATAAGGGTCCGCCGCGCATTCCGTACCGTCTCGACTGAGGCACTACTTGTCGTGTCCAAGATCCTGTAATGGGATCTGCTGGCCGGGGAGCGATCAGAACAAGCGCTGGACGATGATCTAGACCCCACACGGGCTAGATTAGCTACTTTGGACTCTTGGTAGAAAGAATGGGTGAGGGCAGCAGCTCCTGGGGGGGTCACCAAGGGTCGCTGGACCAAACGTCTAATCTCGGACCTACGGCGATGGTACGACTGCAGACACGACGAGCTATCGTATTATGCGTCCCAGGTGCTGACCGGCCACGGCCAATTCCAGACGTGTATGGTTAAGATTGACAAAGTCTAAGTCGACTCCTGCGTACTATGCGACTCGGGGGAACCGGATAATGAAGAGCGCACTGTTCGGCATTATGAAGCCCTCCGGGAAGCGCGGGACGCGGAGGCGACCGCTGTGCGAGGCCGACCGGTCAACGAGGTCATCACCCATTTGATGACTTCAGCGGCGGCCTGGAAAGAAGGTATTGCCCCCTTTGTTGGGATCATGTCCGCAAAGGTGTTCAAAGAGACTGCCAGGAGAGCTCGTCTTAGCGTCCACCCAGGCTCCGGTCGAGAGGGGCAATCTGTAGACGGGAGGCGAGTGGGTGATTAGGTAGACGGACCAGGCTAGGCAAATACAGCAAAGGATATCCCAGATGATGACTCTCGACGCACCCACAGGCGGGCGGGCTGCGGAAGGTGTCAACGGCCTTCTTGAAGTCGCCACCCCGCACCAAAGCGGGCTAGGGCGACTGTAGGAAGGCTGGAGTAGGGAGAAGAGGCAAACTGGCCACCCCCATGGATACGAAGCGATGCCTAGCAGTTACCGTTCCTGGGGATGGGGGGGGAGGCGAGAGTTAGTGAGTTTGTGAGTCCCACACTAGTCACTGGCTGTGGTGACGCATGTACATCACGATTCCCGTAATCCCCCATATTAATGCTAAAAGGTTTCAGCTTTAAAAAGAAAATATATATATATATATATACTCGGTGGTTAGCAACAATTGGACCTTAAGGTCCAATGGGTGCTAACCACCGAGCACTTCAAAAAAGACCTTGCGAATACAAGAGTTCTTTGCGAGCGCTTGGGAACCTCCATTGAGACCGCTACACAAGAGACCGATTACTGGTCTCAACAACTACACAACACGTTCGGGGCTTATTTTAAAGAAGCACACAAAACGCCCTTTGTACATTACTGGATTAAGGGCGTTTCGCCCTTACCTATCTGGTAAGGAGTATCTAAACCTACTAAAGCTCAGGATCAACGCACTACCAACGCATGCCAGATTGGCCAGGGGACGCCCGGGCTACAACAAACGTTGTAGGCACGGGTGTCATGCACCTGAGACGTTGGCTCATGTTGCTCAGATGTGCGATACAACACACAAACAAACTATAAAGAGACATGACGACATCTGTGATCGCGTGGCGCGTCTTCTTCGCGAGAGGGGTCATGAGGTGGTTCGTGAGCGAGTATTCCGTCGACCGGGCGCACCGGGTCTCAAGCCCGACCTCGTAATAACAACACCTACCGAGGTCTGGGTTTTAGATGCCGAAGTTTGCGGCCCGAATCGGGACCTGGCAAAAGCGCGGCAGGACAAGATCACAAAATATAACGTCGAGTTCCTAAGAGCGGCGCTCCCCGACTCGCAAAAAAACTCGTAGATTCGGAATCATCACTATTTCTATAAGTGGTGTATGGGACGCCGAATCTGCGAGGACGCTCCTAAGGCTCGGCGTCACGAAAAGAAATCTTATGGATCTCACCGTTTTAGCGTTATAAGGAACCTTGAAGATATACCGCTTGCACCGGGTCCATAAGAGCGGGGGCTACCATCAAGCAAGGACACGGACAGCTGATTCTTAACCTCACGTGACACCTTTTTACCACTACTTTTATTAAGACGAGCACTGCCGAGTGTGCAAACGTATTGTAAATGATTAATAAATCATCACAATATTTTCTCTCTATATATATATATATATATATATATACATATACATACTATAGCGTTGCGCGTAGCATTCAGAGGGTTAGGGACAAAGAAGATATCAGCAAATACCTCTAATAATGGCACGCTCCCTGCTTAAATACTATGAGAGCCATTGCAAGTAGAAGGTGTCGTCTAGTGCCTATGGTCGAAATGCTTATTCACAACCTTTTGCCGTCATGTAATCATATATTAAAATTTTGTTTATAAACCTTTCTGCAAATACAACGTAGTCGTCCTCTGTGTATAATACTTCTATATATCAATAAACATATTGTTATATAGCAGAGCAACGCCACCATTTGCTTCTGCAGGACGTTTAGTCTATCGCCCAAGATAAAGTATTGTATCAACTTGCAGTACAGCATGTAATTAATTTTAAAGTCTTTTTCAGCTTTAAAGTCTATTTTCCTTTTTTTTTTGGTTTTCGTCACTCGCAGTCGTGCTGCGATGTCGGACGAGGCCAATCGGAGGAAACCCCCGGATAGCCTAGATATATCTAGGCTGCGGTGCAATTCGCGTGTGGCCGGTAACACCGTGTCATGTAGCGTGCCAACTTCCGCTGAACAAGTAGCTCACTCGAGCTCTAGCGCAACGATGGATGCGTCGAAATGTGGTGATGAATTGTCTTCGGGTGTCGCCGGGTTGGCAGCCGCGCCAGACGCTCCCCCTAGAAGTAATACTGCCTTTGGCACCAAACGGAGAAAGTGTTCGCTTACCGAGGCCGGGAACGACGGACAGCCAGAGACTCACCCTGAAGATGGCTTTTCCGTGGTGATCTCACGCAGAGTAAAGAGTGCAATTTCTCGCGAGCAGCGCCAACTAGAAAAACTCAAGAGCGACATTTCATCGGGATCTCTCAATACCTTCAAGGTTATTATTCGCAAGAACTGCCCGGACAATTCAAGTCCCAGTGACTTTACGGAAGGCTCGATGCTACGTCTTTTCAAAGAAATATACACCATCTCACCGGGCAGCAAGATATCAAGGGGGAACGGCGGAATTCTCGTGTGGGTCAGCAGTGTGGAAGCCGCTAAAAGTCTGTTGCAACTGACAGTTCTTGGTGGAGTTTCCGTATCGGCTGTTTGCCCCGCCTTGACGAGTTTCAAAGCAAGGACCCAAGGCGTAAACGTGGCTTTTACCGACGACGAGATACGAGACGAGCTAAGTAGTGCTGGAGTTACCGCTGTGCGGCGCCTCTACCACTCAACGCAGGTGGGTAAAATACCGCTCAATAAGGTGATTTTAACATTTGACCGCCAGCCACCAGCGTCAGTTTTTTTAGGTTTTAAGGTTCACCCGGTGATACTTGAACCAGACCAGCCCAAACTGTGTCTTAACTGTCAAAGAGCGGGTCATTTTGCTGACAGATGCACTCTGCGAAGGGCTTGCAAAAAGTGTGGCAAGTCAGACCACTTGGCAGCGGAGTGTCCTAATCCTTCGAGGTGTGTCAACTGGAACGGGTCTCACGCGGCTGGTTCCCCCACTTGTCCACGTTTAGCCTACCTTCGTGAGAAGAACCGAATTATCATGGAAGCTAGGACCCTTCGACAAGTGCAGACGGTTAATCCATCTACAGTTATCACAGAAGAAGCGCAGTGCCCGGTTCCTATGGGAGACCCTACACGGGGCGTCGCGGATGACAAACCGTCATACGCTGCAGTCTTGCGGGGCATCTCGTCGACTCAAGATGGAAGCGCTCCGCACGTTCTTTTGCCCAGACCTCGGCGCCTTCCTCGGCGCAAGCCTAGATATAGTAGAGTAAGCTCGGTCACTCGACCGCGGCCTTTGACACGGAGGGTGCGAAAGCACAAAGTTAAGAAAGCAACGCCACCAGGCAGTATCGGAACCACCTTGTCGGACCTGGCAAAAGTACTCCAGGGTATTAGTCCTGACCTGGCAGCCACACTCACGACGATTGCCGAAGCATTAAAGCCGTTATTAGCTTTGCTGCCGGTAGTTGATAAGCTAAATAACTTTTCCTTATAATGGAAGACCGCAGCTCTACCAGCAACCTAGCGATGCCACACCCCGGCGCCGGGGGCATAGAAGTAGCGCCAACCACTGGCACCTTGGCCACCTCGGAGGAACTGGCCGGACACATCCAGAATACCATGCGACATGCAAGGCTAGTCCGGGTGTTGCCCAAGGCTGTCAGGGCGTCCGTCGCAGACGAGCTCACGAAAGTTTTATTGAAAATCGCCTTAAACAACGACATTGAGGCCTGGCACTCACTGTTTTCTTTCGCGCCGGTGGTGCTTGCCCTTCCGCAAATCCGAAACGACACGCGCTCTCTCACAGTGATTATCAAAAAGAACCTTCGCGATTTTTCGCAGGGTTTAAGGATTGAGAACATTGTACACCATGAAACTAGGACGACTACCAGGAGGGACCCCGAAGATGAGATCTGTAGACGCGCCATAGTCAAGCTCTCCGAAGGGGACGTCACTGGCGCCGCCAGACTCATTGGCTCTACGGATACATTTATATGTCAGTCCGAAAGCCTTGAATCTCTTCGAGACAAACATCCGCAAGCCCCCTCGGACCTTTGCTTGCCATCTCGTCCCCCGACTATGCTACCATCCACTACCTCTAGCGACGAAGTGCGCTTGGCCGTGAAATCATTTCCTAGGAGCTCTGCAGCTGGTCTTGACTTCCTTAGGCCTCGACTTCTTCAGGACCTCCTTTCCGCTGTCTTAGGATCCGTCGCCGATAGACTGGCAGATGCACTGGCAAAAGTTGTAGACATTCTTCGGTGGGGGTCTCCCCCTATAGCCCTTCAACCTATTATATTTGGGGCACGACTATTTGCTCTCAAGAAGAAAGACGGCTCTATCCGCCCGATAGCATGCTCGTCCACACTCCGGAGGTTGGCTTCAAAAATAGGGTGCGCTGCCAACAAAGCTGAAATATTATCGGCAATTGGCCACTATCAGCTGGGTTTTGCAACTACTGGCGGGACGGAGATCGGAATTCATACCTCTCGTGCATTTATAAACTCCCGCAGTAGCCCGACTGTCTTGGTGAAGCTGGATTTTAGGAATGCCTTTAATAGCGTCAGAAGAGACCACTTGCTAAACGCGGTGAAATGCTACGCCCCGCAAATGTTTCACCAGGTACATGCGGCTTATGCTCAACCGTCGCACTTGGTTCTGCCACACGCGACTATATCTTCGCAGTCAGGCCTTCAACAAGGAGACCCTTTAGGTCCTCCGCTGTTCTGCCTGTGCGTAAAGGACTTGATCGACTCCCTACAAAGTCCTCTAAATGCCTGGTACCTAGACGACGGTGTGCTTGGAGGTGACCTAGCTACGGTAGTCGGTGATATCCACAGAGTCCTGGATTTCGAGAGGGTGAGTGGTCTATCCCTAAACCCTGGGAAATGCGAGGTCTACATCACGGGCCCCGAGGATATGATCTCGCCGAATATATCGGAGCTATGCCATCTTCTTCCCGGTTGCAAGATAGTCCAGAAGAGTGACATTGAGCTCCTCGGGGTTCCTCTTTGCCAAGAGGGGCTACCTGGGGCTCTAGACGCGTGGAGAGAAAAGCTTGAAGTAGCCGCCAGCCGTCTTCCCTCGCTGGGATCTCATCGCGGAATGTACCTACTGAGATCGTGCTTTTCGGCGGCCCGGATAACTCACTTACTCAGAGGGGCTAATTGTTTTGACTCGACCGAGAACCTTCGAGCTTTTAACGAGTGGACCTTGAAAACACTGGAACTGCTCCTGAACGTACGCCTCTCACCCGATGCAGGCTTGCAGGCTCTGCTTCCCATATCCTTAGGTGGACTGGGAATGCCAGACGCAGTAGCGTTGGCTGGGCCTGCCATCGTCTCATCTATGTCCCAGGCATTGGAAAAGGCCAAACGGTTACTGGACGATACAGGTCAAAGTGTATACGATCACACTTTGGCAGGCTTACTTGAAAGATTAGCCTCTCTGTGCGGTGCCATACCCGCTGACACCCTTTCCCAGAAAGGCTGGTCGAACCCACTGCAGGAGAAGACGTTTGCGCATCTTCTTGAGCAGGCCCCCACTATGACTGACAAGGCCAGGCTACGGGCGGTCTCCTCAAAAAGTGCCGGGGCCTGGTTACAGGCTCTCCCCAGTGCTCAGTTAGGCACTCTATTAGATGACGAGACTGTTCGGATTAGTGCGGGGCTACGCCTGGGGACAGCTCTCGTAATCCCCCACCAATGTAAATGCGGCGATCAAGTGGGGCCACAGGCACATCATGGCCTCTCTTGTGCCTTAAGCTCAAGTCGTCGAGCCCGACACGCCGCACTTAACGAGACGTTTAGCCGAGCTTTGAGGTCGGCCGGCTTTCCGTGCATTCTCGAGCCTCCTGGCCTCTGCAGGAATGATGGGAAGCGACCGGACGGGCTGACACTAACGTCCTTCGAGATGGGTCGCATGCTGGTATGGGATGCAACCGTTACTGACTCATTAGCCCCCTCAATGGTCAGTGCGGGAGCGGAACATGCTGGACACGCGTCTATGTTGGCGGAAGCGAACAAGTGCAGAAAGTATGCCAGTATCACTTACCTCCACGACTTTCGTCCACTGGCATTCGAGACATTAGGGGGACCTGGCCCGAAGACGCACAAACTTATTCAACGTGTCGGCAAGGCGCTCAATCGTTCGACAGGGGACCATAGAGCTGTCGAGTACTTGCACCAGAAACTATCGCTGGACATTCAGCGGGGTAACGCCGCCTCTGTGCGTGGAACTCTGCTAGACTGGACACGCCCGAACCTGGAGGATATGTGACGTTTCCACTTGATTTTATCTGGTGTACACGTTCATAAGGATACAATTGTTGCCTCTTGGATATAAGCAAATAAAACTATAAACCGAAAAAAAAATTAAAGTTATTAAAGCAGCATTTAAATACTATATTACATTATTTTTTATATTATGAAATTGTATATATATATATATATATATATATATATATATATATATATATATATATATATATATTATAATATGTATATTATGTATATAATATTGTATTATGTGTTATATTAAATATTGTATATTATATTTAAAAAATATATATATACAGGGTGTGATGGAAATATTTAAAGAGCGATATACAGAATGGTAGAGCTCGTTAAAGAGAATGTTTTTTCCAATGGAACGTAGTCTCTGAGAAGTCTTGTTTTGAAGTGAGAGTGAAACTACTACAATTTGTAACACGTTCAAAACTAACATATTCAGCCAATGCGCAATTCATGGTCATTTCTGTATCAAACGTATGGCATTGCGAGCTGTAGTTGTGGAGTGATGACGATTCTTCGGTGAACATGTCGAGATTAAATGCATGGAAAATGACGCGCTGCGGCTGTCGCGCGACACATCGGCGGTAGTGAACGTCGCCACACAGTCATTTTACATGCACTTAATCTGGACATGCCCTCCGAAAAATTGTTATTACTCCACAAACACAACTCGCATTGCCATAAGTTTGGGTCCAAAATGATCGCCATGAATAAAAAACGCTATTAAATACATTTCTCTTCTAAGGGACCATGTCGCGTCTTCTGACCGGCCTTGTATATACAGATGGAGCAGCATTTTATCACGAATACGAAGGTGTGCTTAGTTTCTATATAGGAAGACTGGTTGTCTCGCAACAGCACTTTTTGTATATATTATATATAATATTAGTTCTACATATAGAAATATGAATTACCATAAACAATGTGTGTGTTAACCGCAAAGAGACAGCTGAGAGAATAGCTAACTGCATAGTAATACGCTAACCGTAAGCGGTACCGAAAAAATGGCGCCAAAAAAACCTACCTGTTGGAACCTGCGGAGATCCAACATCGGGGGCGTGGAATGGGACCACAGCTAATCAGATAAAAATATAACGAAATATATGTTAGTGTTGTTTAAATAACAAGCAGATCTGTTCTAGAAACTTATTCTTCGTAAATGCCAGGACGGTGGTTCGTACTTCACACACGTGATAGTCCCAGATCGTCCTTGAGGAGAGAAAACGAAGAGTTCTCGGTACCCCCGGAAGACATTTCTGAGGTTACACTGGAGGAAGTCGAACAAGCCCGGAATCGGTTATCAACTGGTTAAGCGCCCGGCCTAGACGGAATTCCCCCAGAGGTAGCGAGACTTCTGGTCAAAAGGTGGCCTAAAGTCTTTCAAGACCTTGCCAGCAAGCTTCTGAGAGAGGGGAGATTTCCGAGGCTGTGTAAAAGGGTAAACCTGGTTGTGATCCTTAAACCCGGGGGAAGACGGGGTCTTCGGTTTACCGGCCCATATGCCTCATTGACGCCATGGATAAGATCCTGGAGAACGTTATAGTCAAGAGACTAAACGACGAGATTCAGGAAAAGAACGTCCTATCAGATGCCCAGCTCGGTTTTCTGAAAGACAGATTCGCATAGGGGGCTCTAAAGAAGGTTTTGAAACGGGCGGGTGAGGAGACTATAAAGACCCCTAAAACAAAGGGACTCGTGCTTCTGATCCTCCTAGATGCCAAAAATCTTCCTTCAACACAATGAATTGGAAAGTAATTGTGGAGGCGATGAAGAGTAAGGGCTTTTCCCTCTACCTCCGTCGAATGATTTCATCCTACCTGGATGACAGGGGCTTGGTTGCAGGGGGGGAGGAGTACGAGGTTACTGCCGGAGTCCCACTTGATTCTAGGACCCGTGCTCTGGAACATAGCTTACGACGGGGTGCTCGAGATCCGAGGTCTCCCGTATGGGGTGGAGACGTTGGCGTACGCCTATGACCTTGCACTCATGATAACGGCCAGGAGCTAAAGAGCCCTGGAGAGCGCCGTCAATGGTGTCCGAGTGGATGGAGTCCCATCACTTGAAACTGGCGCCCGACAAGACGCAGGCGATGTACCTAACAGGCAGAAAGAGGATGACCGGCATTAACCTGGAGATGGCGGGCTACCCGATAGAAATCAGAAAAATAGTAAAGTACCTTGGGGTCATGCTAGACACTGGACTGACCGGATCGGTACACGTGAAGTACGTGGCCGAAAAGGCCCAAAGGGTCTCCCTGAGCCTGGCGCGGATCATGCCTAGGGTCGGTGAGGTGGCTGAAATGAAAAGAAGGCTCCTGGCCTCGGTGGCCGAATCAACGGCGCTATACGCAGCCCCAGTTTGGGGGGACAAGGTATTGCGGACGACGAAAAATAAGGGGGCACTAAAGTCGACCCAACGAACGCTGGCAATAGAGTGAGCCGAGCGTATCGAACAGTTTTGACCGAAGCTCTCCTGGTCCTAGCCAAGATGCTGCCATGGGACCTAGTGGCTGAACGAAGTAAAATGTATCTAGACGAAGGTCTGGATCTCACCAGGGCCAGGAGTGCCACCATATCGGCCTGACATGAGAAATGGGCGCAGGTAAGTACCCAATGTGACTACGCGGAGCTGGATCAAGAATCTGATACCGGACCTTAGGGTACGGTCTGACCGCCGGCACAGGGAGGTTTCCTACTGAACGACTCAAGTTCTGACCGGACACGGCCAGTTCCAGAGCTACATGTCAAGGATCAAGAAGGCCATCAGCGATATCTGCGTACTGTGCGACTCTGGAGAAACGGACAACGTAGAGTATACTGTTCTGCGATGTGATGCTCTCAGGGAAGCACGGGACGCAGCACCAACCGCTGTGAGAGGCCGACCCATCAAGGAGGTGGTCGCCCATATGATGACTTCGGCGGAGTCATGGAGGGAGGCGACGAACTTGTTCGACGCCGTTTTGAGACTCAAGGGAGGGGGGAGGGAGTGGGGAGCAAACAGGCCCTCATGGTCTCGACGCACCCTCACAGGACTGATTACAAAATGGCATCCCCCTATCCAACCGCAGGTAGACATGCGGGATGAGAGTCAGGGATAGAGCTGATTGAAGGAGAACGGCAGAGACGCCTCTCCCACGGCTTCGAAGTAATGCCAAAGTAATAACGAGCCGGGGGAGAGGGGTGGGGAGGATTCCGGGTTTAGTGGGTTTGCGAGTCTCACACTAGTCACGCAGGCTGCTAGTGGCGCATGTGCATCATGCATACCAGAAACCTCCCAGAACAAAAAAAAGTCCCAGATCCTCCTTGGGGGCCACCTTGCAGCCATGAGCGAGCGAATGCAGATTAGGGACGGCCTCGTATAGGGTGGAGTATGTTTCGTATTTCGATGGAACTACGCGCCTACTCACGTAGGTAAAGAAGTTAAGAATTAGTTAACAATTGCTGCTCGGAGCTCAAACGGCTCTTAATGGCCACATAACTGTTTTCCTTTCACGTGACAAATAGTAGAGGCTTTCGGTTAGTGTCAGCTGTTCCACGACCTACGGAGCTAATGGGCGCAAAGCCTCTATGCGGCCAATTACTAGAATGGTTTATTCAGAACCTGGTTGGGTAGAGTATATATGCATATACATTAGATACAGGTAACGTTTTTCTCACAGGACTGGATTATTGGTTGTTTTACTATTGACTGAACTGTTAGAAATGTTTCGGAGTGGTATTTGTCGTACTACCTTGAGCACCTCGCATACCTAGAGCACCTGAGAATCGTAAAATCGTGCTGCAAAGCATGTGACGAAACACGCAGGTTGCAAAAGCACTAGTAAGATGTCTACTTTTGTATCTGGCTGCTTGCCAGATCTTTCTTGCGATCTTATCGTATTTAGTCTCCCATATAGGTGATATGATAAACGTTAATATTAATTATGCTTATCTGAGAAAAGTCGACACGGTATATATTAGCATCACCTGTAAGGTTTTAATTGCTGCTACCGCTTAAATAGTTTTTTCATACTCGGCATCAAATTGGCGTTATATCGGTACTTCGACCCCAAGCATGATGCGTTATGCCGTGTTTTTTGTGGACTCCACAACTGCCGGAGTGATACACAGTGTACACCCCCTTGACGCTACAGCTAAAATATTTTCCGTTTTATTTGTGTTCTTATTTCTCCAATTTGTGCTCTTATAAATATTTAATTTTCACCAACTTGGCCTGTCACAAATCTTACTTTTCCTGAGCTGGTGCGTGGTATCTGCATAAGCCCTTTAGAGTAGGTTTTACAGCCCAGGTATTCGTCGATAATAGAATATCCACTCCTTGGAGTGCTTTCGCACTCATAGTTCTAATAGGCCACACGTTCCCAGTTACGCAGCATAAACTGAATATTTCCTGTAAGTCGTTTGTTTGACCCTAAGAAAAGTAAAGTTATGGACATCCCAACTTTTAATCGTTTTGACCCTAAGAAGGAAAAAGCTATGGACATCCCAACATTTCGACATATGTAGCTGGGTGCTATTCAACTCATGACAGGTCGCCCTCGAGCATGGGTCTTTTTGATATGGCGTCTTTTTACCCTATTTATCTATCAATTTCTCCAGCGCAGCAACATAGCGGCCGTTATAAGAGTAATACGCGATGTCAACGATATATTAAATATCAATCTATGTTGAGGCAAAAAACGACAGCAACATAGCTATACTACAGAAAGCGATTGACACCGTATCCCTTTGGGCAGAGGACAACCGCATGCAATTATCTTCTTCCAAATCTGCTGTTCTCAAGACATTGCCAGATACTACTCAGTATATGCTAAACAACCAACCCATTCCTGAAGTCTCACGCTACAAGGACCTCGGGGTAATCTTCGACCGCCAAATGAAGTTTAGACCTCACATGGCTGAGGTTGTCAAGGCCGCGTCTCGAATATGTAATCTCATAATGCGGTCTTTCATTATACAGGACCATAATGTGTACCTAAAGCTGTATCAAACCTTAGTGGTACCAAAGTGGACTTATTGCTGTCACGTATGGGTGCCATTCTATAAACGAGATGTTGACCTTTTGCAGAGCGTGCAGGATAAGTTCGTGAAACGAGTTGCTCGCCGGTGTTGTCTACCACGCGAGCGTATCACATTGCCTAGTGTTAGTGAATACCAATCCCATGCCGATTACCGCATGTTTAAACAACTAGCGCGTCAGAAACTTATTACTAGGTATTTTGTTCTAAGACCAAATAATCTCCGGAGCGGCGTTTCCATCCACCCCCACGAGATTGCTCGGGTGGACGTTGTGAACAACACATTTGCCTGGAGGATTGCACGTCGTTCACAGATTCAAAACGACTTTGCTTCTATTGTAATACCCCTTTTTCAATAAAGGTGATACGATATGATATATATATATATATAATTGAACTCGTAACGGGGTTAACAATTGTCTCCTAGCGAACGTGACGATAAACTACATCAGCCCTAGGTCCAGGCCTGGTGTAGACCACCTGGACAAGGTGCCAAGCACCGCCGTGGCGTTTCCACGTTGTATATCCAATGATAGCCTTTGCCGAAAAAAATCACCAGCGCGTGGGTCCCCCGTAGCCAATCTGAGACACTTGCATATCTTAGTAATAACTCCCTCAGTAATTTTACCTGGGCCCTCTAAGGTCTCAAAGGCAAAAGGTCGAAAGTCCATAGAGTCTCCAATATGTGCATACTTCCGACACTTATTTCTTTCCGCATTCATATATATATATATATATATATATATATATAAGGCTGCGTAATGCAGCGTATTTTAAATTCTATAAGCGTCTTGATCATAGTTGGTACGTATTCGTATTAGTACACCCAAGATTATTGACCACAGATAGCAGTTTCTTGTTAATGCTTAGGCAAGACAATGACGCTTAAAAGAATTACGCATAATAGGCAAAGGTGAGATCATACAATTTAGTAGTAATGCTTTAATGTACTCATTTGTACGAAGGGGAGGGAGGATCCACCGCCGTAAAGGGCCTCTCTGGCGAACGTCGCGGAGACGCCTCTCCCGCGGTTTCGAAGTAATGCCATTACTTTGAAAGCATTTATGCTATTACTTCGAACGTTAGCACTTCCGACATCTACCCAAACAGTCACTGGCTTTGGCGGCGCTACCGCATATTTGCTAGAACACTTAGTTTCTAATCGAGCACAAAGTACAAATTTGATTCGGGAAGATTTACCGTGAAGACGACTTTATAAGATGCCTGGTTGATATATTTTACAATGCGGCTGGGGTCGTAGAAAAGCCAGTATGCCCAAGGAAATAAATACTCTGTGCTGTAGTTACACCAGTTGGCGAAGTTTTGAGTTGGTTTAGTAGGCGGTGTGTATTTAGTAGTTTTCTTGTTGGTTGTTATTGTATGCTTGGCTGTTGTTTTATTGGTGGTTGTATGCTTGGTCGTTTTCTTGGTTGCTGTTGGAGTACTACGAGTGGTTGTGAGATTGGCCAAGGGTTTGTGAGGCCGCTGCTCGAGTAAGAGAAACGTGTCGAAAGCTATTAGTCCCAATACCACTACAAAAATAATTACTGCGACCGGCACTACAGGAAACCTGCAATGAATCAGAATTTACAGCATATTAATCAAGAAATTTGCTTTACTCAATTTAACGCACACTGAGCTTCAAGCATCTTATAAAATGACAGCAGACTCAAAATAACAAAACGATGCTATGAATTAAAATACGTTTATAACCGTGCTACAATATCAGGCAGCAAAAAGTGTGGTGCGCACCCATTTTAATCGTTTATGGGTTCTACAGCAATGCAGCAATGCAGATGCGACAATGCTTCCTCTTTTAGAACATAAATTGATAAATTTGAAAATAAATGTGTTCAAGAGCTTACACTAAAGCAGCTAGTGAAGTCAGCCTTACGCATCGACCCCAGACAGAGGCGTTTCTTAAAAACATACTTTGAACTGTCAAATTTAAACCTGCTAAATTGATGTGCGCACCGCAATAACCACGCTTCTTTCACCTACCTAAACGTTAAAGTTAAAATACAAACGTCAGTGCATTCCTGCTGTTTTCTCAGATATCTAGAGGAATTTGTCTGTATAGACTCGATGAATATAAGATCACCTAACAGCTTGATTAACGCTGAGCACTATCATTTTAAGCGAGGATCACTTATTACTTACTTTGTTTTTTAATAGATGGTAATTGATTGCTTAAACAATCTAGATAGTCTTACATCAGAGACCCACTACACAGGTGTATATTCTATGTGTTAGACGTTTTTATCATCCGATACGCCTACAACTTGTGCATGTTTTTCTGATCATTTCGCGGAATTGCATCACTAGACCACTAGAATTGACAAATTTCATCAGAAGAAGAAGCTTTAAGATGGCCGGCGCAGCAAAAAACGCACTGGATAACATTTGAGTTTGGATCCGATGGGTCTTGCAGCTGTAATATCTTCCAGCGCCGCTTTAGATTCGCAGAAGATATCCGTGGTCTTGAAATGATCGTCTTAAAGAGCGAATACGAGCGCCTTATGCACTGATACAATTTCTGCAGTGATTGAACTCTGGCAGTTGCCCAGATGTACTGCTAGATTTGTCCCGGTGCCCGGTATGACAACTACTGCTCCTCCAGTAAAACCTTGCTGCGAACCATTGCTGACGAATACTTCTGTGAGAGTAAGCTTATGTAGTGTTCGGCGGTAGGCTTCAGATACCAAGCGTAATGTCTATTTTTTCTGGATGAACATTTTTCTAGGTATAGATAGTAACACAGACCAATGTTTAAAATTTTGACATATTAAATACACGCTTATAAGGAGCCTGCATCTTCACGCTCAGTTCAGGAATGTCCTCGAGGATGACAGCTGCGCTGGTATTTCGGCATTTGTCCCGGGTGATTATCAGTAATTTACTGCTACTTTTGGCCAATATGCTTATTATATACGTTATTAAAAAACTCTCGTCGTTTGTTGGTAAGCTTAAGGCCACTTTCGGTGTTCAACATTTGCTTTCATTAATTTGACTCGTTTACCTTGTTGCAAGTGTGACAATTGCAAGAAAAGCTACAACAGTGACAGTACAAACCACGAAGAGTCGAAACAAGCTTTAAAGTGCGCCAGGTAGTGATGCCGGGGTCCCAACTCCACTCAACCTGACAGCCGATTGTGTTCGATTTACAACTTCATTGCAACGGACGCTTGTTTATGTTTCGCGCTGCTCGGCGGTCTTCTAGCGAGCGGGTGCACTGCATGCCGAGATAGTTCCATGGACAAGACAACAAGTCCTCGACTCGTGAACAAAGCAAACTGTGGGGTTTGCAAAACCATCATAGTTAAGGAAAAAAGTTACTGTGCATGTGCGATCTGCAAAAGCACCTTTCATGTACAGTGCAGATATATTGAGAGCTGGACAACAATGACCACGCAGGCGAGGCAGGCCTGCAGGTGCAAAATATGCAACTTTTCATCAGCAGGGCTAACTGCCGCTCAGTTCGCACTCGAACTTGATGTCCTGATCACAAAATTGGCGTCTTCAGAACACACGGCGCTACTTAGCGAAACGATTGCTCTCCTTTTCTCCAGAACCGCATGGCTCGAGCACCAGTGAATTCCCTTCGAAGACACTGCGAGTCACAGTTCCAAATGCTACGCGCGCGACCCGCGCCTGCCTCACAAAGCATGGACGACGCGAAAGTTGACAGCCAGTCAACCGACACTTGCACCAGTCAACGGGGACGCTAAACAACGATCAAATAAAACAAGGGTCCTACTTATGGGCGACTCTGCCGTCGAAAACCTGCGCAGAAAGATTCGCGACAATTTTGGCCGCACTCCAGGGTTTAAGTCCAAATGTTACCCAAATGAAAAAGTTACCGACACTCTTCAGAAGACTGAGCAAATGATTGACGCCAAACCGGGTCATTCACGCGGGTCCGTTTGATACAAAGAATGGACGCGGACCCAAAGCTATCGAGAGTCAATTGTCAAGTTTAGAGATGTCCTTGCCTCCAAATCTGCAAACTCCAGCGTGATGGTTGTCTCAATTCCAAACTATTCTAGGGCGTTTAATGAGGCCCTTAGCGTCTTGAAGCAGTCGAGCTCAATTGAACTTATGATTGTGGCCAACGTCCAAACCGACCCCAATACTGTTCTGAGCAAATCTGTCTATAGCGAAAAAGTAACCGATAAAATAGCACACGTTATAAAAAACGGTTGCAAGATCGTAAATCTTAAGCCAAAGGACACCGAGCGGGCAAACAAAACTGATTTAAAAAGTGCTCCTCAAAGTGTACATCCCGAAACCACAAAGGTCGCACATGGGAATAGCGACCAACCGAGCAGGTGCGATGGGGTAGCAGAACATACGCGACGGCTTGGTTCAATTTTCTCAGCCCAAGAGATGGCGCGATCGTCGTTCTTGGCGCGCATACGATGGACAATTGCCGCAACAACCGACGCACCCTGGCAAACAACAACCTGTGCCACCGTATATGCAACAATCGACACAGCGGCAGACTCCCAATACTGATGGGGCAGTTCAGGTATCCAGTGTGGGGCAGTTTCCTGGGGTGTGGGGGAGTTTGGAATACGTATCAGGTGTCCTTGATGTACCCGAATATACGACAGCGAGGGCAACTACTCATTTAGAGTCGCCGGCAACGGTCCACTCGCTTTAGACGGAAACTCGTCCGCTCCTGCAATAAGTCTCAACTCAAGATTCTCCAATGGAACGTCTAGGGCATTGGTAACGGATTACCTCTGCTGATACCATCGGAAATAAATAAGGTCGATATTATCGTTCTCACCGAGATATGGTCTAATAAGGTTGACATTTCAGGGTTCTACTCAGCTAATAGGCCGGCTCATATAAATCACGGTCGGGGCCGGCCCAGTATCGGTCTGTTATAATGAACTTTTAGAAGTCGTTTCAACTAAGTTCAGTGAAAACAACTCTGTGGTTCTCGAGGCAGATTAACTTAACTATAGTTGCCGTATACTCTAGCTCACATAAATATATATACAAATTCGTCGGTCGATTGGTGCAAGTCCTATCTGCAATTGATTTAAATAAACCAACAGATTTGAACAGGCGACGTAAACTGTCGTCTCGACCAACCGGGCGCACGAAGAACGCAGGTATTACTGAATTTACTCTACCAATTTGTTATGTGGGTGATCACAGACCCAGTACAGCATACCTTTAAAGGACACCAAGGATCCTCAACAATCGATATTTTTGCAAATAACCTAAGCCCGACAGACATCTACTATTTCGGATATGCAGGCAATATTACAGCTTTTGGCAACAGGCCGCACCTTCAATAACTTTGCTATTCAAGGTACACACAAACGGTACTACGGCAAAAGAAAATACGTCTGAAAATTGCTAGATCCAGATCGCATTAACCATTTGTCTAGGACACTGAACTTTGATTTAGATGGCCTCGGCATAGAGAGTATTTGCGAAAAACTGACTACAACAATTCTGAGTTGCGTAGCTCCCTCCACCACTTGGCGTTCAAAACCATGGTTTAACAGACAGTGCTACGAGGCTCAAAAGTATGCGAGACAATCATTCTTTCTGGCCTGTTACCATCCGGAGATGACTGATTTCTATAATAGGATCTGCAAATGGTACCCAAGTACCCTAACAGATGCCCGGCTTCCATATATTTAAACACAAGAAACAAAGCTAGTTCAAGCCACGAAACGCCAGGCTTTTAAATGGATCCGCCAATTTCATCCACAATCGTTGTCCAGCGCTTCAGAGATATGTTCTCCTTGGCGAACACAATCACGCACGAAGTGCCAGTGTTTAAAGGCCCGCACAGCGAAATTTTTAGCATCCTCCGGGCCAATATAGACGAATCATTTACTTTACAGGAAGTTGCGATGGCAATTTCGCATCTTCGAAATGAAAAGGCGCCGGGACCAGATAACATTAGAAATGATCATATCAAGCAGTCGGAACCGCTGCAACCAGCGATTGGTCACTTATTGGAGAGATGCCTGGACATAGGGATATACCGGCTAGTTGGCGAGACTGTATACTGGCCGAGATTTCTAAAGGCAAAGGTGATGTATTGGATCCTTCAGCCTGGAGAGAAATTTCAAAGAAGAACTATCTATAAACTACTACATTTGCTCCTAGCGCGGCGCCTGGAAAATGTTCTCGAAGCGCAATTCTTCATTCCCAAAGAACAGCCTGGATTCAGACGCTGAAAACCAACACATAGAGCTTGCGCAATATTCTTCAAGGATATTAAGAAAACAGTGAGCCGCCGCGGACGTTCAATGTTTGCAATATGTGTGGATTTCAAATCTGCTTTTGATACTGCACCTCGGAACGTTGCCCTTTGAAAGAGGCAGCTTTGGGTATGCCACCGCGTTTTCTCAAACTATTGGCGGCCATTCTCCAGGAGAATTATGTGATATTGAACGACGGCGTTGTCAAACATCCCAAATTTGGACAGACACCAGGTGTTGCTCAGGGCGATAAACTTAGTCCAATCCTGTTTTCTGTAATGTCAGTGAGCTGCCGGCGATTATGTAGAAGAAGCATCCGTCAGTGCAACTCATCCAATACGCTGATGATGTTGCTATCTACTCTGAAAGTCGGCTCCATATTCAGCAAGCGTTGGTCATTCTTGCAAAGTTTGCGGCAGATACTTTACTGGAGATAAATATTTGAAAGACAAAAGCAATAAAGTTTCGTCGTGGAGGACGTCTCGCAACAGCTGATACCATAAAGCTTCGTGGCCAACCTATTAAATTTGTAAAACATTTTTCATATTTGGGCTTGGAATTTACGCTTCTCCAGACATGTAGAAGAAAGGGTCCGTAAGGCGCTGATTGCCATTTACTCAATTGAGAATCCGCAACTCCTCTCACTGAGAACGGCTTTAAAATTGTTTGACCTGAAAGTTGCCCCCACAGCAAGCTATGCGATCGAACTTATTTGGGAACATTTCAGATAACGAACTTCATCGCCTAAAGGTAACGTATATTATACGGGTTATGGGCGTTCACCGAAGCAGCCGCAACCGATTGGTGTATCTGGCTTCGAATAACCCACTTTTTACAGAAGACCTTTAGCACCGCTTTAACCTGCGGTTAACTCGCGAGTATTAAGAGCACTTACTAAAGTGGGAAGCTAAGAGGTGTAAAATTGACATTGATTTCTATCGGACGCAAGCTATGATAAACAACTCGTGAAAGAATGCCCAATACGAAAATCGCCACCTTATTATGCGTCATGCAGTGTACGCCAGTGAAGCTCCGTGAAATCACTTGTTGAATGTGTTAGTTGCTGTTTTTGGCAACGACTTGTGTATGGTGAACTCGGTGGTGACTTCGAGCACCTCGACAGAGGCTCAGGAGGCCGAAAAATTCGGCCCGGATCCCGGTTTGAGTGTTGATCCGGCGCAACCGCACTCTAAGCTTTCGACCGGCTCGACTAGCTCTCCGTCGAATTACGTTAGCGGCGTAAGAGGACGGAAGCGGTCCCGTGCGCTACTCGGAGACGTAAACACAGCGGAGCCTGCCGCAGCTAAACGACCTACCAGCAGTCGAAACGAACAAGAAGCAGCGATGCTTGGCAGTCAGCTGTTAACAACATCAGCAGCAGTAGATCCGCTGACATCAACACAGCTGACCCACGGAGAGATGACAGCAGCGCAACAAGTACCCAACCAACCAGTAATGGCAGCCTGTACAAGGTGCTCGCAGCCACTTGGCGGCCTTCTTCTGGTGTGCGGTGTGTGTTGTCTACAATTTCACGCGATATGGAGGGCTAACGACGAACGAGACCCGCCTGAGGAGCCTAGTACCTTGTGGCGCTGCCGCATTTGCCAGGCCACGGAAGGACTGTCGTTCGATATGCCTCAGTTCATGTCGCAGGTTGATAAGATGTCAGACAACACCGACCGTGAGAGGAGTGCTGTATTTGCTTAATAGAATGAAGAAGCTGGAGGCGGACATGGCAAACCTACAAGAAGCTGCATCTTTGAGAATGGAGGATGACAGTCAAGATGACACGCGAAAGCATGATAATATGGTGAAGCGTAAAAAGTCTGTGCTAGTGGTTGGAGACAGTGCAATCCGTCAACTGAAAGGCAAGATCTTGGCACAATTACCGAAGAACACTTCGGTAACGGTGAAGACCTGCCCAGCGCCAGACATCGCTACTATCGTCGCGCAGGTGGATACTTTTCTTGAAAAATCAGATGGTCCTGTCAGTGTTATTCTGCACGGCGGCTACCACGAGTGCATGGAGCTCGAAGGTGACAAGTTTTTGACGCAGGTCGAGCAGCTCGCTAGGCGACTCAGTACTGGACGACCAAACTCAAACCTCGCCTGCGTAACTGTCCCGCAGTTTACACAACAGTGCAAGAACGTAAATGAGAAACTTATTGCTAGCAAGGAGCGATGGGTATCTCAGTTCTCAATATGACGTACCCACAACGAGGTCTGGTTCACCAGATTGTGTACTCTTACAAAAAAGCCGAGGAAGCTGCGGTGATCGTATTCAAAGTAATAGCCAGATTTTTTTAGAAGTAAAAGTTCAACCGCTACAGAAGGGTTTTTCGTTGCCAGTAGAAATAAAGAGCGCCGTTCAGCCCGAGAAGAAAGATGTACATGCAAAACGACTCATCCGGGACTCCAACACGACTCATCGTCGTCAGCAGCCAGCACATCACGCATGGCAACAGAGCCGGACACCGAACCAACCCAAAACTCTTTCCCTGCACAGACAGAATCATCGTACGGGCAGGCGCTGGAAACGGTGGAACCAGAGAGACAACCGAGTTCACCAACATCAGCAGAAGGGAGAATACAAGAGTCCCATTCCTCGCAAGCCAAACCTCAACGACTTCATTGCCCGCGTTCTCCGGCAGGCGTACGAACAGACGGGACCTTACTAAGGCTGGTGGAGTGGAATTCAGAAAGAATTGAATCCACTTTACGGTTGCTGCCCCCAGCGAGCCTTGCCGGGATTGACGTTCTTATTCTTGTGGAGACATGGACCACCGGCGATATTCACATACGAAATTTTTATATCAGCAGCTGTCCAGCCATGAGACTAAGTGACGTTGGCCGTCCGAGTAAAGGGGTCTCAATTTTATATAATGAGCGTGTCGGAAATATGACTTCATTCCTGGCAGCCGATAATTGCGTCGTGTTAAAGGGTGACATGATAAATATTATCGCGATGTATGTACGTCCAAGCGGATCAGAGAACACCTCCGATTTAATAGAGAAGCTAGCCCGTTGTCTGGATCTGGTCGACCTCAACAAACCCACTATCGTCGCCGGCGACTTCAACGCTCGACTAGATAGACCTAACGACGAAAGGACATCGGCGCTGGTGGACTCGCTCAATGACTACGGGTTATGGATTGCAAATGAGTCGGGTCAAGCTGCCTTTAGTGGACCAATGGGATGCTCGACGATAGACGTCATCTCAACAAACCTCTCATCGACCCGGGTGCATTATTTGCACGATAGGCATCAGCTGAAAGGAGGACGCGATGTTTCATGGCACGTCCCCATCGGTGTGGACATCTATCTCCCTGACGATATTGCAGGGGTCCCACGTTGCCGGTCATTGGAGAAGAAGATAGATTTCTACAAACCCTGCAGGCAATTACTTACGGTAATGCCGTGCCCTGACCAACCCAACATCGACTGCTACAGTGAGCTCCTTACAGCTGTCGTAACGTCAAGCGTGATACTCGTCACCAAGAAAAGGGCAGAGACTGGTGGACAACCGATTGCACAACAGCCAAACGCGTTTTGTTGGATACCCAGAATGCCAACGCAGATTTGACGGAACGTGTGCGGTTAAAAAGCGTGTATATGCGAGTTCTGCGGAATGCAAAACATAACTTTAAAAAGGAGCAGAAGAGGTGTTATTCCGACGCACAGAGAGAACACCCTACCTCTGGCTCCGAGGAAACGCACCTCTCAGAAAGACTTGTACGATTGAACCGGATATTCTTCTTACGCATTTTAGCGAAATTTTTTGTGGCAGCGACTCGTTTCCCCGAACGCTTCCAAGATACTTCACAGCATGGTCACAAGAGGACTCCTGGTGGCAGCAAAAACTGGCAAATGACGTATCCATTCGCGAAGTCGTGGAGCTTATTAATCGACTGCCCATGAACAAAGCGGCAGGCCCCGACAGTGTACGTAACAAACATCTCTAACAGTCAATGGTACTGGTGCCGTTCTGGACCGCTTTGTTCAACGAGTGCATTAGAGCGGGTTGGGTACCAGACGGGTGGCGCGATTCTTTGCTAACTAGTAATACCTAAAGCTAAAGGAAGTCCGCATGACCCTTCGGCATGGAAAGGGATCGTAAAGAAAAGTTGTGTGTATAAGCTGTTCTTAAAACTGCTTTCTCAGCGGCTAACTACATACCTGGAGTACAAGGGAGCTATTCCCGAAGAGCAGCATGGGTTTCGCGCTTTTAAAAGTAGCCTGACAGCCTGCAGTATTCTCCTTGAAGACATTGGAGAAACACTAGCGCGGAAAGGGCAATTTCTCTACGCAGTGTTTGTGGACTTTAAGGCTGCGTTTGACTCAGGTTCAAGATCACTTGTGTTGGAGAAGCTCGTTTTACTCGCATCCCTGCAGGATCTCGGATTTATGATAGACATCCTACAGAAAAACTTGATAATAATAGACGACGCAGTAGCAGAGCATCCAGGACTCGAGCAAACCACCGGTTTTGCTCAGGGAGATAACTTAAGCCCCCTCCTGTTCTCAACTCTGATCAGCGACCTTCCAGCTCACATCAAGAATCGTCATCGAAGCGTCAACATACTTCTATACGCCGACGATCTTGTTTTATACAGTACCAGCCGATTCCACCTACAACAAGCGCTTGCATTACTGCTGCAGTATGTCAGTACTGTGGGACTCCGAATCAATAACTGCAAAACGCATGCTATGAAGTTTTGTAACGGGGGACGTCGTGCGGCGACCGACGAACTTCGTCTAGGTGGGCAGATCCTCACGTATGTTAATCACTTTACGTACCTCGGGCTAACAATCTCCTCTACAGGCAGGTCGTATGCCAGACATATCGCCGAACGCTTTAGGAAGGCTTTGATTGCCTGTTCTTTGATCAAAAAACTACAAGTGATGTCCGTGCGCACCACTACTGCGCTCTTCGACTTGAAGATCGCACCAATTGCTTAGTACGGCATAGAGGTCATCTGGACAAAGCTAACGCCGGCTAACCTGACTACCCTTGATGGAGTTAAATCCGCGTTTCTGAAGCGAGTGCTTGGGGTGCAGAGCTCGGCTTGGAATAGACTCGTGTACTTGCTGGCAGATACCCCGTTGTTCGTAGAGGACCTGAAGAGGCGACTGAATCTCCCTGCGACACCGGGATACGATCGTTTTATCAGTGAATACGAAGTTATAATGGCAGAAATTGATCCAGAATTTTACACAGTTGGGGCAATGACATCAGATTCATGCAAAGATGTAGGTAGGACTAACCGCCATATCGTTACGCGATTTGCAGTGCACGGGTATCACCACGTCGTGTGTCGCACAGTGGGATTCCATGAGCCGAATGAATCTTGTGTTTGTAAAAATTGTAGCAATCCATATTCAAAGTATCACGCCACTCACTGTATATATTTAATTTCGTTATGACGATTGGCGAATGCTTCTGGTAACTCACCTCTGTAAATATGTGTGTTACGGCTTATTTGTTGCCAACGTGTTTGTTTGTATGTAGGTATATATTAGGTATTGTTTTACCCAACATGGTGTGGAAATAAATGAATATGAATGACGACGAGCAGTGTACCTGTAGGCACTGTGGAACAACTTGCTTATCCTAACATGCCGAAACCCATAAATACTCTGGCAAATTCATATGTAACATGTAGAGTTTCGAGGGAGCGTTTGTTTAAAAGAATTAGTGGATTTCTATTTGGTATTTACGGAAGTGAACAAGCCGTTCTTGGCGGCTAAGTACAACGACTGATAAGTCCGTTTATTTCATATATCATACATTCGTAGCAGACGGCCGACAGCGGGAGCGGCATGTTTGAATCTCTGCCTCCCTCTCCTCAGGCACATGACACCCGTGCCTACAACGTTTGTTGTAGCCCGGGCGTCCCCTGGCCCGCGTTGGTAGTGCGTTGATCCTGAGCTTTAGTAGGTTTAAATACTCCTTACCAGATAGGTAGGGCATACCCTTAATCCAGTAATGTACAAAAGGCGTTTCGTGTGCTTTTTACAATGTGCCCCATCGAACGTGTTGTGTAGTTGTTGAGGCCAGTAATTGGTCTCTTGTGTAGCGGTCTCAATGGAGGTTCCCAAGCGCTCGCAAGGAAGTCTTGTTTTCGGAAGGTTTTTTTTGAAGTGCTCGGTGGTTAGCATCCATTGGACCCCCAGGGTGCGTGTAGTGTTGTAGTGCTGTCAGACGGGAGAGACGGAGTCTGGGGATAAATGTTTGGAGGCAGGGGATGTCCAGGCCGCCGTGTGCTGTGTGCGTAAAAGGCGGGGAAAGAGAAAGTCTATAAAAAATATAAGTCTTTGGTGGGGTTTAAGGGAAGCTATCGTGAGTCTGTTGAGTAAGTTAAGGAGTATATCCTTGGTGGAGTCAACTCTGCCATTGCTGTCAAAGTCGACTCCCAGATATCTCCATCGATCGCTCGTACCTTTAGCTGGCAATTGCCGATCTCCAACGTTAAATTCTGGTACGGTATTAATAAAACTTTCCTTCCTATTAAATAGATGGGAGATAGTAAAGCTGGCGCCAGAGTGTAATGCAGAATATATTAGCTCTGGGCTTAAGCAATACTGGAGTACTAGTATTGGCACGGCAGGTCGCCTCTCTGTTTCGACAGCACACTACACTTTTAGATCATGATGTGCATCCCCACGCCCTGAATCAACCCAGATGCAAACCAATAAAAAAGACACCTCAAAAACTAAGAAAAGAGCACAGCCACGAATGCGGGCAGGTTCCTTGCGGAAGGCGTAAAGTCAAAAATAAAAATCTCAGAAACAGGCGGGTATAATGAGCAGGCACTAATATATCCTCAGTATAAAAAGCACCGAAGTTGCCTGAACATAAAGAAGACGATGACAGAGATACGGAGTAAACATTGCTACAACGCTTTGGACCACAGTTCCACGGCCTGACTAGATTTCTTCTAGTCAGTTGAAGGCTGACTAGAAGAAACTTGTATGTACACAGATGTACATACAATATACATAGTTGGTTTTCGAACGTCGAGGCGAACGGTTGTGTGTTTGGAGGTTCCTACCTTAGAGTAGTTTTCTTGGTGTACAAGCATCGTTGAGCTTTACAAGTGAACCAGGAAGACTGTCTGAGGATTGTTTATCAAACTGGAGACCGAAATCGTCCATTTTGAAAGTGATTGCCGGAGTGTTGGAAATAAGCTTTCCCACACTGTGAGCCTATATGTGATTGAAGTGAATACTTGGACGGTGAAAACATAAACAGCAACAGATATATCGTGTATGTGCACGTGCTGTGGAGATCATCAGGAAGTGTGTGTAAACGAACGTGCAAAGAAACGTGCAGGGTTGACGTCGTATCTGTATATATACATATATACAGGAAATAGGCTGTCTGTACAAGAGCTATGTTTGGTAACAACGGTGAGATGCCATCTGACGGTGGTGATAACTCCATGAATATATCTGGAGTCATAAACACGCGGAGTGGCGCTGCGTCGAGTACATACGTGCCCTTAAGTAGAATAGCAGTGTGCACGTGTGGGAACATGATGGACAGAAAAAAAACTGCAGAGAGGAATCCGCCGTTTGCTGGTTGCACGGGATGTGCTACACATCGCAGAGATGGCGAAAGTCAAAGCAGAGGCGGACAAGTGGTGCAGTGTTGCAAACGAAATGCAAAACAAGTGGGAGACGTGCATGGCCGATGTGCAAAAAAGACTAAAACAAATTGAAGAGAAAGAAACCGCATTGGAGGAGAGAGAAGAGCAGATTGCCGCGGTGAAGCAGGAGCTGACCGAACGACTTGACAGATTTGAGAGGAAAGTAGAGGAACGCCAACGAAGACAGCTTGCTAACACTGCTGTTGGAGAGAACGTTGATGAAGAGAAGAGGAGGGAGAAATTAGAACAGAGAGTTGCAGCGATAGAGGAAATTATGCCGGGCGTAACGGCCGGCGTGGACCAACTAAAAGCATGGATTCGAGACATAGAAGCGAGAGAAATAGCGAAGTAATAGATCTTGAGCTGAGTCGTAATGACGAGGACAAGAGAGAGGATAATATTGAGAATGACAAGACCGGCGAAGATGAAGAAGTACGCGGGGATGATGGCCGGCAAATGACTCTACAACAACAAAGAAAACGAGAGGATGCTGCTGTTGATGTGCCGGAGAAGACGACATTTCAACAGAGTAAACAACATCAGAAGCAGCTGGAAACAGAAGACCAACTGCAAACCTTACCACCAGTTGGTAAAAGGGTAGTAATTGCTGGGGATTCGAACATATTAAAGATAGAAGAAGAGTTAGGAAACATTATTCCGAGAAATACGGTAGGGATCACAATTCTTGGGAAAAGAGGGGGGACATCAAGAGCTGTTGTAAAATTAATTGAAGAAGATATGGATATGTTTGACAATGTAGAACAGAGATTAATATTTCATGCAGGGTTAATAGATGTAATACAGGCGAAAAGTGAGATGGAAGCAGTTAGGGAGGTTAGTAAACAAGTAGAAAAATTAATAGATTTCTGCAATAAGCGTAGAATTAAATTGACGGTATGCTCATTGCCAAAAACAGTTGACCGGAAGGCGGGACGAGACTACAGGGGGGCTTGCAGGGCTGTTAATATGAAAATAGCTCAGCGAACTTTGAATACCTACCCCTGGAATACATACAGGATACCGCTAGAGCCATGGCTCCGGACGGTGTTCACTACGGTGAGGTAGGTGCTCAAATGGCGGCACGACCAATTGGCCGGAGAGCCTGCGAATGGCTTAAAATAAAAATAATAACTCGGAAAGTAGGGGGAAGGGCCACGCATAGGCAGGTAAAGCACGAAGAATATCCGCCACGATTTGTGGATCAAGGACGAATACCATATAGACATGTTATGAGGCCTCAAGAGGATAACCATTGGGGGTCGGGAAACGGATATATAAACAGGGAGGGACACTACGGGGGAAGAACACAACAAACGATTGGATGGCAAAACCAAAACACCATACACAACATGAATCAGGGAGGCAACTGGAGGGACATAGGCTACAGCAGACAAAGGGACAACAAATATATAAACCGAGAGCACAGCAATCGGGAAACGCAAATACAAATGGAAACGAGACAACGGGGAGTATTGGAACTAGAGGGAGCGTTGGATGTAATTCGGAGGTTGGCCATGGGCAACTTTGCGAATCTCGAAAATTATTAAGTAGACGCCGAAAGCGATATAAAAGAGGAAAAAGAGGTAAAAAGATGAGAACACCTTCCCGACGGATAGCATTGCTAAATATAAGAGGTGGTAGAAGACGGGGTAAGTGGGAGGAACTATACAGGCTGATAGAAAAAAGAGGAGTTGATATAATGGTAGTAACAGAGACACATCTATGTGAGACAGAAGTGCCACCGGGGTTTCATGGATACAATTGGTATGGAACAAATAGAAAAACGGGAGCAGGAGAAAATAGGTTTGGAGGAGTAGGTATATTTATTAAGGAAAAAATAGTAGCTAGAGAAGTGACTGAATTGAAGATGAAAGACTTGGTGGTAGTTGACATTGGAGGGCTTAGCGGGGTAACAAGAATTGTAGGGATTTACAGGGCGCCAAGTAATACGCTAGAAGAAGATAGAAAATTGTACAGTGAACTAACGGATGTAGTCGCAAATAGTCGGGAGATGGGAATTATGTGCCTTGGAGATATGAACGCGCATATTCACCAGTTAGACGGGAGAGAAGATGTGGAAGGAAAAATGCTATTACAATGGGTATCAACGGCAGGTTTGAATATACTAAATTTGGATAAAGTTGTGGTTGGAAAATATACGTATAGTCAGGGAAATAGGAAGTCATGTATAGATTATATTATGGTCAGAGGCAAAATTCAGAAATGGGTGGGAGAGATGATTGTGGATGAAGAAAAGGAATGGAACATTGGCAGTGACCATAAATGGGTGGAAGTTACAGGGCGGACATTAGTTACCAAGAAGTTAAAAGTAGACAAAAAAGTTATAGACTCACAGAAATGGGCACGTAGAATAAATGAAATTAAAAAGCTCTTAGGGGACACCATAGAGATGGATCTAGATGAAATGCATAAAATAATACGGGATAAATATGATGAATGTTATAAAGTAGTTAAGGGCGTAAGAGGGGGAGAGAGGGGGTGGTGGAGTAGGGAAATTGGAGAGGCTATATTAGAAAGAAAAAAAGTGGAGCAGGGAGCACAGGAAGATGGTAGGTAGGGACCCAGGTAAGGGCGAGGAATACTGGCAAAGATATATGCAGGCAAAAGCAAAGGTTCAGCATTTGGTGCAAGAAGGAATAAAACGGCAAGACGAACAGGAATTTAATAGTATATTAGAAGCTCCAAGAGGACAACAGGCAAAGCGATTCTGGGCATATGTAGTCAATGCAGGAAAAAGTATGACTAATATTGAACATGAAAAAGTGTACACAAAGGAAGAGATGAATGCGGCGGTAGAAGCACTTTTTTCATTAGTGATAGAGTCAGCGAAGGAAGGGCAAGACTAAATACAGGTATAAGTACAGAGGTAGAAGAAATAAAACAAGTCATTAGAAAAATGAAGGGAAAAACGGCATGCGGGCTAGACGGAATAACAATAGAGATAGTAAACGCGTTAGGAGAAGACTACTTAAGTTACTTATCTAAAGTTTTTAATAGCATCTTTACCGGGAGTAGCATACCGAGAAGCTGGCGTAAAGGAAGAGTATCATTGCTACCAAAGGATGGCGTCGATAACAATGATTTGAAAAATAGACGACCAATAACTGTAACACCAATTACGTACCGTATGTTCATGCAAATTTTTAAGTGTCGGGTACAAGATAAGTTAGAAGCGAATAGTAAAATTGGGGAATGGCAATGTGGGTTTAGAAAGGGATATAGGTTAGACGACCATATTTTCTTGTTGAGTCAAATTGTTGAAATACCTAGGATGAGGGGACAGGGTTGTATTGCGGGTTTTTTGGATCTACGAAAAGCTTATGATATGGTTAATAGAGATACATTGTACAAGTTTATGGCAGAAGAAGGATTTGACGCAAGTTGGATAGGCTTATTAGAGGAAATCTATAGGGACAACACAGTAATGATCAAACGAAAAGAGGGGGAATCGAGTGAATATAGTGTTGCTAAAGGGGTGAGGCAGGGATGCCCTTTATCATCGATTCTTTTTTTAATATATATAGAAAGAATTGCCAGAAAAGTGGATAACACCGGGTTAGGGTGGCAGATAGATGAAAGGGAAACTTGTATTAGAATCCCTCTTTTGTTGTTTGCAGATGATATGGTTATCTTAGGAAGGAGCGTAGGAGAGGTTCAAGGAATGCTTGATGTATGTGGAAAGGCGGCAGATGAACTAGATATGATATTCAACGAAAAAAAGAGCGCTATTTTAGTATTTTCGGGCGTTACAATGGAGAAAAAGCTTAGGTTGCAGGGAAAGGAATTAGGGCATCAGAATCAATATAAATATCTAGGTGTGACTCTAGGGTCCAAAGAAGAATTAATGAAGGAGGAGGAAATATTAAGAATAAAGAAAGCAGAGAAGAGTAGGAATTCAGTAAGATGCAAAAGTCTTTGGGGGTTTAATAGATATGTGGTTACAAGAGACATTTGGAAGGCAATGTACGTACCTGGGCTGATTTTTGGAAATGCTGTGCTAGTGCATAGCTCAGGCTTGTGGAGAAAGTTAGAAGGGATTCAAAGAGAAGTAATTCAATTCTCATTGGGGTGCCGTTTTAACTGTAGCAAGGAGTTTCTTGAAGGGGAAGGCGGTATGTCAAAATTGATCGAAAGAGAAGTTCAAAGTAAACTCAGGTATTGCACCCGAATTAAGACATCGAATGATGAACGATGGGTTAAGAAGATACAATGGGTAAAAAGAGCAATGGGGGTGAAAACAAAATGGGATAGGAGGGTGGAATTCGCAGCAAGACGGATAGGACTTAATAGTAAACAATGGGCAGACGCTGCTATGTCCAGTGGACAAATTAAGAGTAGGGTAAAGGCAGCATACACAGAGAAATGGCGGGCAGCACTCATGCAGAAAACTAGTTTAAAAGAAATATACGGAAAAATGAAATTAAAAAGGGGTGAGGTAAGATGGTTATATGATAATACAAGAGGCAGCGCGCTGTTAGCGGATGCGAGAGCCGGTATGTTAGATACAAGGGTGCAGCGAAGCTGTTATGAGGAATTAAGAACAACGATTTGTCGGATATGCGGTGAAAGAGAAGAAACGATAGAGCATCTAGTTAGGGAATGTGAACAATTGGGAGGGATTAGGAATTTAAAATTAGGGGAAGCGCTAGGACTAGGTAAGGATGCAGAAAAGGCACAGGTTGAAATTACTAAGCAGAGATTATCCCGATGGAAGATGTTCAACACATAAGGACAAATAAGGGAGGACTACAATATAGGTAATTGATAGCTGCAGCACAATGCGCCCCTGATATAAAAGGGTGATATGTGTACACACACTTATCAAGCGAATAAATCAATCAATCAAACAAGAAACGTACCCCAATAAAATGAAGAATAACATTAAACTAAATGGTAAAACAAACCCGAACGTAACCGTCATTGTAAGCCTAAACAAAAAAGCTGGGGACGGCATTATCGAGCAAATGAGGGGTGACTTTATTAAAATCTAGCTAAAATCAAGCAAACCGGGGTATGGCACTCTAAATAGTAATTTTGCGCAAACAAGAAAATGGTTTCGCTGGAACTTAGAAAAGGGCGGCCAATGGTTCAGGAAGAGAGCCCCAGAGGTGCAAAGCATAGCAATTAATGGAGAAGACGAAAAACACGCAAGGGAAATAACTGAGGGTCAATACAAAGCAGTGCTCGTAGCGCAGACAGAAGAGAAAAACTCAGAACTACAGGGAACACGTGTACTCAGGACAGCTCTGCGATAAAGAAAAGGATGCCTCATTAAATGTTCATTATAATGACGAATAAGCGTTATTCTACAGGTAAATCTAAAAAGACGCTACATGGCTTATTATGTCGTAGCACGCAATGTAAAGGGATAGAGAAGGATGTGGAACATAAGAGCGAATCTAAAAGGGCTAAAGCAAAATGTGGAATGGCTCGCAGATGAAAAGCGGGACGCAGCATCATGGATAGCAGATTACACTATTGAAGTCCCAATGGGGCAAGCGCAGGATACGTATCAATCGAAACAGCAAAGAGATACGGCAACTAGAAAAATATGGTCGCACGGCTCATGTCGGAGGGGAGTCACTTCTGCAAGACATGACCGAATGGACCATTGATATGCCGACGGCCAACAACAGAGCAATAGGGTATGCCCGTTATACACCGGCAAGTGCAGACGTAACTGGAAGTTGAGTTATGAGCCACCAAATATAGTTTGCATATGAAAAGCGGACGTGAAAAAGGGAAACACGGGACTTCCCGCATTAAGCATTAACGAAAAACAACAACACACACCGTAGAACGACAAGAAAACAGACGAAAAACTTTCTAAAAGATACCCGAACAAATGTCAAGCCGACCGAGAAAGCATCAGCATAAGCCTTCGACCATCGAAGTGACAGGGAGAGTAAAACAAACAACTCTAAAAAACACACATTATGTGTTGTGAGATAAATAAATACTACCCCTGCTTCTGACTAAATACGTTGGCAGGTGATTCGAGTAGAAATGGGAAAAACTGAATCTCCAAATACCTACATGATGTAACGAAGAACTGTCTTGGAAACCAGAAGCATCTACAGAGGGAAACTGTGGAAAAGACTGCTTGGTTCCCACAAAGGTCGGTCCTGAGATTCATCCCGGTGGATCTCGGTCGTTAGCATGTAATTAAGCGTGCAACAGACAGCCAAGTTTGTCGCTGCACTCGGTAGAATAACGCTTAGCACGTATGGTGTCTGTGAAACTCTAAGGAGGTTGGTCGCACTTGTGGCAAAATACCCATTATTGTATGGCGCACCAGTACGGGCAGATGATGGTGGCCTCTCGTACGAACTAAACTACGGTCTAACCCAAAGATTTTGCATGACTGTCTCCACGATAGCCTGTACCGGATAGCTGTGTCAAGTTGAGCATCCAAATTGCCAAACCTGTGAAAAAGGCGCAGAAGACACAGCGGAGCATATTTTTTGCTTCGTACTTTTATCTCGTACAACAGTAAATGCGCAAATCACTTGTGCAGACAATTGGTAAGATATATTTTTAATACCTAATGCATTACTAGTAAAAAGTTCCTTATGTTGTTGTTATACATAAAATCTACGTTCGTCAGATGATGGCGATGATGGAACAATGACACGTACCATGTTGCATATCAATTCACATATGTCCGGGATATTGGCTTTAAATATACAAACAAATTCTCTCACTATTCTCAGAGTCTAACCATTCATGTAGTAAAGTACTGCTCCCATACTAAATAAGCCCACATAGTTTCAACACGTTTTGTACGACCAACTCATTTTTTCCGACAGCGAAGATTACTCCAGTTTACATTAAATAGCTTCTTTGCACTATCAGGCCAAGATAATGCGTTAAGAGTATTCAGTTAAGGGATTTGATGACATTCTGAGTATAATCGAGACGCTTGTTTATCTTAAAGCCTCTTGGTAATCAAAGTAGTTTTTTTTACGTGATTCATAAAACACCTCTGCGTTTAACATAACTTTAAGCAATTTTAGCACCTTTAAATCAGATGAAAATTAGGTCAAACTATTCAATAGTTGCGAACCCGGGACGAAAAATACAAATTAGGACTTTCAATACTCAATCAACAAAAAGTGGTGTTAGTTTCAACTACTCTTAATTGACAGCTGAGTGAAATGGCTAATAGGTTATGTAGAGGAATTGCAAATATTCTAAGATCCTTACAAACTAAAAAATTACACGTGCTGGCCATTCACGCAATATTGCTGCTATTTTCGTTACGCTTAACAACGTCCTATTTAAACGAAACTTTTTACGACTTACTGCGACATCCTCAATTCGGTAATAAAGTGAAGCATCTACGCAAACATTTTTCCTCTTTTCGAATAAACTTTCTTTTTTGAAAAACGAGCATTGTTGCACAAACAGTGTGCGGCGCCGACGGATGAATGCATGATCATGATGCGGACCAGTCAGGTGGTGGGAGGCGGACCGCATCAAATCCTGCGAAGAGGCTCGCAGCAACGGTATGCGCATACCGCAGACTGGATCTCACCCGGTGAGCATAAAGAGTGCTAGCAAAGCAACTAAGGAAACTCATAACGGTGAGGAATTTCAGAACGATTTGAAGCTTACCACAGTGAACCGGCATACGCGTATTCGTGTTCGGAAGGTGCCGCCAAGAGTAACATTTGACAGGCAGGAAGCCGTAATCTTCTCCACAGCTAACATCGCTCTTGAGCCCCAGTTTAATTAAAATTGCGACGACACCGCAAAGGTCGTCGGGAGGATAATCGACAGAGCGACTTTGCTCTCGTTATCAGAGTTAGCAAAAGTTAAGGTCTTTTCAAGCATAAGCGGACACACGATTCACAGTGAAGAGCAAGACCAGGGTTCATACTTCAATTTCGGAATCGGCGCTACAGTCTCAGAAGCTACTCGGGTGAAAGTGGAGAATCCAAAAACCAACGCCGTGTCGGCTATAGACCACGTTATTTTTACATTATACGGCTATGGTGAGTCTGGAGCTGCAGCGGCATGAAATCGTACTATATCTTGAACCCTCGCAGTGCAATAAGTACTATAGTCTGGATCACTTTGCCGCTAACTGTAAGGCCCTTAGGCCCAAGTGTCCAAATGCGACTCTATGGAGCATTTTATGGTCTCGACGCATCCTCACAGAACGGTTTAAAACTGGGAAAATGCTCCTATTCAACCGCAGGTAAACATGTGGGATGGTAGATAGGGAGAGCTGAGTGAAGGAGAACGGCAAAAACGCCTCTCTCATGGCTTCAAAGTATTGTCAAAGTAATACCGAGCCTGGGAGGGTGGGGAGGAACCCGGGTTTAGTGGGTATGTGAGCCCATACAAGTTGCACAGGCTGCTAGTGATGTGCGTGTGCATTTTGCATTTTTTGCACTTGCATCATATACAAAAAAAAATTTAACGCCGTTCGAAAGCAGTTACATGCTGGTTTAGAACACGGTAGTTGCTGATCCAGTAGCCTTTCCAATAATCAGTGCTAATGCAGCCCGGGCCAGTCGAGCTTTAGCTCTCACAAGGTAAGCTCCAAAATACCAGGAGATCGGCAACAGGTTTTGCCCACTTGCCTTCGAGACTCTTGGTAGGCCGGACCCCCCACTTGTGGTTTGTTCAGGAGTGTGGGAAAGCGGCTGATTCTAGCCAGCGGAGGTAAGCCAGCTGGCGATTTCCTAGACAGCGTCTGTCGCTGGATGTGCAACAGGGCAATGCGTCCTTGATTCACAAAACATTCCAGAAATGTCTGGTCATTGCTCGCTACCTTGCGTAACGGTGAATATATACAGGGTGTTAAAGACATTTTTTATAATAGAATATGCAAATTGTAGAGCTCGTCAAAGCAAATATTTTTTCCAATGGAACATGGTCTCTGAGAAGTCTTGTTTCGGAGTGAGAGCAAAATTACTACAATTTGTGACACTAGTGTTTTTGCCCGACATAGGAGCATAAAATGTGCTGTTGCGAGACAACCAGTCTCCCTAGACAGAAACTACACAAACTGTCGTGTTCCTGAGAAAATTTCCGAAGGGCATATAAGGCCGGTCAGAAGATGCGACACGGTCGTTTATAAGAGAATTCGTCAAAAATGAAGTTCTTTATTAGCTTTTACGCCAAATACTTCAGAATCATAACCCTACGACCACCCACGTGTTCAAAGCTAACATATTTAGCAAATGCGCATTTCATGACGATCATTTTGGTACCAAACTTATGGCAATGCAAGCTGTGGTTGTGGAGTGATGACGATTTTTCGGCAAACATGTCGAGATTAAGTGCATGAAAAATGACGCGCTGCGGCTGTCGCGCGACACGTCGGCGGTAGTGAATGTCGCCACACAGTCATTTTACATGCACTTAATCTGGACATGCCCTCGGAAAAATCGTAATTACTTCACAACCACAGTTCGCATTGCCATAAGGTTGGTACCAAAATAATCGTCATGAAATGCGCATTTGCTGAATATGTTAGCTTTGAACACGTGGGTGGTCGTAGGGTTATGATTCTGAAGTATTTGGCGTAAAAGCTAATAAAGAACTTCATTTTTGACGAATTCTCTTTTAAACGACCGTGTCGCATTTTCTGACCGGCCTTATATGCCCTTCGGAAGAAGCAGAATTTTCTCAGGAACGTTAGAACGTTAGAAACTGCCTACGGGAGCTCAGGAACGTTAGAACGTTAGAAACTGCCTACGGGAGCATACGAGGTGATGGAGCGATGTACCTGTAATATACATGGTTGTTATCGCAGGCCAACCAGACCTACAACCAAGAAGACTTAAAATCGTCAAGCGTTCTTATCTCCGTCGCTGCCTCTGTAAGTTTGCGTCGCCACTCTCCCAAAGAGTGATTAAGTGGCTCCGTCACCGGCATACGCAGCCTAGGCCTATTTGACTTACGCAGCCTGATAGAAAGGCAGAGTACCGGCTTCGTGTATAGTGTGAAGCACTTCTCATGCAAATTAAAGTTCATTTGAGATAGATGTTGCGACACGCTGTCTAAGCTATACGCCAACTTTGGCATAGTTTTTAGCCTAAACAAGCGCACTGGCGTACCGACGTGCAGTCGTTGTACATCTCCGACCCCTCCGTAAAAAGCTGACAGTGCCATGTTAATATTGTCCTCGATGTGTGCAGTGAACGATGTTCCCCTGAAGTAAATGCGGAGATCCAAGTATGGGAAAGAGTGTACAAACTCTAAAGGCTTCCCGCAGCAACGAATAACGGCGTTTGCAGCTAAACGACCTCCGCGACGGAACTTAATTGCCTTGGTATTACGTGAGTTTATTTCCAGCCCTTGTCCATGGAATACGCCTCTACCATGGCGGTAATGCGCGAGATGGCACCAATGTTACGGTGAGCAACAACGATGTCCTCAGCATACATCACTACCGCGGCATGTTGAAACTCTTGATGCACGTAATGAACAAAATCGGCCAGAAGCAGCGTAAACGAGATGCAGCTTAGTGGGTCCCCCTAAAGAGTCCCAACACTCTGCGTTAGCTCAAGCACGCTGCTCCTTCCACCGACCAACAGCGTATCATTGCCGAAAAAC
Source organism: Dermanyssus gallinae (assembly GCA_003439945.1). Lineage (NCBI taxonomy): Eukaryota > Metazoa > Arthropoda > Arachnida > Mesostigmata > Dermanyssidae > Dermanyssus > Dermanyssus gallinae. Next base: position 311,902 of record QVRM01006927.1, read on the forward strand.
TAGAAACTACTCGCATAAAAGTTCCATCTATGCCAATCTGTCTAAAACATTCGATCATAGGATCGCGCAGAGCTTGGTCAAAGGCCTTCACGCAGTCAATAAAGACTGCATGCAAGTCAATAAATACGACGCATTGCCCGTTCTACTTCAGGCTGCAAAACATGGATGGCGTCGCGGGTTCGGTACGCGTCCCTGCTCTAGGGCAGTCACTGCAGAAACGTTCACAGATAAAGCCGACCCGTCTACTTGATCTAGCCGCGCTTCCAGTCGGTACTGAGAGTTGTATTTGTCGGAAGTGGTGTGGATGCCTGCAAATGGTTTCTTGAAAAAGTGATGCAGAGAGCAGTCAAATGAAAAAAGTTCAAGCCGCGGAAATCCCGGCCGTGGTCCAAACGGACTTGTTACCTCTGCCATAGTGAACTACTCGGCTTGCTGAGACTAGCAAAGGCCAGGCAGATCTACAGCTCCAAGCAAGGCAAACACAGGTAGGAAGTTCTACATTGGGCTATGCCGTAACTATAAAGTTGAACATGCTAGGCAAAAGGAAGCCCGCTCTCGTAAGAGATCCCTACATAAACCGCTCTCGTAAGAGCGGTTTATGTAGGCAAGAGGGTACTGCCCTAACTGAATGACGCGCAGGTAGAGTGTCACTTGACAAATCTGCTCAGACAAGTCTTACGTAAAGACTCGGCTGCAGAGGTTGAGTATCCACTCACACTAGAATAGCACACAACAAACCTTTATTTTAGGTAAAAAGAAGTGTGCCGATTATTAAATCCTTTCCTAATTGAAAAAGTAACGGGTCAGATCGGGTTGACTACAAACAATGGGTGCAATCGAAGCCGCTCTTAAAGGAGATCCTCTGTGATTTCTTTAATAGAATTATGGAGAAAGGGCGGATGCTCAGCGTTTGGCATATTGCTAGGCTTTCTCTGTTACTCAGAGGCAAACACAGCGACGATGGAACTGAGCCAAGGCTTATTTACAGAGACTCAAAAACAGACCGTGGAAGTATCGCAAAAGTCGAAATCCAACGGCAACGCGAACCACCAACGCGGGGCAAGGGTGAGGCGTAAAAAAGTGGCGCAATAAATGTAGGAAAGATCCCTCAAGCAAAATCGCCACCAGTGACACACAATAAATGGCACACTTGAAAGTTGCCACAGACCAGCTTGTACCCAACCGTTCTTGACGGAAGGTACTATTCGAGTGCTGCATTGATCTATAACGAGTCCAATATTAACGGCTGAGATCCACTTCTCTACCGGAAAAGCCAGCGGTGCGTGAGCACCCTTGGCTTCTCTGGCCCGCCACAGGAGCCTGGTGATTTATAGCAAATTAACAATCGCTGAGACCTGACGTAAAATTGTTATTAGATTTATTCTTCATATTTTGCTTCCCTTAAGTGGTTTCCACGGTGAAATCTTCTACTGCCTTCAGATCAATAATTCGAGCAATAGCACACGGCAACACACCCAGACCTTCCGTTCCGTGTGCTACTTTGGCTTTACAAGTGACTAGCCAAAATATTAGACTACAATTATTCTGAATAGCCAAAAAGGCATTTCGGCTTCAGTCGGTAGTGGGGGTGCCTCTTTGCTTCCTCAGCCCTGTCTCATAAGCAAGTTGTCACTTATATTGTTGACTTGAAGGGCTGCTGCATTCTTGTTATCTAGTACTTTATTGGCAGCTCCTTGGTGACTAGCTCACTCTAAGTGGCTCGTCACGATCGGGTTCTCAAACCGTTAAGCCGTCTTTCTGGCTATTGGATAGACTCTGACCAACCGTAAAATGACCCAAGAGTCGAGGCACTTTTTTCAAGTTAGCCGTACGTATACTTCTGTATGGGATACTTGCACAATTGCAGTGACTTTAGTTTTTCGGTGTCGAACAGTCTAAAATCATAATCAGTCCATTCTTCGGGAATACTTCCTACCGATTAGTACTAGCAGAATATTTTTAATGCATTTGCATCTGCATGTATAACCAGTCATATAATTTGCGTTTTAGATTTAAATACTTGCAAACATTACAAGTGATGTTTTATAGCTGCTGACAACTTCCTCTTTAGAACTCGCACTCTGTTGAGCTGCTTTGTCGGTACCAACCTAGCTTTGGCTGCGATCAAAATAAGCATGGTCTGTTTTTCGGAAGTGAGCCTGATATATATATATATATATATATATATATATATATATATATATATATATACATATATATATTATTTTTGAGGACTAATTTGAAGATGCAAGTACGCAAACGGTCACTACTGCGGGGAAGCTCCCTGCAAAAGTGAGCCAGTAGCATGGGGCTTCAAGCCACTAAAATATCGCCCGTAAATGCTAGGCATGAGTCGTGCGAAGTTGTTAGCTGTCTTGGTCGCCTTCTCCGTCACCCTCGCATCCAGCGGGCGACGTCGTCAAGTGCTTTGTTTGCACGGCTCTGCAGCAGGTTTAGTGTCCGGGCCTGGACGGTGAGGACGAGGTCGTCGGCATAGGCTAAGAGGCTGACCCCTGGGGAAAGGTCCCTTAGCCGCAGCACATCGTCCTACGTTCTGTTCCTTAGCAGGGGCCACCGTGGCATCCCTGCAGTCATGTTAAAATTAGTTAAAGTTTTTGTGCTCTGCTAGCTATCTTGTGAGGGTAGTTGCTTGGGACCGAAGTTGCTCTAGCCAGGAGTTACTTTGTTACATTCCTTTGTATGTTCCTTGTTGGCCGTTTTGCCGCTGCTTTTGTCCGCATCTTTCACCCAAGAAAGCATCACCCGAAGGTGATGTTTGGCTCTTAAGTTTAATAATAATATTCAATCAATTCCATTTATTCACCTTTGTAGATAGCAGTCAAATACTTAGTCAAACAAAATCCATGTACTTATACAAGGGTAACAACACAAGACTAGAGTCATTTCAGGAATAAAAACATTTTAGCCAAGTCAGCTTGCCAGGCTTCCCAGCGATTGTACTAGGGGGCAGTTAGCCGCGTGGTATCTATCACAAAAACTCCCACATCTAGAGCATTTACAACTATCGCAAGGGTCATGGAATCCCCGCTCCGCACAGAGCTTGTGGTGAAAACCATGAATGGCGAATCGGGTCACAACATGTCTGTTTAGCCTATGTGTTCCTTTCCATTCACTATTCCTCATTGCCCCCGTGTTAAGGAACTCTACGTCAATGTCCGCCACTTTGTCCTCCCAATCCCTGCGGTTTGCAAGAAAGGCCTTCGTCACGGGTAGATTGAAGCGACGTTGCAGGTCCTCAGAGAGCAGCGGCGTGTCCGCGAGGAGATATACGTAGCGGTTCCGAGCCGTCAGATGTAGACCCAGAGCTCGTTTAAGGAAGGAGGCCTTGACGCGGTTTAATTGTTCGAGGTTCTCTGCTGTGAGGTGGTCCCAGGTGACTCTCACCCCATAGGTCGCGATCGGAGCTATCTTGAGTTCGAAGAGTCTGAGTGCCGTCTTCAGCGATAGTCTGTTCGGAGATTTGATCGCCCATGCCGCCGCCAGTGCCTTCCTGCACCTCTCAGATATGTGCGCGGAAAAGCAAGTACCGGTGACAGAGAAAATCACCCCTAAGTATGGGAAGCTGTTGACATACTTAAGTGGCGTTCCGTTGAGGCGTAGCGTGTCTTCGGCTGCTGTCCTTCCCCCTCTTCTGAACTTCATGGCCACGGTTTTGGAAAGGTTAATTGTCAGGCCTAAATCGGTGACCGCTTTGTGAAGACGGGCTAGTGCTTGTTGCACCTGAAACCTACTAGGCCCGTAAAGTACTAGATCGTCCGCGTACAAAATGACCTTGACCAGGTTTCTGGGTCCTTTTATATGACTCGGGAGGTCTTTTAGGAGTACGGAGAATAGGAGTGGGCTTAGGTTATCGCCCTGCGCCAGGCCCGTTGTCTGTATGAAAGGCTGGAGCTCCGCTACCCCGTCGTCGATGGTGATCCTATTCTCCTGGAGAATTTGTGCGAGAAGCTTCAGCACCTTCATTGGGACCCCTACCTCAGCCAGTGTGCGCAAAGCCTTCTCTCGAGGGGCCGAGTCAAAGGCCGCCTTGAAATCCACGAATACCGCATACAGCGGGTTACGTGGCTTACCCAGTGCTGCCTTGACATCTGCCAGCAGAATCATACACGCTGTTTCTGTAGATCGCTCTCTCCGAAACCCATGTTGTTCCAATGGTATGGCATGAACACTTTCAAGAAAGTTGTCTAGTCTCCTCGTCAAGAGGGCAGAGAGTAGCTTATAACAAACGCTCTTTTTCGCAATGCCTCGCCATGACGAGGGGGCTGTCGGGTCGCCCTTGCCTTTGGGGATTACGAGTAGGGTGGCGTCTCTCCATTGAGTTGGAAGAGTCCCAGCGCGCAAGCATTCGTTGAATAGGGCTGTCCAGCACGGTGCCAACACAAAGCCCTTCTTTAGGTGCTCGTTGCAGACATTGTCGGGACCGGCCGCTTTTTTGTTTCGTAAGCTATCCAGGCCCTGCATTAGCTCTCGGACTGTGAACTCCCTCTCAAGAATATCACGACCCCCTTCAGTGTCCTCATCCCACACGGCAGCGAAGTATGGAACCGCGCGAGGTATTGTGTCAGACGACGCGAACATGTCCGAGAAGTGATCGATGAGGGAAGCAGAGCTTATCGGGCAGGCCGCTGTCCTGGAACAGTTCGATAGCCATTTGTATGGCTGGCTCTCTGCCTCGGCAATCAGCCGGTTTTCCAGGAGCTCATGATACTTCTTCCGCCGCATTTCGTACGTCTTTCGGCAGATCGTCCTGAAGACGGAGGCCAGCGCGCGAAATGCTGGTTGCTCCTCTGCGAGAAGCCTGAAGCCAATTTGCGCCCTCCGGGCGAGACGGCAGTGGTGGTCAAACCATGGCCTGTGCTTCTTGTTCCTTCTGTCGGGAGGCGGTAGTGCGCACGCCTGTAGAATCTCGGTGAGCTGTTGCGCATACCCGTCTGTGTTCACCACGGGAGGCACTGGGAGCACCTCGTGAGCGCGTTCCATAAGCTTGACCATATTCAGTTTTCGCGAAAAGGATTCGTGTCTGGCTGTTCGGTCGGAAGCGACTCGCACCGTAATGTCAATTGCCATCGGAATGTGGGCACGAATGCTCGCGCCTTCCGCGAGTGAGTTGTTCTCGCCCTGAAACTTAACTTTATCCCTGGTTAAGTTTGTTCCGAAAACGTCAATAGCGGAACTGCCGGCGTGACCCAGAAATGTCGGTACCGAGCACGGGTTGGCAATCCAGCATCCGTAGTCCGCCAGCGTATCACGGAGAGCCATTGCACGAGCGGAGTCGGGCTGGTCAATGCGGGCGTTGAAATCTCCGGCGACGACTAGTGGGGCGGAACGGAGAGGATGCACGGCTTCGATTCCACTGACAAGCTTTTCCACCATAACTTGGGTTGACTCCTCAGCGTCGGGTTTGACGTAGGCTGCTACTATGCATAGTTGCGGCCCGCGTAGCGCGATGATGTTGTTATCGGTCATGCAAGGCGTGAGGTCGCCGACTCTGTGACTGTAAAACACGGAAACACCACCACTGGGGCGTCCCGGGCCTGTGTTCTTTTGTGCAGGGCAGTGAACCGCGTAGAAGTGCGAGAGGATGAATGGGACTGTTGCCCAGGTCTCCGTTAGCACCAAGACGTCAATATCGTCCAGGGCCTCCGGTTTAATAATAATAAGAGACAGATGATGTCTTTGGCCGTGTGTAGAGGGAACGTGGCTTCCATTATAGGCGCCATGAACTGACAGAAAGCGAACAGAGCACGACAAACATGATTTAAACGTTCATACCTCACAATTGTATTAACTAAATAATGATAAATAATAAATAAAAGGAAACATTTCTATACTAAAAAATAATAATAATAATAATAATAATAATAATAATATTAATAATAATAATAATAATAATAATAATAATAATAATTATTATTATTATTATTATTATTATTATTATTATCATCATCATCATCATCATCATTTTAATAATAGTGCAGAAAAAAGTGATAAGCTATTTGGTTTAATCGATACAATACGTTCCAATTAGACAAAATATGATTATTATTATTACTAAACATTTCATTTGAACACTTTCGAGCGCTTGTGTTCACGTAATTCAATACTGTTTTTGTAAACTCGGGTTTAGCACCGTGTCTTTGCAGTGTACACTGATCGTGTAGGTTTCCTTACCACCAAAGCCGGCGAGTGCAATTGGTCAGCCTGTGGTAACAGGCCTTAGGTCCTGCACTGGTCGACAAACTTTGACGGAGCGAAACCAAACGCGACCGCCCTGGACGAGAGAGAGAGGTAGACTGTAGAGCTTGAGATATATGGCGGCAGCGTGCGTCCGATCAATATCGTATGCAAAGATGTGGATCTCGGTTGAAGGTAACTGTGCGTTTATCGCAACCTTAACCAGGTAAGCGTTTAGGAGAGCAATTTTCAGCTTCATAGCAAACGGAGCAATCAAGCCTCGAATTTTTGTGCACTGTTAACTTCATTATAACGTCAAGTTTGAGGCGCATAAAACCCGCAATGGGATATGCTGACCAAATGCCAGCCGATTTTATTGCGGATTCCAACCTTCAAACCTACCTCTTGTCAAAAGGGCGCAATGGTGGTCTTTTACCAATATCTTATGAGCCTTTGCCTCTCTATACTTAGTTCGTATCCTTGTATCTAGTTTCCCTGCCCTGGCATCTGCTAATAGCCTACTCGCTCTTGAAATATTGTGTACCCATTCTACTCCTCCGTGTCCCGCTTCTTCCTTCCATATGTGCCTGCCATCTCGATCTGGAACGCATTGCCAAATTACATTTGGTCGTATATGATTTTTTAACCCTCAATTTCACCATCTTCTACAATACCTTCGCTCTTGTCTATTGCTAATGATCGTGCTTAGTCTCCTTAGCTGCAAACTCTACTCTGCGAGTTTATTCCACTAGATCTACTACGTTTTGTTCCTTAATGCCGACTTCACCATTTGCATCTGTTTAACTAATCTTAGTTGTATCATATCTAATCCTAATACTAAATTTTAGCTGTATGACATCCCCTCCCTCTCATAAAACTCTCTGACGAATTAAAACAACAACCTAATGCAGATCTTGTCATTTCCTTTTGTATTGTTGTTAACCTCTTTCCCAGCCCCGCAATGTGAGCCGGAGATGCATTCCCAGAGAGAGACCACCAGAAACCCATACTCCTTACTGCACGTTTTCGTTTTTCAGCTTACTTTTTTTGTAATATTTGTTCGTCCTCTAAGTAATCTTCCCCCTTTAGTCATTGTCACCCCAAGATACTTGTACTTTCTTAGATAGTCTAATACTCCCCTGTAATAAAGCTTTTTTTCGTTTCATTCGTTTTTTTATTAAACACTATGTTCACTATTATTATTATTATTATTATTATTATTATTATTCGAACCGTGTTATTCCTGTAAATTGATTCTAGCAACTCACCTCGCTTCTCTCAAAACCCTCCTTCAACATAATGTATTACAAGTTTGTCCAGTTTACCATATCATATGATTTTTTTAAGATATAAAAACCCATTTATACACACTTGTTCCCGCAATCTCGATACTTCCACAACGTTACTTAATCAAATATGATATAATTTAGCCTATACTCTTTTTTAAATTCACGGTGTATTTCTTCTATTTGTCTATAGAGTACAGTCCGCTGTACCCTGTGTAACTATTCGATACGTTGTAGGTGACTAATGGCCTATTTTTTAAAGTGTTAATATCTACTCTCTCCTTAGAAAGAAAATAAACGTTTGGTTTCGCTGAGGCTCTTTATGAACCGTTTAGTCTAGACGAAGTCAATGTTGCCCTCGCTCGTATACAAAATAACACAGCATTCGGGCCAGATCTTGTAAGGAACGAACACCTTCGGCAGGGACATCTCCTCGTGCCTATATGGCAGTCCCTTTTTAACAGATGCCTCTCTGAGGGCGCTCTGCCAGCCATGTGGTATGAATGCTTTATTACAGTGATTCCAAAAGGAAAAGGAGATCCTTCGGACCCTGCTGTGTGGCGGCCGATATTAAAAAGAAGCATACTGACAAGACGTCTCACAGATTTTCTGACCGCACTGGGGTTCCTTCCAGATGAGCAGCATGGCTTCAGGACCGGGCGTTCCACTATCTCAGCCTGCGAAGTACTTCTTGAGCAGATCACAATCTCATTAAACCGGAAAAAAACTCCCGTTGTTCGCGGTTTTTAATGATTTAAAATCTGCCTTTGGCATCGCACCCCGCAACATGTCTTAAAGAAGGACAGGCTGGTGTTGGACCGCGAATGCAAGCTGCTCTTTGCACACTGGATGAATATTTCTCGCAGAATGGCCTCATAGTAAACGTGTCAAAAACCAAAGCTGTTAAGTGTCGGCGTGGCGGGCAACGAGCTCGCGCAAATAAACTGCGATTTCACGGTGAGCAAGTGCAGTTTGTAGAGACCTTTTGCTATCTTGGGGTAATTTTCTCGTCTCGAAGTACAACTTTTTCACAGCATGTAACTGAGCATTGTAGAAAAGCGCTGGTAGCGGCAGCGGGTATCAGAAACCCAACACAGTTGTCTGTCCGGACGGCCATGACATTATTTACGCTCAAAGTGGCATCCGTAGCTGCTTACGGAATTCAAGTGACATGAAAACATCTTAGCACTTCGCAGTTATGGCAGTTGGATAGGGTGAATCCAGCTTTCTTGAAGCGAGTACTTGGCCTTCCGTCAAATTCGCGCAACAGATTAGTGTATATGCTCGCGGGTTTAGTATAATTTATTGATGAACTCGTAGACCGCTTTAATTTGTCGCAGACAGTCGCTCTGAAAACGTTTCGGCATGAGTGTTTTCAAAAAGTGTCTCTAATTCCCAGAGAGTTTTATCTATCACCAGCTATGACTAACCAGGCCTGGAAGGACTCTCTTCGGCCATGTCGTCACCTCACTACTCGCTACAGTGTTCACGGATTTCATCTACTATGCCAGTCTGCTGGGTTTCATGAACCCAAGGAGGACTGCAGATGTCGTCGTTGTGGCGGTTCACGTCCCCTCTACCACCTACCTGACTGTACGGAATTCCTGTCGCTTTCTTAGCTTCAGCGAGAATGCTCATGATTCATTTTACCATGCTTGGTATATATATCATGTTCGTATTTATCAGGGTGCATTTTAAATCAATAAATAAATACATGTGTACTACTCGTCTACCAGCCCCTCAGATATGGAACATAAGATAATTCCTCTCCTTTGCAAGGCGCCGCGCCCTCACCTTCTTTGAGTCGACACATTTGCGTGCGTTGTCCGCCTTTTTTGCACACGGTAAACCCTGCGACAAACCGCGAAGAGTTCACCTGCTGGTCCAGGGACGGACCATGATGGCCTAGCACCACGTAAAACGCAGATTGTTTTTTAGGTAAAATATCCATAAAGTTTATCTGTAAATTACGGCACATATAAATGTGCATGCATTTCAGGAGGAATTCAAATCCTCCTTAAACACTGTATTTTATATAACTATATGCGGAAATGTTTATGTATAAGGCCATTTACTATTTGGACGCATTAGTAAATTCGACGGTAGGTTTTCTGCTAGCATAATTAAACTGCACGCTTTATTGGGGAAATCTAGTTGATTAGAAAGCGCTCTTCGTTTGGTGGTAAAAATATTAAAACACATATATAAATATTTATTTCACAATTCAGCTATTTTGATTTTATTCACTTTTTTTAAATGAAACAAATGAGAATTGAAGGCTTTGAAATAACAACAAAATGCTTCCGCTCACATTTTTTGTGAGTTGTTCTTTTCATTTTCCCGTATTATTTGTCCGGTTTTAAACACGTAAGTGCTTTTAGTGAAGTCTAGACTAAACTGAGAAATAAACGTCTTGAACTTTGTCAACTTTTTTCCCAGTCCATTACTACCAAGCTTTTGCGCGTTAAATACCAGATGGAAAATCTCTTTACTGAAACCGGAATCCAGACTATATATATATATATATATATATATATATATATATATATATACGCGCTTTATTTACATAAAGGATAAGAATTTGTTTTAGTATCAAATGACCAATTCCCTCTCAAGTGTGCGTCAGTTGTATGTCTTGGTAACCATCCAGGGGAACAGCGACATAACGATCTCTTTTCGAGCTATGCATTTGGGTATGCAATAAAAAAAGAAGCTGCAAAACTACTCATTGGCAAAAACATAGTTGGCAAATTTACAGTTTAATTCGTTAAAAGTGTCTATGATATCTTTAACGACGGTTTGCGTCTGTTTGACGTCACAACGATAAGAAACTTCGCGTGTGAATTTCTTAATCACACCTTTCAGTAGTCGTCTATCTTTCTCGTTCATAGGGTACCACACTTGAGAGGCATACTTCAGGATTGGTTTTACATAAGTATTAAATAATTTTATATACAGTTGTACAACAATGAAGGATCTGAAAATCCAGTTGCATCTTTTCGTCGCCTTAAGCGCGACTTGTCGACACTGGTCTGAAAATGTCATGCCAGGTGTCATAATTATTATGGTTTATTAACACCCAGGTTGGGTAAATTTTAAGTAAGTACATCAGTCTGAATCAGTGGTTTTTCTGCGTCACCGGATCTTTCCTCATCTTGCGAGTTCAGCTATTGATTGCACTGCTGGACATGCTGCGGCGTGGTATCTATCACAATGGCCTAAGCATCTCGCGCACTTACAACACTCCTGAGGATTGTGGAATTCTTGTGTGCTGCATAACACGTGATGGAACCCGTGGGCTGCAAATGCCGTAGTTAGATGCCTATTCTTATATGCGGCTGCTCGCCAGGTTGTACTCCTCATCGCTATCGTCGTGTATATTCCTATGTCTATCTCCTTTACTTTTTCCCCCCACTTCGTAGTGTAGGCCACGAAGGCCGTCGTCTTAGGTAAACCCCATTTTACTTGTAATTCCTGTGTCATTAGAGCCCCCCCTTCTAATATATGAACTATTCTATTCCTACAAGAGTTAGCTAACCCCAAAACCCGCTTCATGAAGAAAAATCGAACTCTATCTAGTAACTGAAAATCTGCCTTTCCTAATTTCTCCCATAAAAGTGATACACCAAATGTTGCTATTAATTCCATTTTAATCTTGAAAAGGGCGGACGCGGTGTGTATTAACAACATTTGCGGGTTTTTAATTGCTGCTGCCGCTCTAATGGCTTTTCCTACTCTGCTTTCAATATGTTTTCGAAAACTGCTACCATTTGACGTTATAGTGACCCCTAAATAGGTAAATTTATTTACAAAATTCACTGTATTACCCCTGGCTCGAAGAACATCGTCTTTCGCCAATCGACCTCCTCTTCGAAATTTAACTGCTACTGTCTTCTGCCAGTTAATACTAAGTCCCATATCGTCCATATAATCGATTAGCCGTTCTAGTCCCTGCTTAACCCTAAATAAACTCCTGCCATAGATCGCAATGTCATCCGCATACATTAATGTATTTGCCCACTCTCGGGTCCACCCCTGCCTCACCCGATTAGGTAGCCCTCCCAATAGTACCGAAAAAAGCAACGGGCTAAGTCCATCTCCTTGGGCCACGCCTGTAGTTTGCTTTACTCTTCCCACAATCCCTATACCGTTGTCGATGTGTACTGTAGTCTCCCCGAGAATGGTACTTAAAAGTTTTAGTAAGCGATACGGAACTCCCTCCAAGGCTAACTTTTCTATAATCCTACTTCGTGGCGCTAAGTCAAAGGCAGCTTTAAAATCTATAAATATTGCGTATAACGGTCTTCTAGGTTCTGCTAGAGTTTCCCAAATTTCTGGCAGCAACTGGCGCAGGGCCGTATGGGTCGACTTCGACCTTCTGAACCCATGTTGTTCTTCTGGTATTGCGTTTCTGATTTCGAGGTAATGCTCTAGTCTATCTGATATTATTCCCGAGAAAATTTTATAGGGGCAATTCTTAAGTGTTATGCCCCTCCAAGATTCCGGCTCAGTTTCTATGCCTTTTCCTTTTGGTATGACAATCAAGGTATCTTCCTTCCACGCTTTTGGTACTTCCCCGGATTATAGGCACTCGTCAAATAAAGCTTTCCAGCATGGTGCGAGTGCCAGCGTTTGCTTTAAATGCTCGTTTCGTATCATATCGTTCCCGGAAGCTTTGCCTCTAGGCGCCTTTTCAATTGCCTTGACAACGTCTTCGATTGTGACTAGTCGAATTACCCATTCCCGTGCATGTTCTGTTTCCTCGTCCCAAGGCCCGTTGAATAATGTTATTACCTTTGGGGTAGTATCGGCTCCCTGCAGCACACTAGCAAAGTGCTTAATGAATCGCCCAGTCTCCACTGGGCACTGCCGTTTTCTTTTTTGTTTTGCGGTTGTTTCTCTGCTTCTTGCAACAGCGCCCACTCCTGACTTTCCCAATATTTTTGTTTCTCTTCCTTGTATGCTTTTTGTGTCATTTTCTTTACCATACTTGCGAACGGCCTTAATACAGGAAACATCTTCACATATTCTCTAGTTAGTCTGTTGGCATCTTTCGCTGCTCTACACCGATCGTTGAACCAGGGCCTTCCTTTTCGTTCTTGGCGAGGAACCAGTGCACCTTTTATCAGATTCGTCAATTTACGCTCATATGACTCTATTTGAATCTCCCCTGGTGGGCACACTTCCCCCACTCCCTCTAAGAAGATCTTTCTATCTAGTCTTGTCCCGGTCCCCGGCCTACGGCTATACTCCCTACTATTACTAACTTTGAATGCCATCCCCATCGGTATATGCCTTCTGAGCCCCGCTCCTTCCCTAAGTGATGTATTTTCTCCCAAAAATGTTATATCCTCTGCGTTTCCGTCGGTGGCAGAAACGTCAATTATTGACGCCCCAGTACTACATTCAAAAGTGTTTAGGCCTGGCTCGCTGACTAACCAGCATCCTATCTCCGTTATAATATCTAAAAATGCTTCAGTTCGCTCCAGATTACCCCTATCCAACCTCCCATTAAAATCCCCCGCTAGAATCATCGGTGCCTTTCTCGGCACCGCTTCAACTCCAAGCATGATACGCTCTGTCATGACTTCAGTGGACTCTACACCTGCCGGTTTAACATAGGCTGCCACAATTTCAAACTCCCTCGACGCTATTGCTACTAAGTTTTCGGCTATTATTCCATTTGTCATCTCTCCAATTTCTGCTCTCGTGAATACTGAAACCCCGTCCCTCACCTTTATGTGCTAGTGCGTGATATCCGTAGAAGTCCCCCAAAGAGAAAGGTTTAAGCGCCCAAGTTTCCGTCAATATTAGAATATCCACTCCTCGAAGTGCCTCCATGCCTAACAGATCTAATACGCCATGCCCTTCGCAGTTCCACATCACTACTTTGATAACCGGTGTAAGCTTTTCTTGATTGCAGGATTGGATATCGTTTCTTACGTTCTCTTGTGGAGTCCAAATGTTTGTATTCGGTGCACTCGTGTTCATATTCTGATTCTTGGGCCCAGTCTCTCCCGAGCGTCACTGCGTCTTTGCTCCACGGGCCGTGGTGCTGTGTTTATTGCCATCACTTCTATTCGTTAGAAGTGCCGCAGTTTCTTTTACATTGCCACGGAGTGCTAGCTGGATCGTCTCAGCCAGCGAGAATGCGTCCACTGAGCTCTGTTGAGGCTGTGCCATTGCCCTGCTTACTGCGCGCATGACTACAGGCAGTACATTTTCTAAAACCTTTGAGATAACCGTCGTTATGGTGTCTTGTATGATTGGAGACAGCCTGCGGAGTACTTCTTCAACGATACTGTCTGTTGATGGCTGTGCCAATAGGTTTGGCTGTTGTGAGGGGGCTGCTGGCTTTAGGTTGATACGGTCTGCGTCCTCTGCGTGCGTCGTGGTCGTGGGAATATTAATTCCATGGTTCACTTCTCTTACTCCATTCTTTACGACAGAGGACCAACTTCGTTTTGTAAAGTTTTCAGATGCTTGCACGTTGGATACTGGTATACATACTGGAACCGACGGGGCGTCGTGCTGCTTCTGTGCTATGCTTCGTGAGGCCCTTTTTAGTTGTTCCATTCGCAGCAGCCTTTGCGGGCATCCTCCCCACGTAGCCTCATTGCTCCCCGTTGCACAAACAACAGCGGGCCTGAGCGTTGCAGTCTTTTCTGAGGTGCTCCATAGAGCCGCATTTTCGACATTTGGGCCTTGGGGCTTTACAGTTAGCGGCGAAGTGATCTAGACTATAACACCTATAGCACTGCGAGGGTTCATGGTATAGTACCACTCCGTGTCGCTTAAGCCCCAGACGCACCTCAGCCGGAAAGGTGTTGCTAGAGAACGTCAAAATAACGTGCTCCGTAGCCGACACGGCGTTGGTTCTGGGGTTCTTCGCTTTTACCCGAGAAACTTCTGTCACTCCGGAAGACTGCAGCGCCGATAATATCGCCGATTCCGAGATTGAGGAATGAACCCCGGTGATCTTGCCCTTTATTGTAGATCGTGTTCCGCTTATTCTTGATGAGACTTTAACTTTCGCTAACTCCGATAGCGAGAGTAAAGTTGCTCTATCATCTTCCCTTTCCACGACTAGGTGTCATAATTATACCTATGTGCCTCATAACATTTTTGAGTGAAACATTGTTGATTTCATATAGAAAGTTATGATTTCTTCTTCCAAAGTGCAATACTTTACACTTCGGAAGTGACAGTTTCAAGTCAAATTTCTGCGTCCATTCATAAAAATCGTCTATGCATCTCTGCATGCGTTCACAATTTGATGTAGAATTGGCGCGTGCATACATTTTTACGTCATCAGCATATACTTTCGTTGATACCTCATCGGGTATTATGAATAAAATTGAGTTTGTAAACAAAATGTAGCATAAGCAGTCAATAACTGTTCCTTGCGGAAAGCCTGAGGTGACCTTAGCGGGAATCGAGAAACAGTCGTTCTCCTTTACAAAAAAGCTTCTATCAGTCAGAAAGTTCTTTATTCAATGTAGAACTTTTGGTCCTACGCCGTGTCGGGACATACAGTCCAACAGTTTAGTGTGGGTGGTGGAATCGAAAGCTGACTTAAAGTCAATATACAGCACGTGGAAGTAGTCTTCTCGATTCATCATTTCTCCGAATTCTTGTTCACACATCAATAGCTGTAGAACAGTGGACCTTCCGGGTCAGTAGACAAACTGTTCTTGACAAATCAGATTTTGCGAATCAGCGTTCCGATAAATGGTGTCTCCGATAACACTCTCGAATTGCTTTGACGGGGTGCATGTCAGTGAAACATTCCGTTTATTCTCAACGCACGTTGTATTTTCTTTTTTGTGCACAGGGTACACTATGGCCACCTTCAACAAATTTAGAAGCAGATCTTTGTTTAGAGTTCGGAGGATTTATATTATTTAGAGGATAATAAAATACAAACATCAAAGCCGCATCGCTTATAAAAATAGCTTAGCAGGCCGTCCGGTGTGACGCTAAGTTTCGACTTGAGTTTCTTCAGATGCCGATGGAGGTTTTCGGGGGAGGTGTCAACAGTGTCTACGTAGTGAATATCATTAGCAACATCCATGTGAGGCGGTGAAATCCTTGACCTCTGTTTAACCTCGACCTCAGTTGGCTAGGTGTTTGCGAAGTAATCCCTCAGTAATTCCGCCTTCTGCGAATCCTCTGTGATCTTCGTACCGTTCTGGTCAACAAGAATATCTACTTGATCTCGGGAGTTGGCGACGACTCTGCGTTTCAAGAGTTTCCTCAACCTTTCGGCTTTCTCACGGTAATTTTTATACTCGAGTTGATGGCTAAGATTTCGGATGCTTTCCTCAATAATACTGCAAGGTTTCTTGAGCACCGGAACTGAGAGATCGCGGAGGAAAGTCAAGTACTCAATCAGTTGAACAAACGTGATATTTACAGCCCGACATTGACTGAAGAAGGTTTTCCAGTTTATCAGACTCCAATACAGATTGATCGTGTCAGAATCCCCATTCTTATAGTCGTAAGAGATGGGAATGCTACTGTCTTCATCGGCGGCATACAGAGTCACCTCCGACTCCTGCAACATGAATCTGACTGCCTGGTGATTACTTGGAAATGGGCATGACGTAACGAAGACATCCTGCACTGAATGATCATTGCAGTCTTAAGTCGAGCAGATTCCTGCCACGCAAACGAGCGAGTTGATAATTTATAACCGTTTAATACCGCTTTCAAAGCAAAAATCAGAGAAAATAGATTCTCGCGTTGCGGCGGAGTCTCCTGGGCATCACAGGTTGACCCAATCGATTGAATAAAGATTGAGGTCGCCGCATAGAACCACAGTAGCATCAATATTGCACAGTCTACCAAGTTGTTCGCAGAGTCTCTCTATGTAGCTCGTTAGTTGACCGGAAGTTCCCGTTGGGGAGCTATACGCGCAGAGGATACGAGCCGATGAACTCTTAAAAATGAGATCAACACAAATCAGTCCAAGCGTATCATCATCATCCAGATCAACAATCATTGATGTGAGGCAACTCTTCACCAGAATCAGGACACCGCCGCCTCTTGTGCTTCGGTCCTTCCTGACCACACGAGCATTCTGTTTTTTCAGTTCACCGTCAGAAACAGAGGCATCACTGAGCCAAGTCTCAGTGACGAGACAGACGTAGATATCATTAGAAGTCATGTGTGAATGTAGGATGTCAATCGCATTTGGCTTCTTCAGGGAACGGGCGTTGATCAACATGCAACTAATATCAATCTTATCATCACGTGTTGTTATCGCAGTGTTTCTAGGTCGTTTGTTATCATGATATAACCAAGGAGTTTGTGAAGTATTATGCGCGAAAAGTAGTTTCGATGGTATCCAGGAAGGGGTTACCATTGTATTATTTTACGAAAGCTTCCGCATCCCACAGATTATTATCGAACAGACACTCAATAGCTATGTCACTACCTTCAGCAATGAGCGTTTTGTAATGGGAGAACTTTAGTTTCAGGGAGGTCATATACTATCAAGCACAATAGAATTTTCTTTCAAATATTCGACGAGGCCTTCACAGTCAATATCGGTGTCTTTTAGAACAATCATTGCCTTTGCCGATATGAATGTTTGTTTTCGGTAGCAGAGGCTAAGACGCACTTCCAGTTTGTTTGGTAACACGCAATGATTCTTGCTGCGGTCTCTGTGGTTTCTTCGCTTTGTTCTCGTTTAGTTTTCTCCCGCTCGTTCTAGCATGCGATTTGCTTGACGGGTGTCGGCCAACACGCACTCCATTGCGTTCTCAAGGGCGAGATTTGCAAGCTTGTTGAGGCAAGTTAGGGCTGACACAAGGTAGGGTCTTCTTTTGGTTTGAAAAAAAAACATTTTTTAACAGTTGTTTCAATCCAGCGTTTTCCTTTCGTAGTTGCTTAAATGAGGAAGCGATTTTCTTGAACTCTAAAGATTCTTTTCGAAGCATCTTCAGCTCGCATAGAATTCTGCGCATTATGACATCGTTTGGTTCAGAGTTCGACTTCGGAGCAGTTTCTTTCTCATCACTTTTAATCTCGACGTCAAGTCACTTTACAACTAAACTTGTCGATCAAGTCCTTACGACGCAAGTCTGCCAGTTTCAGGCCAATACACTTGTTTGCGTGCCACTGCAGCCTACATCTAACGCATTGCACTACATCAAAGCGACGGTTTTTCAGTTTGCTCACAAACTGGACATTCATTGTCCGTTCTTGTGTGTTTGGATGGGAAAACAGTGGCAAACGACGCGTTAAACGCATCTTCACTTATATTTTTTATATTTTGGGCGAGTATTACACTAGAATATCAATGAAAATTTCAAAATTGTGAGACACGACGGAACATACGTCCGATCCGTCCGGCTAGCAGACGACATATATATATATATATATATTTTTTTTTTATAGAGGAGGATTTAAATGCTTTAACGCTATGCACTGACGCAATAGGGCAAGTAGATAGCAACTCAGGCCCTATGCAGTATGGGACTCACTCCCGAAGGTTGGACATTGTTCCGCCAAGATCATACCTACTCGGGGTTGTCTGTCCCTTCTGTTGCAAATCTGTCTCTCCTGAGGCGCTCCAGGTGCTCCTTTCTAACTAGTACCTCTCGTGCCACTGCAGCTCCTATATGCTAGTTAGAGGTGCCTTCACAAATTATTTGCTTAACTGTGCAATTCCCTAAGTAGGCAGGTCCGGAAGATTCGTACAATTTTGCTCTCCGCCCAACTTCAATCGGTCCAGCACTTTTCTTTTAGTTTCTATTCTGAGTTGCGCAAAGACCGGACAGATCAACAGAGTATGGGCAGCATCGTCTACGACACCTAGGTCACAGAGTACGCATATGTCCGAGGAGGCTTTTCCTATCCTTGACAGACATGTCTGAAAGTTGCCATGGCACGTTATAACCTGCGTCAGAAAGTGATCAACCTCTCCTCCGGGTCGATTCAACCACTTCCTTATGTCAGGAATAAGGTCGCGCACGCGCGCACCCGGTGCACCATCTGAAATGGCAGTCCATTCGTTCTGGCAGTAAGCTTGGCTTTCTTGGCGAGCTTTCTTGGCTTCTATCCCATAATCGTTGTCTCTCCTCTGCCTTTAGATCCAAGGGAGGAAGGCCAGCAAGGACAAGTGCAGCGGAGGTGCTAACAGTCCTATAGGCCTGAGTAATCCGTAAGGCCGCGGTACTTTGTGTTCTTCTTAACAAATGTTTTAGCCCTTGTGACTCTTTAGCCGTTGTGAACCACACCGGTGCTCCAAACAACGCTATAGATTCGACGGCCGACATAATGCGTCCTGTTTTACTTGGCCCATGAATGTTAGAAAGGATCTTGGCTATTGTGTTCGCCACCTTCTCCGCTTTCTTCAGAGCGTTTCTAGCATGGTGCATACCCCTCATTCCTCTGCCCAGATATATGCCTAAATACCTGGCTACACTGACCATCCTTATCTAAACCTCATTTAGAACAAGGCTGATGGGTCGCACTTGCTTCTTTTCTATCAGCAGAATACCTTCACTCTTCTCCGGAGCAAGAGCCAACCCAGCCTCCTTCATCCATTCCTCTATAAGATTTAGGGCTTTGTTGGCATATAGTAGCCGTAGTCGTCTTAACCTGCACCGTCACAGCCAAGTCGTCTGCGTATGCCAAAAGCTCAACTCAAACAGGGAGGTTACGTGGTCGGAGTACATCGTCGTACGTTATGTTTCACAGCAGTGGCCCGAGAATGGAACCCTGTGGGACACCCGCCGTCATAGGCATCTCCTTGCCCTCACAAGTGATGACACGATCTTTCAAGTAGTCCAAGGTTAGCCTTACCAGGTATTGTGGAACCTTCCTCTTAACTAGTGTATCCATAATAACCTTCCAAGGCAGGCGGTTAAAAGCATTTTTTCATGTCCAGCAGCACTACATGGTATAACTTTCGGGTGTTAGGCGCGAAGCTGTGCAGCGTTTCTGTCTTGGTCACTACTTTGTTAATAGCCGTTAAAACCGATCTGTTTTTTCGAAATCCGTATTGTGCATCGGACAACAGGCCGTTTTCTTCGGCGAAGACTCGGAGTCTCTCTGCTACAATAACCTCTACGCCCTTTGCTAACGAACTAGTCAGGCAGATAGTCCTATAACCTCCGCTGTTTTCTATGCTTTCGGGATTTTTCCTTTTTTTACAAGCTTATTTGTAAATTTGGCAACACCAGGGAACTCCTCGAACAGAGCTTTCACAGCCATTGGAGGAATGCCGTCAGGCCCTGGCGCTTTACCTTGTTTGATTCTCTCAGCTGCTTTTAGTACTTCTACAACAGAAACCTCAGATGCATACATTTCTGATCCTTCCTCTAATTGGTTATTCTCGTAAACTCCTCTAGGAAAGTCTGCGTGCTGGGGAAACAATCTCATCAATAGACTCGTCCTTTCTGGATCTTTCAGAATGGTTTTTAGAGCTCTCATTTGCAGCTTACCTCTAACCATCGTGTACGGCTTTGCCCACGGGTCGTCGTCGAGAGTCGCGGAATTCTCTCCACCAATTAATTTTGCTGTCGACAATTTTCTTTTTAAGTAGAGCTTTACAGTTTCGGTACCCCATTACCAGATGGGGGAGTATGTCCGCATTCCCTCTAGCGCTCTTTATGGCCCTCCTTGCTCTTGGACACTCTTTTCGAGTTTTCTCAATGACCCTGTTCCACCAGTGTTTTCCTAGCACCGGCTTTCTTCTTTTAGGATGTGTTCTTGACCTGCAGGCCTTCAGGCAAGCCTTCCTCAAAGCCCTCTTTAACTCTATTGCATCCCTTGGGAGCCCGTCTATCTCGAAGATATTTCGTATTGCGTCTTTAGTAACCCCACTTTTCTTGATAGCGAACCGCTGCCGAGGCACGGGAGGTATTTGTCTAGTGTTCCTTGTAATTGTATACTCGATGCAGTGATGATCACTCAGATTCTCCTTATCAGTGCGTACTCTCCAATCGGTGACCAATACAGTCATCATCTCACTGCAGATTGTCAAGTCTACGCTTGACTCCTGTCCTGCTTTATGAAACGTCGGATTAGCTCCATCATTTAAGACAACCATGTTTTTTGACGTCATCCAGTCCATTAGCAGAAAACCTCTTCTTTCTGCACGGAAGGAGCCCCACACCTTTGACGCTGCATTGAAGTCTCCTGCTAAGAGCGCCCTATCCGGTGTAGGAGCTTTGCCAATTGATATTGCTAGCTCGCCTAGAAAATCCTCAAAGGCCTCTAGTTCAATATTTGGGCTTATGTAGCAAGAGTATATATATATATATATATATATATATCCTGCCTATGCTTGCCACATCTATCTATGAATAGCCACTACCTGTCCCATATCCCTATTCTTCTATGATGCAATTACGGACTATGCAGGTATCTGCGCGAACGTCTGCAACCCACTTGCTTCTATCTTGCACTATTTTTTTTGTTTGGCTCACTAATTAAGGTGAGCGTCGTCTCCCGTCTGTTCGTTATCTCTTCTACTAGCATATGAGCAGGCCGACTGCGGTTGCAATTGGCCTGTATCAGTTTAAACGGATGTGCGCTATACTGATTTATTAGTTAGAATGGGGTTTGCACTAGATGCCGCAATCAATCATCTGGCGGTGTAGTTGGAACCCGGAGTGATGAACCTCTCCGCGTCTATCTTTTCTAGCCTCTTTTCTCTGCGTTGATGTTTCCTGCGGGTCATGTCCTCTTCATTTTCAGCCTGAGTTCTGTCCTGTGCCGATTTTTCCCGAGCAACTTGTTTACGCCTTTTTGAAGGCCGGGCAGGACATGGAACTGGCAGTATGACCATCCACGTCACAGACATAGCAGTGGGGCAGCCCTTTTCACAGCCTTTAAATGTGTGACCGAGTTCACCGCACTTGTTGCAACGTCGGTCTGACTCCTTGTCATTAGTGCACTTTCTGAAAAAGTGTCCTACTTTCTGGCAGTTAAAGCAAGTGGGTAATGAGACCCACTCCTCTAGCTTGCAATTTGAATTGCCTAGGGGTAACCGGTTGTGGGACAGAAGTCTACTGCCTTCTGTCTGCGGTAGCGTAACAAGGCACTGCCATCCCCCTCCATTGGTCATTCGAGGATCCTCAGTAGGGAGAACCGTAGCCGCAAAGAGCTTTAATTTCGTGCGCAACTCTGCCTCTATCTTGGGGGCATTCAGAAAAGGGTCTACGTCACGCAGAACCACCGTGATTAGGAGCCCCGTCGTCTTGTGTACACCTGCTTCTACATCCGTGCCCTTACGAATTATGTCTGCAAACGTAACTCCTCCTCCTGTCTTTGTTTCATTAACCTTTATTATTAGATCTCCGTCCCTTGTCTTAGTAACCTGATTGAGTTTCACACCGGCTTCATCCGGCTTAACATAGTCTCTGATTTTATTGAGGGTTTCCTCAATGGTCAAAAATTTTTTCTGGCATGCGCCATCGACTATCTCCTGCTTCGTAAGACCGCGACTCCACCAACAGGAAGATTTATGAGTGACGCAGCAGACGAGTACTCTTTGAGTTTCTCAAGAAGAACCTTATCCTTGTCAGATCCCTGAGTCACCAGCATGGCGCGTGAGTGGCTTGCTCTAAGCTTTTCCGCGCGAAGGCTGAGTTCCTCAAAGCGGCCTTAGGCCACTCCTTATTCACTAAGCTTGCAAGGTCGTTCATTGTTTGCGCTTTGTCCAGAGCATCCTCAACTTGTTGGACTAGCTCAGCATCTCTTAGCTCTTGGACTCGCTTATTTTCTACTTGCTTGTTGCATCTGGAGTAGAGGACAGTACCTTCTACACCAGAAACGCTTATCGTTTCTGTGCCTACTTCAGCAGTTTCCTTCGAAATATCCAGCTTCTTGCTATTTGCTTCTTTCTCGTTTAGCTGAAGTGTCAACTCTTGTATCCATCCGATTCCATTCCTGGCGAAATTTCGGGTGATCCCTCCGCCTGCCTCTTATCTCCTGCTCTGGAGCAATTTGCCTGGGAAGTTACCTCTAAAGCTTCCTCCTTTCTGACCGAGTCCACACAAACCGCTGCCTCCGAACGAACGTTACCCGGCATGTTGTCGTCCGCCGTCTCCACCAGAGAACTCGTCTCTCTCCCCGTCGCCATAACCGGAGACTTCTGAGCGGCACTGCCTTTCTTGAAGGGATTCATTTCCGCCATCCGGGAAAGACCACCGGGTCGCAGTCCGCCCACGGGCCGCACTTAACCCTCGAGCCAAAATTGACTCCTCGAGGAAGCAGTGGATGCCTCAAGAGTTGTTCTTGCCGTGAGTTACCGTATTTCCTTTTATTTCAATCTCCGCTAGTCGATTTCTGCGGATTACGCTATTAACTTTTCCCCGACTCTGCTTCGATCACTGGTTCGTCGTCTGCAGATATTCAAATTTCGCGCGTCTGTGTTGTGTCTACGTGCCGCACGTTCCGTCTACTCTGCTATGCATCCAAACCAAGATGGCCGCGCCCATAAGCTAGGCAACTGTTTATCCACGTAGTGTTCAGCGTTGAATAAACACTAGTTTACAATGGATAACAGCCTACGTATAGGAAGCGTGACTGTATGCCGATGTTAGTAATTCTCACGAACCGAAGCACCTTTCGATGAGTTGAGCCTCACTCTCTGGGTGTGATTGAGGTTTACAGCCACTGCGCCTATGGATACTGGGTCGATTCCAAACGTTTTAGTCTAGTTCACTGAGTTTTTTAACTTACTTTGTTCCGTAGTGTATCTGTGTATTTCTGAATGCAATAAGGCGCCTTTTGCACACTAGGTAGCCCGAAATTCTCCAAAAACCTAGGTTTCAGAGCACTTATATATATTTTCTACCAATTTTGTGGTGAAATAAATGCTAAATTGATATTAAAAAAATATTTATATATACAGGGTCATTCGTATCGAAATGTACTTCTTTTGAGGCTTGATAGAACTCGGCAAGAAAATAACTTTTCCCAATGGGCGGAAGCGGCGAAAACGTTTTGTTTAGGAGTGAGAATGAAATTTGTAAAAGTCGTTATTCTGTCTTATTTTCTTCTACATCGTTGTATAACATCTACGTTTGCGGAAGAACCAATCAACGCATGAAACAATCGGCAAATTCTGCTTAATATGAATGACATTTAACGCAAGCTAGCAAAAAGCGAATAGGTGGAATAAAGAAAGTCATAAAAAGTCGATTTGTTGTTATAACTCACGTTGAAGCTTTCACGCGCAAAATCGTAAAATTTTGTCATTACGCTCAAAAGACGAACACTCTCTGACAATAGCAAATTAATGCCCGTCATGTTCGTACCAAAGTGATGGCGCTGCGTTACGTAGTTGCTGAGTAACTAAGCTTTTTCGACAGCCATATCGAAAGCAAATACATGCATACTTCCTAGCATCTTGACCTGCTTTAGCACAGAAACCACTTGCGCACGTTCAGAAACACACCAGCATTTGTTTTTTTTATAAGAAGTGCTCAAAGTTCCGTCCGCCTATCACTAAACACGTTCTATAGCGATTGCACAGGCTCTCTTGCACTCGTGTAAATATGTTAGGCATTGCCCTAACGGCGCCAGCAGCGTTGAATATACGGTCGACCAGATCTTCACGCGATTCAACGGGAATTTCGTAGACAACCATTTAAGTAGCCCCACAAAAAAAGTCGAGGCTTGTTAAATCGGAGGATCAAGGTGGCCAAGCTATAGACCCGCCTCGGCCGATCCACTGATTCTCGAATGTCTCGTTTAAATATTCTCGAACCGTAGCAGAGCTGTGTGGCGGCGCACCGTCATGCTGGAACCACATCTTGAGACGAACGCTTTCCGGGACGCTTTCCAACAATTGGGGTAACGTATGAATCAAAAACGCGCAATAGGCAGCTGCATCTAATCTTGCGGGAATTATGTGGGGACCTATAGGGTCGTCCACCATGTCCACCCAGACAATCACCGAGAAGCGATCCTGGCGGTTATGACCGCAAGACATATTTGGGTTTTCGTAGGCCCACCAATAAGTGTTGTGTGCATTAAACACACCATCTTAGCTAAACGAAGCCTCATCCGTAAACAGAACAAGTGCAGAGAGCCTGTCTAGTATTTCCACTTTCTACAAAAACTGTCAACAGTATTTAGTACGTAGCTGATAGTCACTGGGTCGCTGAGCTTGAATTCGCTGGTACCGGTATGGACGCAGTCTTTCATCGGCCAGTTGCACAATTGCGGAACTAACCCCGGCATACACAGATAACTCCCTAATGCTCACAGAAGGCCGCTCGGCTAGTTCTTGAAGAATGAGTTCTTCCACATCTGCTGTTCTCGTCGTCTGTGTCCGTCCAGTGTCGTAGTAGCGGCCATGGAATGACCCATTTGTACGTAACTGAATGTATGTATTCGTAAACGTGCGACTATCAGGTATGAGTCTATTTGGATAACGCTCTGCGTATAGCCGTCGCGCGGCTCTCGCGTTATAGCGTGCTTCACCATAAATTCAGAGCATGTCAACCTTTTTCCACATTTGTAAACCGGCTCATCACGAAATTATGATAGAGTCTGCAATTCGCGATGAATTGGCACGGCTCGAGAACCTAACACTTCGTTTTCTAAAGCATTTGGCGTTGGCGGTTTTTCTTGTAGTGTTTTGGCGCCTCGAATGACGCGAATTCCGAATCAAAGCCGGCGCGAACTTCCAATAGAAACTCGAGCGTACTGCGAATAACTTCGAATCAAAGCCCGCGCAAACTTCCAATAGAAACTCGTGCGAACTGCGAATACCTTCGAATTAAAGCCCGCGCGAACTGCAAATCAAAGCCCGCGCAAAACCTGCTCAGCGTAAACAAATGCTGGTGTGTTTGTTTCCGCCAGATTAGACGCAGCTGCCTATCGCGCGTTTTTTATTCATACGATACCCCAGTTGTTGGAACGCGTCCTGGAAAGCGTTTGTCTGAGAATGCCGCCACACAACTCTGCTACGGTTTGAGAATACCTAAACGAGACATTCGAGAATCAGTGGATCGGCCGAGGCGGGTTTATAGCTTGGCCACCTCGATCCCCTGATTTAACAAGCCTCGACTTTTTTTTTGTGGGGCTACCTAAAGAGTGTTGTCTACGAAACCCCTGTTGGATTCAACTCAATTCAAACGTACCTTTATTTTGTCAAAGGGGGAACATTATTTACATTTTACGAACCGTTACCTAGATGCCTACAATAGTCAGTTTATTTGTGTGCCGACATTTGCACTGTAAGCGTTTTAAGTTCTCAGTGCCCTTTGGCATTATGGTTGGATGGAATTAGCTACTGAAATACTCGTATATCTTCAATAATGGACGGGTCTGAGGTTAAAACTAAATCAATAATAGGGCCCAGATTGTTGTCGTCATCATCATCGGAGATACCTAAGATTATTTCATCAGTGACAACACAACTATTAGTAGAACTAGTAGCTAAAGGTAACCATTACTATTAATGTGACTAGTTGCATGACTGTCATCACTATATATAATACCATTACTATTAGCAATCTCACAGTCGGAAAATGACGCAAAGGACATACAAGGAAGAAAAACAGAAGTACTGGAAAAGCCAGGAGTGGCAGTTATTACAAGAGGCAGAGGAACATCCTCACAAGTGGCTAAAACATAGAAGAAAACAGCAATGCACAGTGGAGACTGAAAGACTGATTAAGCACTTTGCTGGTATGCTACAGGGAGCCAACACCACTCCAAAAGAAATAATAGTTTACAATGGGCCTTGGGGCAACGACACAGAGTTTGCGCGGGAATGGGTAGTTCGCGAGGTCACAATCGAAGAAGTTGTCAGGGCAATTGAAAGGGCGCCTAGAGGCAAAGCGGCTGGGAACGATATGATAAGAAATGAGCACTAAAAGCAAACGTTGGTACTGGCACCATGCTGGAAAGATCTATTTGAGGAATGCCTAAAGTCCGGGAAAATGCCGAAAGCGTGGAAGGAGGATACCCTTATTGTTATACCTAAAAGGAAGGGCATAGAAACAGAACCGGAAGCTTGGAGGGGTATAAGACTTAAAAGTTGCCCCTGTAAAATATTCTCGGGGATAATATCAGAAAGACTTGGGTACTTCCTAAAAGCTAAAAACGCAGTACCAGTAGAACAACATGGGTTTAGAAGATCAAAGTCGACCCATATGGCCCTGCGCCAATTGTTAGCAGAGATTTGGGCAACTCTAGCCGAGCCAAGAAGACCGTTATATGCGGTATTTATCGATCTTAAGGCCGCCTTTGACCTAGCGCCGAGAAACATAATTATGGCTTTGGTTAACCTTGGAAGGAATTCCGAACCAGCTGTTAAAAATTTTAGGGGCTATCCTTAGGGAAAGCATAGTATGCATTGACAACGGTATAGGGATTGTGGGAAGAGTAAAGCAAACTACAGGCGTGGCTCAAGGTGACGGACTTAGTCTGTTGCTTTTTTCGGTACTATTGGGAGGGCTACCTAGCCGGGTGAGACAGGGATGGACTCGAGAGTGGGCAAGTACTTTAATGTATGCAGATGACATTGCAATCTGTAGTAGGAGTCTATTTAGGGTAAAACACGGACTGGAACGAATAATTGATTATATGGACGAGATGGGGCTCAGCATAAACTGGCAAAGTACCGTAGCAGTTATGTTTCGACGAGGGGCCGATTAGCAAAAGACGACGTTCTTCTAGCCAGGGGCAATGAGGTATATTTTGTAAATAAATTTACTTATCTGGGAGTCACTATAATGTCGAATGGTAGCAGTTTCCAAAGGCATTTAGAAAGCAGAGTGGGAAATACAATTCGAGTAGCGGCAGCAATCAAGAACCCGCCAATGTTGTCAATACATACCGCGTCCGCCCTTTTAAGAATTGAAATAGAACCAATAGCAACATTCGGTTTATCACTTATATGGGAAAAACTGGAAGAAGCAGATCTGCAGTTACTAGATAGAGCCAGATTTTCTTTATGAAACGGGTTTTGGGGATAGCCAATTCTTGTAGGAACAGAATAGTTCATATCTTAGAGGGGGACACAGGAATTACAACTTCGATGGGGTTTACCTAGGACGAGAGCGTTTGAGGCCTATACTTTGAAGTGGATGAAAAAATTACAGGAAATCGATTTAGGAATATATAAAACTGTAGCGATGACAAGCACAAGCAAGGTCTGGCGAGCAGCCGGATTCAAGATTTAACTACGGCGTTTGCAGCCTACGGGTTTCATCACGTGTGATGCAACACAGAAGAATTCCACATTCCTCAGGAGTGCTACAGGTGCACGAGATGCTCTGCCCAGTGCGATAGATACCACGCCGCAACATGTCCAGCAGTTCAGTCAATAGCTGAACTAGCAAGATGAGAGAAGACCCAATGGCATGAAGGAAGCACTAGTTCTGTCTGATGTATATGTTTATAATTTTACCCAACCTGGGTGTTAATAAACCATAATAATATGTATTAGGCATGAGTTGTGTGAAGTCATTAGCTGTGTTCGTTGCCTTCTCCGTCACCCGCCGCAGGTGCTCGGTACTCCGGAAACCCCTGCCAAGGGTGACGCCGAGGTACTTTACGTTGTTGACGAGTGCGATCTTCTGGCCTTCTAGATGGAGGTGAAGGGCAGGGCATTTTCGGCGGCCCGCCAAGAGTATCGCCTCGCATTTTGCTGGACAAGGGCAATCTTGCATCCACCGGGCGACGTCGGCAAGTGATTCGTTCACGGCTCTGCAGCGGGTACGCGGTTCGAGCCTGAACGGTTAGGACGAGGTCGTCAGCGTACGGTCAGGTAACGAGGTTACTGCCGGGGGTGCGGTTTCTCAGCCGCAGCACGTCGACGTTAGTTATAATCCACAGCAGGGGGCCAAGTATAGATCCCTGTGGCACGCCTGCAGTCATGTTAAAAACGGACCCGTGGGTCTGGAGTGTCCTGTCATGAAGATGATTAGATATAAGCTTCCGTAGATAAAAGGGAACCTTCTTCCTGTAGAGAGTCGCCAGGATCACTCTCCACGGCAGGCTGTTAAAAACGCGGCCCTTGCGGGAGAACGTGCCTCTGCGACGGCCGAGCTGAGCAGAAAAGCTCTGCAGTACGTGGTGGACTTCATGATGATGGACGAGACGAATTGGACAAATGGTTTACGTTATCTCGACACCATCATGAGGCTCAAAAAGCTGAACCTGGAGACGGCGAGACGAGCCCGTTATGACCAGGCCCCTTTGAGGGGCGGTCGAGAGGAGGTGCCGAGGGAGGGAGAAGAGAGGGAGCAGCTAGGCCCTTCGGAAGATCTCGACGCATCTTCCCAGGAGAGGCAAGCACTGCCTAGGCGCATAGAGCGCTAGAACACGAGACTTCCCTCTCAGGGTTGTCGAAGTAATGCCAATGCAATCCCAGGCCTTGGGAGGGGGGGTGGGGAGGATATCGCTTTTAGTGGGTGCGAGTACCACACTAGCTGCTGCTAGTTTCCAGTAGCGCTTGTGCATTATGCATTTCCGAGACCTTCCAAAAAACAAAAAAAAAGACTGTTAAAAGCGTTCCAGACCTATGCAGGCCCTAAAAGACTCCTGGAGTTCGGCGGCTCCCTGTCGTCTCATACGCGGATGCAGCGTTGAAGATGGTTGCTTTAAGCTGGTCGTCAGGTAAAATTCGATTATATGGTGGTCACTTAGTGATTCTTCGTCGTGTAAAACTCTTCAGTTTGAAATCCTGTGGGCCTCTGCCCGGCGTGTGATAGTTAGGTCTATGCAAGAGGTGCCCTGCCCTGTGGAATGTAGGAGCGCATGTGCTAAGATCGACTAGGTCCATGGCCGCTAACTATTCGAGGACTGCGCGTCTCCTCCGGTTGGTAGCGGCGAAGCCCCACACGCCGGCGTAGTCATTAAAATCTCCTGTTATAATTAAAAGCTTGTCACTTTGGTTAAATGATACAATTAAGTCTTCTAAAGGCTTGATAAGATCTTCAAGTGGGACGTTGGGGCTGCAGTAGCATGAGTAAAAACGCCCAACGTTCGCTACGTCAATCCAGGCAAAACCGTAGCCGCTGCCATGTCCTAAGATCCAGGAGTGGCAGCGACGGTCAAGTATAATGCTTGTTGCCTTATTGCCGTCGGCAAACCGGACCGGGCGGTGCTCTTCTGCCCACCGGACATTGAGCTTGCTCACCAGCAGCACGCCTGTTTTGGCTCTGCTACTAACCTCTTCAAGCATTACATGTGCTGCCCTACTGCGGTTGCAATTTAGCTGTAGAGCTTTAAGAAGGCGGTGCTCTTCTGCCCACCGGACATTGGGCTCGCTCACCAGCAGCACGTCTGTTTTGGCTCTGCTACTAACCTTTTCAAGCATTACATGTGCTGTGTTGCAATTTAGCTGTAGAGCTTTAAGAATCTGAGTAATTTCTTAAGTTAGGGGAAAGCTGGGTGTTAGGGGCCTTGGAAGCCCGCGGGTTCGCAAAGGGTGATTTTCCTTGTACCCTCTTGCGGCCCCTCTGGGTTACTAGGGTGAATTCTTTGGCATCCACCGTGGCACTGGGGTGGCCCCCGGGAGTAAATCGGGCCGCTGTGGGGCAGAGCCTCGGAGCGGAGAGTGCAGGTGCCGCTCGGGTATTGGTTCGGCCACCGCGGCGACGAAGTTTCTCAAGTTGTTGGAAACTTCAGGCATGCGGCGACGTTGGCTGCATGCCCCTCTTCGCCGCAGTTGTAGCAGATGGCTTTCACCGCGCGCTTCCTAGAGAGGTGTCGTAGCGCTCTGCATTTGTGACAGCACTTAGTTTTGACTGCATCGTGAGTGCACGAAGGGGCGGAGTGCCCCACACGTTGACACCGTTGACATGTGGGGACACTGATTCACTCCGAGATGGGTCACAAGAACCAGCCCGTTTGAATTTGCTTTATGCTGAGTGTCTTGCCGGCGTTAGCCTAAGCCACTTAAACCAGAGCCGTCCACCGCCCGGTAGCCCCCTTTTAAGGAAGGTCCACAGTCAGTCTTTCCTCAAAATGCGCCGCCTTACAGAGGGCCCCTACGATGTTCTCGGCGGAGGTGCCCTCGATGGTATACTTAATGAGCAGGCGCCGCAAGGAGGAACAGCTCACGCTCACGTCCGCTGCCTTGGCTGACTTTAGGGCCTGAACGAAAATACTGACCCCTCCTTCTGCCGCCTCCGCCACTACAAGTCTCACGTCTACGCTGGGTAGTTGCTGGACGCGGTTGACCTTTACGTTGTGTCTGTTAGGGTCTGCCCTAGTACCCAGCTCCCGAATTATGTTCGCGTACGTCTTTCCTTCTTCCTTTTTTAGGAGAAAGGTTGTTGTGGGGCTTAACCTGCCCCTTTTGACGCTCTCTGTGGCCTTCCCTCGTGTCGTGGGAGTAACGGTGAGGTGTAAGCCTTGCGTTCTGGCCAAACACTCGAGAAGTTTCCCGACTCCCCTCTGCTCCCCCTGACTAGTTGTACCAGGGCATAGGCCCGGGGATCCCTGAGCCCGCAAGGTCCTTGGCCTTTGCTAACGTTTGCTCCAGAAGGTCCTTGTTCTGAATTAGTGTTGCGTCCTTGGGGAGCCGGAGTGCTACCAAGGCCCTGCTGGTAACCCCGCCGTCATCCCCCGTCTCGCTTATACGGCGGGACAGAACTACAGCTGTCCTGTTCCCAGCCCTTTCGGAAATACCCTAGAATTGAAAGGCTATGCTCTGCCATACCGTTTTGTCTGATGGGTCGTCCTCCCTGACCACCAGCATCCGAAGGAGGCCCTCCTTCAGATTGCTGGCCCCAAAGTGTGTTACCCTCATGTATGCGGTTGATGACCAGCCTTCGGTGAGAAGGTGTTTGAGATCCTCCTCCGTGCGTCGAGGCGTCGAATAGAGCATTCATTTTCTCGGCCTGCCGATCCATTGTACACTCTTCGGGTGTACACTGGCACCCGGAGTCGGTGGTGAGGTCCAGTTGCCGACAAACTTTTTTGTGTCCTGGTTTTTTCTGTTGGCCGTGTGGCGAAGCAGCCTGTCCACTAACTCTGTAATCTTCTGCAGGTAGTTCCTGGATGCCGTTTTGCCGGGGTTGGCCGTTGGAGATCATCCCAATTGTGATCCCTTCTGCAGCCTGATGTGAGATCAACTGCATTATATGGCACTGTTGTATGAACCATGGTTTGCAGGCGTCCCTTGCCTTATACTGTTTACAGGCAGGCCTGACGTGTGGAATATATCGGTGATCTCGGCCGTCGAGTGTAGCATTTTCACATGTTGCAGTAGGCAGGCTTTGAGTTGGATTCGATTTTATATATATATACAGTCGTGACAAGTTGGAGTTGCAGCGAAGCATACGCACTCTGGAGGGGTACTGCGAGAACAACGGCCTTAAGATTAACGCCGAAAAAACAAAAGCTATTAAATTTAGACCTGGGGGACCGCTTACTCGGTCCGATCGCTTGAAACTCAGTACTGGTGCAGTCGAGTTCGTTAAGACCTTCTGTTACCTTGGGGTTAACTTTTCGATGAAGGGCACATCCTTTGGACAACACATCGCTGAACGAACCAGAAAAAAATCTAGTCGCGATGTCTACAATCGAAAAGCCCCAACAATTATCCCTGATTATACTAAAAGCTCTTTTTGACCTGAAAGTTGCTTCGGTGGCGGCCTACGGCATCCAGGTCATATGGGAACACCTCAGCCTATCACAGCTAGAAAAACTAGATAAGGTTGAGCCTACGTTTTTCAAGCTAGCCATTGGGTTGCCACGAAATGCGAAAAACCGTCTAGTTTACCTTATGACTTCTACTCAACCACTTATAGAAGATCTAGTAACTAGATTCCGTCCCTCAGAAACCGCTGCTCTTATTCAGTTTAGAGAAAACTTTATGAAGAAAGTTCGAGCAGTTCCCGGAAGCTTCTTTAATTCGCCAGCAATGGTCACACAGAACTGGAAGAGACCACTACAACCCAACCGACATTTCGTGACCCGCTATTCACTTCACGGGGGTCACCATAAACTCTGCCGTCGAAGGATGTCGGCTGTTTGTGCCGTTTAGGTAATCAGCCGTGCTCTATCTACCATCTCGATACTTACGCAGTTAGCTCGATGATATTTTATTACTTATATATAAAATTGTGTTTTATTACAATGATCTATATATATATATATATATATATATATATATATATATATATATATATATATGGTCAAATAAATAAATGATATATATATATATATATAAAGTGAAATGCAAAAAATTAGCAACTCATGTTTTTGGTGATAATTTCAGTCTGATTAATTTGAACGTTTTAAAAACGTTTTAAGGGCATGATGTACATGACGAACCACGAGTATGGTGTTAAATTCGTTGCAATCTCACAATCGGTTTGTACAAAAAATAAAAAAAGGTGAACAGTGTTGCAAAATATTAGCAATAATAACGCCTTAAAGCGAATTCGATTCCTAGCAGGGCTGTATGATTTATTTGATACTACATATTCTATTCTTGAAACGGGTTTTTCGTCCTTTTTCTGAATCAAATCGTAAACTCGGTCTTTCATGGAGTAAATGAGCTGTTGTAAGTACGAAAGTGGAATATTAGTCCATGCTTGCTGGACAGCTCTTTTGAGGTCCGACAAATGCTCATATTGTCGACCATTTGCGTAAATCTGCTTCACCAAATGCCCCCAAAGATTTTCGATTGGATTCAGGTCTGGACTCAATGCCGGCCAGTCAAAAAGTGGCACCCCTTGTTGTTGAAAAAAGGCTAGAATGCATGTATTACCGAGCTCAGCATATGCCTCAATTCTTGTATTTTCGTTATCCGAGAGATCCTTTGCACGTCCCATGGTTTAAACATAGGCTTCGCCGTTAGTTCGGGAGAACGACTGAGGTGTAGAATATTTTGCAGCTATAGAACGATTGATTTAGCTAGACAATATTCCTTACATTTGATCCTCGGGATCGTATATCAGCTGTAGTATCGACTATCCTTTACAAACAAGAGCTGTGTTGTTAGCATGTTATTGTTGCTAATATTTTGCAACACTGTTGTTTTACACTTTTGTCATTTTTTTTGTATGAACCGATTGTCAGATTGCAAAATTAACACCATACACGTGTTTCGTCATGTACATTATGCCCTTAAATTTCAAAAGTTTAAATGAATCAAGCCAAAATTATCACTAAAAACGCACCATATATATATATATATATATATGCATACAGAGCCTCTCTATCAGCTGTTGGGTGCGGTCGTGTTTGACTTTGCTCCGTAAAACTTGGTCGAAGAGCGCAGGAACCTGAGGCCTGTAACAGACTGACTAATTGCACTCGACGGCCTTAGTTGTAGGGAGTTCAACGCGATTAGTAATCACTGCAAAGGTACTGTGATAAACTTGACTCTTGTTGTTTTTCCCCGTAAAGAGAAGTGTGTGTGTTCGAGGCGTTCGAAATTCGTACGTCGCCTATCGATCGAGCAGTGACTCTAGCCAATCGGTAGTACAGACTGGCGCGGCTTCCTGCATGTGTATATGCGTTTAGCCTACTGTGTGTATGTATATAGTTTACTGTGTATATAAACCAATTTATAATTATGGACACTGTTCATAACAACCACAGCAAGCCGCCGCGAACAGTGATCAAACGCCTGTGAAAGTGCTGTTGTCCACAGGGAGTGGATAGCAGAGTGGTTACGTCGGAAACCACAGTAGCGGTTTAAGCAAGACCGGTCTGGCTTCAATACCCAGCGGGGTTTGTTTTCAGTTTAGAATAAATTGAGTAAGGCGTGCGTTAGGTTTAAAACATAGTTCGACATCATATAATAAAAAACTAAAAAACAAAAAAAAATAAACAAAAAAGTAATTTATAAAGAAAACAGGAGAGAGGAAGGAGGAAGGAAAAATATATATACATATATATGGACCCGTTTAGGGGTCCAGGCGAGTCCCCTAATGGAGACTCTTCTATACGGGGACAGCACACGGAGGCAGCTGACCTGCCACGGACCTGGATGCTAACTCGGAGCGCGATACCGAGGGCGACGATGACTACAGAGATGCGGCAAGCGCAAGAGGACAACAAAAGAGACTGATGGCGACCACGCCAGAAGACCTGAAAAAGGCAGATTGCAGCCGAGCCCGTACGATCGGTAGGACCAAGGCTGCGAGGAAGTCTTTCGAGTAAAAGGAGCCTACTCCAAAAAACCAGGAGGACAAAGCTTTAGAAGACCTAGAGGCAGTTACAGAACACCTCAAGGCGCTAAAAGATAAGCACAAAACCCCAGATGGATATTAAGGCCGCTATCACACGCCTAGATAAGGCGGTATGGGAACTGAGGAAGTCCAAAAAGATAACGCAGGAGGAGAAAGCAATTCTCCGGAAGCAGGCCGACGAGAATGCCGCACGTACGCAAGACCTCACAAAGGTAGCTGAGAGTTGGAAGGAAAAAGCCACGGCTCTTACCTTAGAGTTGCCGCCTAGAAAAAGGCACGGCCCACATTAAGCACCCCACCCGCGGCAGAGCTACGATGCAAAGCCTGTTAGGAAAAACTAGAAACGCAACAGATCGAGATGGTCAAGATGAAATACCTCGAGGAGCAGATGGCCGAAACGGCAACACTCGAAGGTCTAATAGATCTCATCAAGGAGCAGTGGCCGCTGTCTATGTACAAGATCACTAATCTCACTACGGACAATATTACTACCTCATGTAAAATCAGGGTAATGCTTATTACGAAAGGCTCCGAAAAGGACAAGGCTCTGCTCAAGAAACTTACAGAACTTACAGAAGACCGGAAGATCCCCGGATCAGACGGGGTTCCCCCTGAGACAGTGAAACTTCTCTCTACGGAGCACCCTGAGGCAGTAGCTGACTCTTTCAATGTCCTGTTCAAAAGCGGCACTTTTTCGCTATCTTGGAAGCGTGCTGAAGTCGTCCTTATTCCCAAGGAAAACGGGGGATACCGGCCGATATGCCTGCTGAGTGCGCTGGCAAAAATATACGAGGCCATAATTGAGGAAAGACTAAGGCCCTTCGCAAAGGAACACGGCCTGCCTTCGGACACACAATACGGTTTCCGCAAGAACCGGTCAGTCCTAACTGCAATACAAGGTGTTGCAAGTAAGGCGGATCCACTACGAAGTTCACCATACAGGCACGACAGCTCCTCCTAGTCGCCCTCCTAGACGTTAAAGACGCCTTTAACAGTCTACCAAGGAAAACCATTCTGGACTCACTGATACGAAAAAAAGTCCAGTCGTATCTCGTAAATGTAATTTCCGGCTACCTAAACGGTTATTAACGGCCAGGCCAGCTTCCAAATGACAGCCGGGGTCCCGCAGGGGTTTATACTTGACTCACTTCTCTGCAATTTAGCTTACGACGACGTCCTCTGTCTGACAGGCCTGCCCAAAGGAGTGGGCACAGTAGCCTACGCCGACGACCTGGCGATAGCCGTGCAGGCTAAAACTGCCGACGAACTTAAATTAAATATGAATAAAGGTGTTTACCTGACGTCAGAGTGAATGGGCCCAGCGTGACTTAAACTGGCCCCTGAAAAAAGCAAAGCAATACTCCTCACAGGGAAAAAGAGGATCCGCCCGCTTACTCTACAGCTTGACGGCGAGAATATTAAAATGGTAAAGAAAGTCCGCTACCTCGGGGTCACACTGGCTACTGCGATGAATGGCCTCAGCCACATAAAAAAGCAACGACAAAAGCAGCAAAGGCAGTGTGTGCTATAGCCAAAATTCTGCCAAACATCCATGGCCCCCGGGCCCGCACAAGGGCACTGCTAATGACGGCCGCGGAATTGATTGCATTATTTGAAGCGCCAATTTGGGTGAAAGCAACTCTTAATACGAAATAGCTAAACATATTCTACGGAGGACCCAGAAGGTGGCAGCCCTAAGGGTAATCCAGGGGTACAGCGCAGTCAGCACGAATGCTGCTCTGGTGCTGGCAGGGTCGATACCCTGGGATCTCAAGGCACTCGAAAAGAAGCGATTATGGGAATTAGGTGCCCCTACCCAGACGGAAAAAGACAGTGAGAGACACGACACAATTACGACATGGCAGGAGGAGTGGGACGCCATTCCCCTGGGGGTCCCGGAGGATCCCTGCGCGTATTGCTGTCAGATATTAAGGCATGGATAGAGAGACCTGGAAGAGACCTCACCTTTCACCTCACCCAAATCCTCATAGGACACGGAAACTTCAACTTGTATTTGTTTCGAATTGGAAAGGCTTCATCGCCGCAATGCATATTCTGCCAAGAGGCACATGAGGACACTCCAAATCACACACTGCTGCAGTGCTCGGCCTAGGAGGCTGCGCGGTTAAGGACAAGCAGACTTGTCCAAGTGAAATAGGCCAGGGTGGGAGACCCACACTACGAGGTCAGCGATCCACCTCGGTCCAGCTTAATAAAGTTTACAGAATACATTGTCTCCAGTAAACAGACCTGGAAACTGGGAGCAGCTACGGCAAAAGAAGTCCTCCAGGAGAAACATGAAAAGTGTAAAGAAAGACAGGCACAACTGCGGGTTTAACCCGAAAGCATCCATAGAGAAGTGCAGCTTGAAGAAAACGGGCTTGGCAGTGGTGCACTGGCACTTCTAAAGTGGTCCTGATCCTGGAAGAAGACATTTGGTCATGAGTAGCCAACTGTGTGATCCTACGCCGATCTCGCATAGTCAAAACTGGCTTACGCTCACTGTTAGATCTGCACCTTTGGTTCACTCCAGGGTGTAAGAACCTACTGATGGTGTTCTTATGAAGTCCTAATGTGGTTCAGCATAGGCCTCAGTTTTGTCTTTTCGTTATTTGAGAGATTCTTTGTACGACCCATGGTTTAAACATAAGCTTCGCCGTTAGTTCGGAACAACGACTGAGTTGTAGAATATTTTGCTGGAGACAACGAAGCGGAGGCAAATTTGCGGACGCATGTGGAATCGCTCCTGGAAAATATCGTCAGATACCAGTACGGAAGACCCTTTCGTTCTTTTCTCTGTGCGGAACCGATACACTTGGTGACTAGCAGTCTTTGCTGCAAAAAGGTGAACTCAAGGTGAATATTCGTGGATCTCTGACTCCCAAAAGGTTCGCTACGAGGATAACTTGGGTTCAGCTTAGTCGCATGTGCAGTGCCATCGTTAGGAAACTACGGAAGCTACACCGCTAAGTATTCGTCCCATTTCTTTCTCGGCGTCCCTGAAGTTACGTGGTTTTCGATATCTCTGTAGTATTCTCGAGACACTTTTGCATCTGCCATAGAGCAGTACAGCGTGCGCGCCGCCATCTTGGTTTCGCCATACCTAACAGCGTGGCTTAGCCAGTGGCTTCTCGCCCCAGTTGAGCGCTGCGTGTGAGAGTAGACGTGCCGGCTGCCAAGTCCGGCGGACAGTGCAGACAGGCGAGTACTATCCGCACACTCAGTGCAGACCGCTTAGGCGGTCCGCCAAGTAGGCAGCGCGAACTAGTTCCGGCGAGCTGATTCGAAATCAAGACTTCTCCAGTAATCACTGACCTGTACCTCTGTTGCGCTTTTGCCACCGAATTTGGCTGAGATAGTCTATAGACGGTAGAAGGGTCAAATAAAGGAGAATTATGTCGACGTATCGGGAGCCGCCGGACAAGGGAATAGGAGCAGCAGAGGAAGAAGAGATCTCGATGTAAGCCAATGTGGACGCCGTCGTGACGGAAAAAGAGGGCCGCGGATAACGGAAAGCCGACGGATAAAGGGAAGACCGCAGAGAAAGGCCAAGAGGATAAAGTGGTCGCAAAGCCAAAAAAGGAAGAGAAAAAGGAGGAGAACAGTCAGCTTATTACGATGCTGCCTCAATGCACACGTAATTGACGCCGAATACCAACGGACCGCTTAAACAGCTCGGAATGGTGTTTGAGGCCGCGTATAGGGAGGTCATTAGCACTAAGAATGTACACGTGGCTATTAAGGAGAAGATGATCCTTCTGCTGGCAGAAATGAGGCTGCCATGAGAAAAGAGGAGGACGATCGAAAAGAAAGAGAGCTGCAGAAGAGAAAGCCAACGGGACTCCTACCCGCCGGATCTTCTCAACAAGTGCAGTTGCGACACAAAATGCCTGGACATGGTAGATGCACTCTGCGAGACGGACCCGTAGTATTGGTTGCCGACTCTGAAAGACCCAGTCGAGTGAGATCAATAAAATGATTATCAACTGCACTTCAGAGGAGGACTTGAAGAACTCGTGAAGCCAGACTGGCCCGAGCAGGTGTACACGCACACCAGGCTGCAGGAAGTCCAGTATTATTAAAAGAGTCCGATGCGACTACTCGTAGTTCGCGAGGACCCCGAAGGATGATGCCGTGACGTAGGATTAATATGTCCGTGCAGTTCGGGTGGACTTAGGTCCAAGGACGGCCCAGAAGATCGGTGAGATCGAGACTCGTACGTCACAGAAGGGGTGATGGGGATAAAGTAACTACAAGGGCAGAGTTGGTCTACGCTTTCCCAAGGCGCGCAGCCTAGCTAAAGAGAAAGCTTTCTTTAAGAGACTTCTACAGAAAGCCAAT
>QVRM01006928.1:0-33430 GCA_003439945.1 Dermanyssus gallinae
AAATTTCGATTTCCCTAACCTGACGGATCCAGGCTCCTAGTACCTCTGCTGTTCTTCCGGTCTAATCCTCGTGCCATTCTCTAAGCGTCTGTATCCGGCCCTCGGTTTTTCGTAAGACCGGTTCTGTTTTGGTTCTTACTTATTCCTCGATTATGCTGGGTCACAGTATTAGCCTTGTTATAATAATAATAATAATAATAATAATAATAATATAATAATATAATAATAATAATAATAATAATAATAATAATAATATTATTATTATTTATGGCAGGCCCCGTGTTATTGAGTTCTGCTTCGTTTTTCACCGTGATTGTAATATATCGACGGCCACTACGGTTCTTTTCGTGTTCGAAAACTTCCCAGTTACTACTTTGTCGACTGTGTCTGTGGCACTAATTGTCAGATCGACAATGGCCGCCTGGCCTCTGCGGGCAAACGTCGCCACCTTGGCTTTGTTTATCACCGGAAAGTTTCGTTCGGCTAACCATTCCAGCACGGATTGTCCTCTAATGTTGGCGTGGCTACTTTTCCAAAGCGCAGATGCTGCATTGAAGTCCTCCGTGATGAACTGGCTATGGTCCCGTTTTTTCACGTCTAGTGCCTTGAGGTATTTGGCAAACTCATTGGCTTCTGGTTAGGACAAAATAGCCGCCCCTATCTACCTATACACAGGTAAACCAATGTTCTTGATCCCTATACCTAATTGCGACGTCTTTTCAGGGGTTCGTCCACCAAATCACAGTGCTCGTTCTTTTGTCTACCGTCCGAGTCTCTTTGTCCGCTGGCTTCTTCAGGGCCTCATTTGGCTCTAACAACAGGTATAGCACCAATCCTAGTCTGTATCCTTCTGTCGCTAGGGGATCATGTGCAGCCCTGCATCTATTGAGATTTACCCGTAGGACCTCAATTTCATGATTTGACGAGTTTCTCTCGTCCGTTTTTGCCGCCTCCGCTGCATTCGTCACTGAGTCTCTGGCAAGACACGCGTTTCTAAACTGCTGCGGGAGGAGCTTAGAAACGCCGTCGTCGTTATGTATGCGGATGACATCGTAGTGGCCCCCCCGGGATCGCGGTGTTATTCGTCGAATTGTCGGCGACGTGGAAAGCTTTCACCGCAGTAAGGGCCTGCAAATAAATTCGCGGAAAACAGAAGTCATTAAGTTTTGCCGTGGGGGGGTCGATTGGCTGCAGCAGACGTATTGTCTCTGTCCGTTATATATATAAATATATATAAACTTAAGATTATATATACAAAAGTATATTATTTATTTCAGTTGTGCTCTGAGAGCATACGTTTTAGTTTATTTTTAATAATGATTGAAGCGTGTTCTACGGTGAGCTTTTCAGTTCTCTCAACAAAATTGTTCTACAAGCGTTTATATATATATATATATATATATATATATATATATATATATATATATATATATATGTATATATACATATATATTTTTTTTTGTAATGTACTGCCGTGCATTAAACCTAAAGAACTCCAGCCTCCGCAACACATCCGAAACACATAAATACTATGCTATAAAAGCAGAATAACATCCCATGCATTTGTTTGAGAACGATTTTTTTTATTACGATATGGCTGTGTTTCGATGTGTTTTATTTACATTCTAGAAATACACATTTTAAGTAAACACTCTAGTCGTGTTCTAAAGCTGATTTCATTGTCATACGAATGATTAATCATTTTTATTATAGCGCGACTGTTATGGGTACAAAATATGCTTAAGTTAGATGTGATGGATGTTTTGTTCTGAAGTATATATATATATATATATATATATATATATATATAGAAGAGAGAGAAAGAGACAAAACGAGTACAGACGCAGTTTCTAACATCGCTATGACGATTATAGTATGCAAACATATCTTAAACAAACACGCAGGTCCACAACGCGTGCTACACTCACTGTGCTCACTGAGTCAAAACGAGGGGTCT
Source organism: Dermanyssus gallinae (assembly GCA_003439945.1). Taxonomy (NCBI): domain Eukaryota; kingdom Metazoa; phylum Arthropoda; class Arachnida; order Mesostigmata; family Dermanyssidae; genus Dermanyssus; species Dermanyssus gallinae. The sequence continues at coordinate 1,958 of QVRM01006928.1, forward strand.
CCATTATAATTTTTGAAGATGAATGACAATGGACAATCAGTAAAATTATCTTGACAACATAATATCTCGATATAGATCTCAGCAAAACTTTACGGATTACCCGCATGCATATATATACATGTATAAACTTCCGCGCGTGCTTGCATCAGATCAAGGGTGGCCGATCATCATCTATTATTCGTTGATGGCTGTTCGCTTTACGGCCCGCTGGTTGTGAACTAGCAAAGTATGGCCGATGTAGTTTAGTGAAATTTTTTCCCGACAACATTTAAATCACAATGTGTAGTGTTATATATATATATATATATATATATATATATATATATATATGTATATATATATATATGTGTGTGTGCGCGTGTGGGCCCGGTTGCTTCAGATCATCACTGATATGCACGCACGCTATGCATACGAGGTGAACACAGATTAGTCGACACACGTGTATCGTGCCACGAATAGAAAGAAAAGACATGTGTTGTCGCTAAGAGTAAATAGTTGTAGTAGTAGAAATGTGTTTTGTCATTGCTTTTAACGACAATTAGGCCGAAACGCAATGTTGGCGCAGGCCAAATTGACGCGACTGACTGGACTTTGAATCAACATAACCCAAAGAATCAAGTATATTGTTGCATAAGAGGGTGTATCACACACAATAGTTCGTAACAATATGTCGTATGCATATGTAGTATAAATGTCTGTCTACCACTTTTGAATCAGTATTTGTATATCACCGACGCAATAAACACTGATTAGCCGTCATATAAAATCTGCAACGCTTTGGATTCTTGCAACTTTCCAAAAAACAGAACACAAGCCATTAACGTGCTGGGTGCGGGCCACAGATAGCGGAGTTATGAAATCGCTAAAGTTATGACACCGAAATATAATGCTCGCTTTCCATCTATTTGTCTAGTGAAGTGAGAAACAAACTACTAAACTATCCACTCATCTATCTTTAGGGGCGATCATAATGCCAACGTCACCGTCACAGTAATAATCCAATTGCTATTTTTGGCTCAAAGTAAGCAAAAATAGAACCTGAATAATACAGATTACCGCGCAAGACGACGTCTTGAATTTGAAATGTCGTCCTTTCATTATTACTATTATTTTAAACGTGTCGCATCAACGGTATAGTAACGTAGAACCGAGTGCGGTTGCATTGATAGAGCTGTTTCTTTCCAGTAATAAAGTTTGCGACAACAAGCTGAGCTCTTCTCTAGTCACTCCTCGGGCTCAAGAACGTGTCTGTCTTTCTTTGCACCTTCTATATTTCTTCTGAAGAACACATTTTGACATAGCTGCTCCCAGCTTTCAGGCTTGCTTGCTGGAGACGATATGTTCTACAAACGTGCATGATTTGACGTGTTCTTGTGTACCTCTTGGCAGAACACGCATGACCACAATAGAGCCATATCGTTTTGGAACAAGTACGAATGGAAGTTGCCTTGCCTTGTGAGCTTTTAGATGAGACCATAAATAAGGTCTCCTTCTGAACTTTCCTCCCATATCATAATATCTGACTGCAGTCCACGCAGAGAACCTCTTCCATGTTGTGAGGAGTATTGCTTTGCTCTTTTCCGGGGCAAAAACTAGTCCTGCTGCGGATCCACTCATTCTGATTCCAAGCACATACAGCTTTGCTCCTATTCAGTTCCAGTTCTTCAATACTTTTAGCTTGTACGACTGTCGCAAGATCGTCCGTATCGGGCACTGTGATCACCCCTTGAGGTAGGCCTGTCAGTCGAAAGACGTCGTTCGCAACCAGAATTACAGAGGAGCGGGCTAGGTAAAGACCCCTGTGGGACTCCGGTTGTCTGTCAGAGAGCTTACTTGACCGTTAACAGCTGAGCATTCGTTAAACTAGTTTATCTAACTCTTGACAGGTATAAGGAGACCTTTTTCTGACCAGAATGGTTACTTATGGTACGTTGAGGGCGTGCTAACCGTCTAGGAGAGTGACCACGGGGAGTTGTCTTATGTGTACGGTAGAACTGTTAGGAAATATCTTTTTTACGAGTAGTTAAGGAGATGTTTATCGCGCCTAGCGGTCCAAGTACCCGCAAACAGCTAAGCAGTTCTAGAATTGCAAGCCTAGCGGCGAACGTACCTCTACTGCTTCCCACTGCCTGTACGAGTGTTTCTCTGGATTTGTAATACTGTACATATTTAAGTCACGATGAAAGTGGCATTTTCAACCTGTTGTTTTACATCCTGAAATTTTACCGTGAAGTTAAAAGCTTCGATGATCTCGATGAGGCGCTCCAAAAACGCCAATCAGTGTAAGCCGTTGTCGATGCTCCCGGTATTTGGCGAGACCGACACAACCTACCGTGCTAGTCTGCAATGGATTAATCTATTTCGTTTAGACAGAGCGGTAGGCGGTCCTGGGAGAAGTCCTGACATCGATACGACCTGTGATGTGCTGGAGAACATGATAAGAAGTGCAGTGAAGTGGAATTTGTTATCGCAAAAGAGATCACGTTCGTGACTTTCAAGAGCCTACTACCTCGCCAACAGTGAAGTGCTCGGGCTATTGCGCCCCCAAGTAAGAGCAGAATCGTCACTGCAAGCCAGGCGGTACTACTTTAAGCGTAGAAAGGTCCGTTTAGCACTTAGTTATGAACGCAAAAAAGAACCATGCAAACGCAAAAAGATACGTTGGCTTCTCGGGAGAATAGAACAAGAGCTTTCAGCTTATATCGTGCGACCTCGTAGGGCGGTAAACCCGCTCAGAGACGTACAGGTGGAGAGTCACCTAACCAGCCCTTTATTTAATCGGGACCTTAATTGAACAGCATCAGCTTACACTAGAGAAGCACAACATAAATCTGCTTTTCAGGATGTGCCAGGTCCTACGGTAACTCCCTCCCGATGAGGAAAAGCTTAGGGCCTGATCAGGCTGCTACAAGCATTGAGATCTTTTGACGGAAACTTTTTGTAAGTTCTTTAGTGTAATGATGAAAAAAAAAGTTTTGTATCACCCCTGACTAGCGATTGACGCAAATTGGAAAACTTGAAATGGACAACAAATAGTTAAATACATTTGCCGAACTGTTATATACAACTTTTCAACAAATATATATATATACAGTCCCCGAAAAAAATATAGGGCCACCCACTTTTGTTGCATTTCACGGATTTATTATAACCAATCGTGCATAGGTCACAGTGGTACATGCTTACAGAGTGACAACGAAAACTTCTATTGACATTTGGGGTCTCGGATTACTTTGAACCACGCGATTTCCACATTTGGCACAGCTACACCGCGAAAAAATTATAAGGCCACTAGCAAGATACCTATTTTAACAAATGAATTAAGCGGATTAACGGCATTTGGGCTAATTTCACGGCATTTAGCAACTATACTTAATACTCAGTGAACTTCCCATTAAGTCGGATAACCTCAAAAGTGCGGGTTGGTATAGTGTTAAACAAATTTTGGATGACATTTGCAAGAGCTCGTCCCAAGCCTCGAAAATTGTTTTTTATCGGTGTAAACTTATTGTTCGAGCTAGCTCTACACATTCTGGATCATATTAAGATCAGGTGAGAGTGCAGGCCAGCGAAGGACTTCAATGTGACGTTGGTCGAACCAGCTTGCGATCCGCCTGGCGGTGTGAGTCGGGGCGTTATCGTGCGTAAAAACGAAGTCTGGCCCTCCCATCAGCTTAAAATGCGCCGATTTCTCTTTTAGTAAATCCCCGTAGCGCGTCGAATAAACACGACCGTCTAAAAAAACAATCGGCGACATTGTATAATACACGACAGCAGTCCAGATCACCACTGAACCGCCATCTGAGTGACGTTTTGACAAAATTCGTTTTTCCTTGCGGACTTCAAGCAAATAATAGTTACATCGATCCGGTTCATCAAAGTTAAACTTTTTTCTTCCGAAAAAAGCACTCTGTGTCACTCAGTGGTCCATGACATCGTATCGTGGGCACTCAGTTGTCCATGACATTTTATCGTGGGTGAAGTCAAGACGAGCTTTCATCGGTCAGCGGTCAATCGTTGTTTTTCTTGTGTATTTTGCCAATGTGTCTTCCTGAGGAAGCTTTGCACATTTCGCACGTTCGTTTGCACGTCGGCCGCCGCCGCAATCGCCCTCGCGGAGGGCGCAGAGTTCGACGCTTTCTTCAGAATTGCAGCTTGTTTCGTTCCGAAATAGAATTTGGACGCCCGAAACTCTTTTTTTTACGGCGATTTTTTATTTAAATTAACAAAGCTGTTTACTACTTGGGCACAACGCCCTAATTGACGGGAAATTTTGCGATTAGAGATGCCTATGTCCTTATAAGCCTTGATATGGGCCTTTTCTTCACCCATGGGGCGCCAGCCTAAGACTATCGTTTCAACAAAGAAAAAACTTCTGGTAGGAGGTCCGCCGTTGTTTCTGTCGAGCCGTTAAATGAGCCCAAACGTCGTTATTCTGCTTAACTCACTCGTTAAGACACGCATCTTGCTAGTGACATTATCATTTTTTTGCGGTGTAGCTGTGCCAAATGTGGAAATTTCGTGCTTCAAAGTAATCCGAGACCCCAAATGTCGATGGAAGTCTTCGTTGTTACTCTGTGAGCATGTATCACTATGATCTTTACACGATTTATTATAATAAACGCGTGAAATGTAGCAAAAATGGTTGGCCCTATATTTTTTTCAGGGACTGTATATATATATATATATATATACTTAGAGCGTTTATGTCGTGCTCGCTTGTATAATTTTATTACATTCAAAAATATTACATTATTTCCTGTAAGATATATATATATATATATAATCAAGCACGAAACAAACGCCTTGACTCCGTCAAACATATATTCGCTTAGCTCTTGAAAACTTGAAGAATTTGCGTCATTTTGCAGAGATGACACACAGTATCTCACATTGACAACCACATTACTCTTAATGCCGGCCGTATCTTCTTGCCGGATGTTCACGGAGTCTTCGACCGCCGTGTGGCGACCCGACAACGGATTATTACAGCCAACGCCGTGGGGTTTCAAAAAATTAAAATAAAACAGGGACAGCTGCAGCTAACGCGCATCTTTAGAAGTCAGTATTGTAGAATATAAATTCAATGTCACCAATTCTACAGATGTCGCACAAAACGGTCAGCTACTAGAAGATCTTGTGATACCGGTAGTGAACATAAATTGCAGATCTAATTTACGATCCGGCCGACTATTTGTGACAATTTTGTGCGCTGTTGAAATGCCAGAATATGAAAGGCGGTAACACGGTCGTTATCGCGTGAATGCGTGAAGAACAACACAGCCGTTGCAGCCAAGAGCAGCTTACGATCTCATCTACCCCATTAGCGAGTGATAAATCTCCCAATTCGCCGCGCAGAGTTTCAGGAAGAAAAAACACCGACACGAAATGGTTAGCATCATATCGCTATCCTACACATCTATACGTATATATCTGTTTTTAAACTACAGCAAGGTGGAACACGCAAAAACACGTTCGCTCTGTGTAGATGGGAAAAGACAATATGTGGCTATGACACGCGTGGCTGAAAAGAAAGTTTCCCTACATGTACCTTTCATATGGAAGGTCCTAATGCACCTAATCGTAAACTAAATAAGTTTAAATAAGCCAACACAACATGCTAATGTTTTAGACGAGTCTGTCCATTAGGCTTAGCCTTAGGCAGTTTAAGTAACACGTTTTGCACTATTAAGTAAAGAAAGGTAAAATAGTTTGCTAAGTGATGAGGAAGCGACAGCTGGTCTTTGTACTGGATTGGTGGGCGGAATGTATAGAAAATATGTGGATATGCGTGAACAATACCAATTCAGCCAGCAGACTCACTTGCGCTTGCGTCTGCTCACGTGCCATTTACCCCTCCTCGCCGTCCGACGCAATTTGGGTCTTGAAAACGTCGGAAATATACTCCGCCCACTAATCTGTTCAGTATAACTAACATTGTCATGAAGCAGATTATTTTATGCACTCCTATTGTATTTTATATACGCTAGAATAAAGTGTACGACGCACTCGAAGTCTACTAAATTTACTTACTACGCATTATGGCGGTGCTCTCAACGACAGAGAGACTTCGAGGCTTTCTGCGTGAGCCATCCGCTCGTTCATCCGCACCAGTCGCGCAATGTCCAAAGAGTAGCTAGCAGTTCTACTACGTGCGTCACAACGTAGTAGACAACGGTTCGTGTGGGCGCACGAACTATTTTGTAATAGTAGTAGTAGTAGTAGTGAGTATGCTGTCTAGACACTTTTACCAGTAGTATACCAGAAAAACTAGCTAGACAAATATATATATATATATATATATATATTTATATATATATATATATATATATATATATATATATATATATATATATATATATATATATATATATATATATATAGATATATATATATATATATATATACAGGGTGTATCAGAACCGTATGTACTTATTTAAAAGTTTCGTAGAACTCGGCAAAAAAACATTCTTCCCAATAGAAGTAGGTGGCGGAAGCGTCTTGCTTACGAGCGAGGATGCAATTTATAAAAGAAGTTTTTGTGTCTCTTTTCTTCTACATAATTGTGCCAAATCTTCGTTTGCGGTCGGGAGAACCAGTGGACGCCTGAAGGAACCGAGAATACTTCGGCGCTTTCAGCGAAAAAATACGCAAAATGTAAATGACACCTAACGCAAGCTGGTGAAAGGCAAATAGCCGGATTAAGGAAGTCATTAAAAAGTAGATATGTTGTTATGCTTTACGTTGGAGCTTTCGTGTTTAGAAGCGTGAAATGTTGTCACTACCTAAAAACAAACTCACATTTAATACCCATCATTTTCAGGTGTGCGATACTAGCGAGGGGCTGGCTCTTATTTTCTTTATTTATTTTAACTTTGGTTTTTGCGAATAGTTATCGACCCTGTACTGCCCATCGAACTTTCTTATTAGCTATTTTAATATCAGTATTTTAATCTATGGAATGATGGCGCTTACGGTAAAAGGAAAGTCCAGATTGAGAGCTATAGAATTTGATACAATTACAATCAGGGTAGCTGCAAATTTACGCAGGTGACATGCAGGTCCGCCTTTCGGCCTGTGTTTGCGGCCATACGTACTTCGCAGGTGAGGTCCGTGATTAAGCCGGTCCGGTACGATGGGTAATTACCACAGTGATGGGTCACGATGAAGTGATTATACAGAGGTGGGACATTCACTATTCACGCGTCTCGCATAACCTCTGCGATCTCATGCAGTGGATTATAATTGATCTAGTTCCTGATCAGAAACTATCAATACATATGCACTCTTTCTCTACGTCAAATCTGGTAAATATTTTACCGACACAACTTCTAGGGTTATTCCAGGCGAGGTATTGAACACTAGAGTAGAAGAATGCGTATGGAAAAGATTAAGCTTTCCAATAGGCTTTGAGGCCACATTTGTACTAAAAGGGACCTTGTTGCAGCCTGCTATGCTGCATCGTTAAATCAATTAGGTTCCCTGGCAGAATCGCTAATGATTAGTTAAGCTACAAACATCGAATAAAAAAATATCCATGTGGGCAGATGTGATGATTAGGAGCCAATATGACCCCGGCAGTTTAAAAGAGCACGTAAACTGATATTTTTCGACGTCTGTAAGAGTGAGAATTTCACAAGGCATATCATGGATGATCTTAAATCATTAATAGAACGTGCCTTTTTTTAAGGTTCAGCATTGCCTTAGCGGGGAGATGGTCTCAAGTCTTACCCTTTTGTTAGCTTGGCACCATACTGAATCCCGGTTCGATTCTAGGATCCGTGCTCTAGAATATAGCTTACGACGGGGTGCTCGAGATCCGAGGTCTCCCGTATGGGGTGGAGACGTTGGCGTACGCCGACGACCTTGCACTCATGGTAACGACCAGGAGCGAAAGAGCCCTGGAGAGCGCCGCCAATGAGGCCTTGTCAATAGTGCCCGAGTGGATGGAGTCCCATCACTGGAAACTGGCGCCCGACAAGACGGAGGCGATGTACCTAACAGGCAGAAAGAGGACGGCCGGCATCAACCTCATGATGGCGGGCCACCCGATCGGTGGGGTGACTGAGGTGAAAAGGAGACTTTTGGTCCCGATGGCCGAATCAACGGAGCTATACGCAGCCCCAGTCTGGCAATGCCACATGGCAATGCGGACGGGGAAAAATAGGGGGCACTAAGGTCGACCCAACGAACGCTGGCAATCAGGGTAAGCCGGGCGTATCGAACAGTTTCGACCGAAGCTCTCCTGGTCCTATCCAAGATGCTGCCATGGGACCCCCTAGTGGTAAAGCGAAGTAAAATGTATCTAGACGAAGGTCTGGAGCTCACCAGGGCCAGGAGTGCCACCATATCGGCCTGGCATGAGGAATGGGCGCAGGTAAGACCCGGTGTGACCACAGGGAGCTGGACCAAGAGTCTGACACCCGACCCCAGGGTATGGTATGACCGCCGACACGGGGAGCTTTCCTACTGGATGACTCAGGTTCTGACCGGACACGGCTAGTTCCAGAGCTACATATCAAGGATCAAGAAGGCCATCAGCGATATCTGCGTACTGTGCGACTCTGGAGAGCATACTGTTCTGCGGTGTGATTCTCTCAGGGAAGCACGGGACGCAGCACCAACCGCTGTGACAGGCCGACCCATCAAGGAAGGTGGTCGCCCATATGATGACTTCGGCGGAGGCATGGAGGGAGGCGACGAACTTGTTCGACGCCGTTTTGACACTCAAGAAAAAAACGGCCCGGCGGGAGAGGTTTGAGCGGGTCTCTCGGGAGAGTGGTCGAGACGAAGAGCCGAGGGGAGGGAGGGGGTGGGGAGCAGCCAGGCCCTCATGGTCTCGACGCACCCTCACAGGACGGATTACAAAATGGCATCCCCCTATCAAATTGCAGTTAGACTTTTTTTTTTAGATTTTCGTAAGGCAGTTGCCCGTGTACTGTTTTTTCATGTCATGGCTAATTTTAATCCACTCCGGCATTTACCTTGTCTAAATTGGAAACCATGCAAACCAATTTAAGAGTGGCCGGTCTGGGTCTCGAACCCAGTCCTCCCGAATGCAAGGCAAAGGCTTTGCCACTAAGCCATCTTGCTCGCTAAATGCGGGATAATAGTCAGGGATAGAGCTGACTGAAGGAGAATGGCAGAGACGCCTCTTCCGCGGCTTCGAAGTAATGCTAAAGTAATACCGAGCCTGGGGAGGGGGTGAGGAGGAATCCGGGTTTAGTGGGTTTGCGAGTCTCACATTAGTCACGCAGGCTGGTAGTGGCGCATGTGCATCATGCATTCCCAAAACCGCCCAGACAAAAATACTGAATCCTAACCCCTTCCGCGTGGTGTCGGCTATTAGGGTAGACGCTTTCGTCCACACCTCTACGATCACACGGCAAAAGCCTCGCTTGGAGTGTAACTGTCTCACGCACGGTGGCGTTATAATACCTTCGTCGCATCTCTGCTGAGTGTGGATGAGTCGCAGGACACTCAGATTCGGAAAAGCGAAGAAATACCTCAAACTGTCAGGGAAATACCACTTATGCTTACTGCTTTGGAGACACTGGGTCCTATAATGTTTCGGTACTGCAAGTTTTTGAGTATATTATGGGCGACCGACCTGTAGCAGTGCTTCTGAAACAGATGATGTTATTGGCTTGTTACAGAGGAAACGCTGGCCTCTATCTTCAGCTCCATAGGCTGACAAAATCAACTGATAACTGTGAACGCATTCATTCATCGCAATCATGAGAACTAAACACTATTAAAACGATAATAATACAAAAAACTAACAGTCAACGCTAACCTGGGGTATATGTATAACTTGAATAAAGACAACGAGATACACGTTCGTATCTGTCTATTTTTTTCTGTTAATTGAGTTAATGATAATAAAAATATCTGCGCCAAAAATTGGCTCTTCTGTATGCGAGATTATATCCTAAAAGTTCTCCAAAGTTGCTTCGCCACCTACGTAATCAGTTTACCATTAACCATAACGACAAACGGCTGTTTAATGCACTTTTTAGCACAACATGGCCCACCGGTGAAAACGGCTCAAAGTTGGGATCTACAGAACCTTGCCGCGCATTAACGCAGGCATGTGGTAGAGTGAAAGCGAGGAGCAGCCTTCAACAGAAGTGGTACATCTTGACGTCTGCCTCTCAAGATATCATTGCGATAGAACGGCGTACGCTAGCGAAAACGGGTACACTACACAGATCGTGCACCACGGCTATCGCTAGTGTGTTCCGTTCGTAGGTTCCACCAGTAAGCAGTGTCGCTGTTGGGTTTGCATGCAATTAAACATCACTGGAAGGAGTGTTTTCACACGTATCACGTTTCACACATGCCCCTGCACTTAGTGCAGTGAAATTAGAGCTAATGAGAACGTGACAAATAGGCACGTGTTTATTCGTGTGTATTTTATTTTAATTATCTTCAAATCCATAATTGATTGATTGATTAATCGGTTGGTTTATTCGCTTGATAAGTATGTGTACACATATCACCCTTTTATATCAGGGGCTATTTTGTGCTAGTACTAATTTGTATTACGAGTTTGTGCCAGTAGCATGAACAAAACACCCTAGTAGGCTTGAGAGAATGGGAGTTCAATAGCAAGTTCTGGAGAGCTGTGAATGGAGAAAGAGCAAGGATGCGTCTATGACAAGCCGGGACGCTTGACGTCTGCGGATGACGTACGCCTTCCCGAAAGAGTTATCCCCTGGTGCCTACCTATCAGACATTTAACCTGAAATGTGAAAGTTCGGCGACATTCTTATACTTACATTACAACCCAGTTCAAGACAGGATCGATTGCGGAACACGACCGAGCAAGAAACGACGCAAATGTCCTAAGCCTGTAAGCGATTACCATTTGTTATGAAAACACTACCTACTACTATGTTCGTAGACGTGGTTCAATTCAAACCCTTTGTGTGGACAGAACCATACTCCGTGCGATAATATTTCTATATGAAAGAATAATACCGTTCGCATAATAGTATGTTTAAAAACATAACAAAAAAAAAACAGATAAAATCAAATCTTATTTCATAAAGCGCACTTTAGGCTTGCCAAAGAACGCATCGGCCACGCTCGCACTGGAACTATGCCACGAACGCACACTAGTAGAGGATTTAGTACTGGACAAGATACCGTTCAGTACACAAATCTGAGAAGCCTACAGAGAATTTAGAGAAACCCGCAACATGGCATTTGTAATGGATCTCTATGTCGAGGGTCCTGCTTTTTGCAGCAATAAGTGGAAACTGTCATCACAGAAAAATAGATCTATAATATGTCGAACAACATGGCATGGCTACCACCACCTTTTGTGCTTAAGAGGAAATTGTTATGAAATTGACGAATGCGTATGTAAATACTGTGGCGAGTGCAATATCGGACGATATCACATACTCACTTGCTCGTTTATCGAAACACCGTCACTACAAGCACGTGTATACGATATTATTAGCCTAGAAAATGATATGTGAACTTTTGTAATACACTACCAATTTATGGTGAATAAACTTGAAATAATAGTATGTGCTACTACTGCTAAATGTAACTACTAGATTTCTTAACAGAAAGCGCAATATAAGACAGAAATGATACAGATACCGCTATAAAATACTAAGTTTGTGCAATCTTTAGTCCTTAAATTGATAAAGAACGTCTACACTTTGAGTGCCTACAGAACAATACGTATATATATATATATATATATATATATGCAAAAGGTAGGGTGAGGGCAACGAAACGCAAAACTTTGATGCTATATTCTACATGTCGGTGAATTGACGACAATCATCGTTGTACATGCGAAACAAACACATGAGGTCTATTATCGCTATCGTGTTTGATTTGTTTTATAGCGCTGTGTTTGTCTTTACCACGAGTACAATATGCATCAACTGCTGTCCATTCAGCCGGCCCGCCTCCGGATCCAAAGATTAAGTGCGCGTGTGCGTTTCGTCGTCATCTGTACCAACTAACTGCTTCCCTTCCCAGCGTGCACCACCACGTATCTTTCTACCACGCATTCCATTTGCCTTGTTCTATGTACCGTTCCATTCCCTTCTTCTTCTTCTTCTCTATTCGTTTTTGGTCATATCCATACTGTACAACAACCTGTTGCCATACTAACCCTTGCAAGTTTCCATCGGAAACAACATTCTAGCCACAGTAATCGATCGTCGCATCGGCGAGAACGGCTACCGCTTTCGCTCTGTTCTATCTACATCGTCATCTCACTTCGCCACTATCCTGTCCGCCATTGGCTTTTGTCCTATCTCCGCGGCAATCGCCACGAATTCGCCAGCCAATCAAAGTCCTCGCTCAATCATCAATGTCATCATCATCATCATCATCGCCATCATCATCATCGCCATCACCATTTGTCATGGCGACTATCAATCACCATCATATAGCCTCACACGTTTGTTCGTCGCCTTCAACCCGCTCTGGTACGCACAGAATCGGCCCAAGTCGCTCACGAAGGCACGCACCTCGGATGTGTTTCCGTGACGTTCGCACACAAACACAGGCAGGCGTCTCGCTTTCGTCGCTGGGAGGGAGGTCCACAATCTTTCATCGTCTGCTCAACGACTTGCTCGCGCGCGACACCACGCCAACCTACTTTAGTCTAGTCTAGTTCGCCTCGTTGGTATGCCAGCGTATCAAATGTGTATTTGCTGCCATTTATAAAATCAAGTTGCTCTTGCCATTCATCTGTAGCTCTGTCTCTTTCTCTCTCTCTCTCTCGTTCGTCCCATCTTTGCTTATCCTGTACTCATCTTTCACACATACACAACATACGCACTTACATATAAGTAAACACTTAATCTCTTCCTGACGCCATTTTAGCAGCTATCATGTTAGCACACAGTGTTTAGGATATTCAGCTTTTCGTGTCTCGTCTTCTAAGACTTCTACTTACTGTTCTCGTTTGCGGTTGGACTCTTATGAGTCGCTTGCTTTGTATGAATGTATGAACGCCTCTGTTGTCCTGTGTCTCAATCCTGTGTCGGCTGCATGATGATGATAATGATTATCATACCGCTCGAGCTACCACCTAAGCGCGCACAAATAGTATGCTGTATTTCTGCTCGTTACTGCTGTTGCGGTTTCAGTATTACATCATCACCAAATATGTATCTCATTTTTCAACATTCTTGTCACATGATCGATCACCTTTCATTTCAATTAGAGTTGATTTTCTTCCCACGAACCACCATCCAGCAGCTTTGCTTGTTTGCCAACTGAGAAATGCCAACTTAGTATCTTGGAAAGCAATCACTTGTCATCGGAGAAAGCTGGCCCGTCGGTGTCGGTTGATCTGGTTCGTGGGCCGCAATCGAAGATCTTTATGTACATGTTTATCGCGCCATCAGAATTGTCTTGTTCAGGGTGATCTTCACATTCAATTCTACCTACAATAGTCCTAGTCGTTTCTGATTTTAGATCTGTTTGTACATCGGCGTCGACAGGTTTTCTCTGGCATCCACGCGCAATACGAAGGGTGCCATTATAGTACCCACCCTCATCCCCACTCCATCTGTTTATACTACACAGCACTAACATTTGTCTAACATGCCCCTAACGAGTTCTGCCATTACAGCCGAAATACCCTGAGTGTCAATACGGCCTTGCCACCTAACATCTTGCGTCTCACTTGCGTTATACTGTGTACATCCTATTTACACAGCTGCGTTTGCTTCCATGCTTTCCCTGCCTCTTTTCGTATGATTTTACTTTTTTCTTAAATAGACTACTCACTAACAGGTCGGCTTCACTACGCAGTAGACGTGTTTGTCTAAAAGGCGTTTGTGAGTTACATAAATTTAAGAGTCTACTTGGGCTGGCGGACTACAATTCCAGCTAAGTTTCTCAACAGGAGCAGCAGCAACTCTAGTGTAGCGGCTGCTGCATTCGTCACGCGCTCACTGTTTTCCGTCTGTCTCCATCTTTCATCAACGTCGTTGTTCCTCCATGTCGAATCTTTTCATCGATTCCTAGGCCCGTCCGTTCTAATAGTAGGTCGCTTACCACATCAGCAAAATTGTCGTACATCAAAATCTCCTTTTCAACTGATAACCTCGTGTACGATCTCGCCCCAAGAGTCCCAAGATCTCGACGTTTCTCTTGTTCTATCGCTTTCTTCATTCTGCCCGAGTATGTCAAATGTTAGCATTGCATTTTTTCATCCATACCCTATAACGCATACAATTTTGCGCAAACTTACGAATCTACACGGCCGGTCGGCAGTACAACGTTAAGGGCTATGTGTTTCTAATTCTACACTAACAGGCATGCATCGAGACAGCGCCGTTTTACCGGAACGCCTAAAATGTATGCTGCATACAAGTTGCGTTTCGACTATATATATATATATATAGGGGGGCAATCGCTACCACTACTACTGACTCTAGGAAAAGAATCGTTGAGTATCCGACATCGTTGATCGGGCGGACATACGCTAGAACGCCGTAAATAGCGTCGGCAGCTCTGTCGCTCTCCCGGGACGTAGAGCAAACGCGGCAGACAGACAGCAACCAACAAAACGAAGCTCCGTTGGCCATGGCAACTTCGGACAGCAACGCTGTATGCGAGTGCATATACATATGAACCGCCGCGTTTGTTGCAGCGATTGTAGCCTAATTGTAGCAGTTACCAATAGCATTCACCGAAATAGATACTTAGGTCGAAGGAGAACACACATACACGTCGGTGCTCTCTTTGGTGAGCGGCATGAAACCTTACTCTCAACGAACACAAACGATCTTGGTTTTTAGACATACATATAGCTATTGTAACAAAAAAGAATAACAGTAATACTAATCGCAGTGGAAACAAATTCCGCGCCAAGCTGAAATAACAATAAGAATAATGCGAATTATTCGGCGTGAAGTAAAGGGCCAGCCGCTAGAGCGGTGATTGATTGATTGTTTAGCTTCCTTTAACTATAGACGTTCCAGTTGCCAGTAATGTTAACGTGGTACCGACGTGGCGGCCGAGACAAAACCACTGCCCGACCGCCGTGTCAGTGATATGCCACTGCAACTAAACTAAGCAGAAACACACGCACATATTTCTAAACATATGCACCCGATATCTGTATAGCAAACGCATCATTGGCTAGCTCTGACTTGCTCCCAGCCTTCAACCAACTCTGAAGCCGGCCGATTGTTCGGAGACTAGATGGATAGGAGTCTACGAGTGTTGTCTACCCTCAGTCGTCGTAGGACCTAGCCACGCCACGCTCAGACCGAATAAATACAGCACGCCGACTGCTGCTTTAACCAGACTTGACATACGTCACAAAAACAGCAGGCGATCATTTCCACGTTTGTCTAAGCTTCGCACCTCTGCAAAAAGCAGTTAACTACTACGTTAACCAATAGCGCTTCAGTAGTGCTGTGCAGACTTTCGCTGAAATGCGCTTCGACATAAAGCGCTCTTTTTCTATTAATAGGAAAAAGGCCCTAAAACACATTCACTTTCCGTAAGGGCAAATTCAAAAGTGGCAACCCCTAACTTCTGGCTTGTGGAAACTACACTTCCTTCTTTCGCTTAAACAAAGAAATTGTTGTTTCTACTACTGCTGGTGCCGTGGCGTTGTTCTTTCAGCGTTGTTCGTGTAGTTTTGTTGTTGCTCGTGTGATGCTGGTGTTTACGGCCGGTGTGGTTCTTGCCTGCTCGTTGGTGAAAGTGCGCTGCTGCCAATGTTGTTGTTGTTGTGGTTGTATGTTGTTGTTCCATATATATATACATATATATATGTATATATATATATAAACACAACGTGTGTTGTGTTTGTTACAACTAGAATGTTCGCGTCCGCTGCAGTTATCGCTAACTACCCGTTGATGTTTTGTTGCTGCTGCTGCTGTCGTTCAGGTCGTCGCGCCGCTCTATCATCAACAGCATTATGAGCATGCACGTTGCGTTTAGAGTGGAGATCACTGACCGCCGGACCGGACTGTTGGTCACTCAGTCGGGGCTATTTTTTATGCTGTCATGCTACAAGTGTTGTTTGTTGTTAGTTTTGCTGCGTTGCCACTGCTACTGCTGCTGCCGCTGCCGTTACCATGCATCGGCACTACTACTACTGCTACTGCTATGATCATACTAGTAGTTACTGGAGGTTTTACGTTGCCGTGCATGCCCCCCCCCCCGCGTACGCCGCTACGGGAGTTCGTCGTGTGCTGCAAATGCCGCCAAAAAAATATTCATTTACGATGATGATGACCGTGCTGTGTTTGTTGAATGTCGTAGAAATATAACGCGCGCGTTCGTTCTCTCTCCGACCATTAAATCACTACGGTTTTCATTTTTTCCGTACCTTTCTCAATAACAACAGCATCAACAACAACAACAACAACAACAATAACACCACGCTCCACGAGCTATGCCATCCACACTACTCTCACACTACAATGCGAGCTACTTGTTTGTAGCAGCAGCGGTAGTAGTAGTACAAATACTAGTTGTAGTTGTAATAGTCGTAGTAGTAGTAGTAGTAGTAGCTAGCGGTTAATCGTGGTTAGTAACCGCTGTCGTTGTAGTACAGGTGGCTGCTGCAACATCTCGTCCGTATGACGTAACGGTGTCTCTGTCGGTGCTCCACGTGTTTGCGGCGGCGGCCGTCGTCGTCGTCAAGAAACGTGTTCTTTGTCGGCCATGGACGTGAACATCAACGCGTCTCTTTCTCTCTATCTCTCTCGCTCTCCCACCCTACCCCACCTCTCTGTCTCTCTGTCTCGAGTTTCGTTCATCCGAGTCACGTGTCCGCGTGCGCGTACCGCACTTAACACCGGACGAGTTCGATCGTTCACTTCACTTCACGGCGTGATTCGAACTACCACCACCAACAGTAGATGAGGTCTTTCCGCTTGTAACGCCGGCCGTCGTAGGGGTTCCACCGTTGCTGCCGTTGTTCCCTGGCGAAGTTGCCGTCGTCGTGGTCGTCGTCGTCATTGTTGTTGTCGTCGTCGAAGGCTGCAGTCCTGGTCGGGGGCCATAAGTAGCCTCATACACCTCGTTGATTGCCTTACACCAGCGCAGGGCGTAGCCTTCAGGATCTTCGAGGTTGTACGTTCGATTTGGCTGGGTTGGTCCAAACAAGCAAATCGCACACACACACACACCCGCCATGAAAGTATCGTTAGCGAAAGAACCATACCGATATTTAGATGCATATTGATGTATAACAAATACAATTTGTAGTAATTTAGCATAATCCATACGAAGGAAAATGCATTCCAATATATATATATATATATAGACATTGTCAGGATCATCATCGCAGGGGTGTCACACATATGATTACAACCTTTTGGAGTGCGTGTGTAGAAGTTAAAAAAATACTTACTGTGTGGACAAAGAAAGTTTTAAAGTTCTTTGGCTCCGGTGTTAGCGCTGGTGACCAGGGTATTTCTCCCTTCAAGACCATCTTCTCTGGATCAACATAGTAGAGATGGGGTCCTGTTGTCAACAGCAGCATCCGCCTTTAAATAACAAATAATATAAATACGAGTTGTCAGAGTTTGTGTTGTCGGTAGTTTATGTAGTTAATACAGCAAGCCTAGATAATTAATAAAAAACATCATAGAAGGCCTCATAGAGAAAAACATCATATATATATATATATATATATATATATATTGATCGACGTAGCAAGAGTATTCAATTTATTTGTAGTTAAATCCCTCCTCCACTCCTATGTGTCTATAGAGTAGCGTTTTTATGGCTTAGAGCTCAGCAATCAAATATCGTCAGTCGGCCTATGTGTTGCGAATATTGCCTAAAGCACACCTCCTTGGGAAAAGTCCTTTACGCTTGTCGACGAAGCCCTCCTTGAGTATGAGGTTGCCCTCGACAAATGAGTGCCATCGGCTTCGACAGCGCTGATCGCTCAGGCGCTGCTCGCGTTCCTCGTCTGTCATATCCATAATGCCACGAGCAGATGGAGGGCGACCAGACGCCGTTGTTTGTTTTGATACCTGGAACAAAATCGTGCAACAATGCAAACAATGACTACTACTACAACCAGAGAACGAGTACTGGCACTTGCACTAGTATTTTATAACAACAATTTCGACCGCAGAAATAGAAGCGAATTAAGTCGATTGGTGACACGAACAACGACAGACACAAAAACATTGACGATAATCCGAAATTTGAAGAGTAGCAGCAGTCAATGAAAGGTTAAATTTCGTAACCTGTCTCCCAGCACGTCGATAAGCATTAATAAGATCAATACCATGACACAAGCCCTGCATACAGCCCAAGTTGCCATATAACATTTCATACATCTGCGGTGAATTATCAAAGCAACGAAATAGAAAGAAAGACCTGACAGCTAAGAGTCTAGTCCAATCTCTCTATCCCATCCATCCAGGCGCTCCTTGTGTACAAAACATACCTTAAGGTCTTTTGCAAACGGGGTTAACGCTAAGCTAACCTGTTCAGCAGAGCCTGCCGAGGTGTCCTTCACTTTAATCTCTTGGACCCCGTCTCCAAGATGCAGCCCAAGTAGACGGCTCATCTGACTTTCGTCAAGTCCCGGAGCTGCTACGAGGTCCCAGTTGATCTCCTCCGAGGTTCCAGCCAAAAATGGCACGATCTGTTTTGATAGTAAATGAGAGTAAAATTGCAACACGTAGTGAGTATTTTAGAATTAAATCAATATACTTTGTACGTCAATTGTTACTTTGCTAGTCACAACTAAGTTTTGGCTAACAATGTCTTAAATACACAAGCATAGTAGACTTATATAACATGCAATAATTTAAAATATGATCATATTATGAAAAATTTTGCAAATATCCCAATATGTAACTATATAAGTGCCTTAGGAGTAAACTACTTTGTAGGAATTCCGAACAGGCCGGAAAATGCCATAAAAACGGGAGCAATCTTACTGAACTGTTAATAAAATAAAAAGAGTATTCTGAAGTTTCTACTGCTGACAAAACGGCACCTTATTACAATACATTTTAAAACGCCCGCGCACATTCTCCGTTAGCCGCTAGAGCCGTAGGCATGGCTCGGTGGCCTCGCGCATTGTTTTCAGAACTGCTGCATGAGGGTCGCATATAACAAGGCTTGCTCGGTGCGTGTTCGAAGTGAGTGGCACAGTGCCCGACCATAGAGAGCGTCAAGGTGTCGGTGACTGTTCCACCCCAGACAAGTGTCTTTTCTTCTCGAACGGCACGAGTGTCATGCCACGCCGGTGACCGTCTTTGCCCCACCGGAGTCCCGGAGGTGAAAGCATGGGAGACGACAGTCGGTTCTGCATGCTTACGCGGACGCAGGTGTCATCTAGTGTGACCGCTGGGGTGCGTAAGCCAAAATCCTACTAGCAGCCACCAGGAGGCGGGTCCGCTTGGTCGGGGTAGTGCATTATTTAAAAAGAAACTGGAACAGAGTTTCGTGGACCAGTTGAATTCACTTGCGCTGAGAAGAGAGGTCCTTGGGCATCTTGACCATCGCAGTTGCGGCTCATCCATTAGTGTCTGCCGGAGTATAACAAAATGCCCCCAAGCTTCCTCGTCCAGTAGTTCTTAGGTAATGGGTGAGGTGCCACCTCACATTAACCCCATGTACCGCCGCGGTGACGGCCGGACCAGCAAAAGCTACGACACTTCACCGCACACACGCCTAGATCTCAGCTTGATAGGGGCACAAGGGCTTGGAGTCTGGCCTGGATGGCAGCTGCCGGTTAAGTACACGCATATGAGTGTCCACCGTTATTTCGTTGAGTTTGTGAAGGATTTGCGAATCCTCTTTCTTGTTTGGAGGTTTCAAAATTCCTAATGCAAATACTGTACGAGCAGCTCGTGTGACTAATGTGGGACTCATGAGCCCAGTAAACCCATGTTCCTCCCCACCCCACAGGCTTGGTATTACTTTGGCATTACTACGAAACTATTCCTGCCGGTTTCTCTGTCAAGTCACATACATGTCAACAAGTGTTAAGGATACGTGGCCAAGAAGGGGAATCTGAGCGGAAAACTTCTGTGTGCGCCCACTCTGAGGAGCCTTTCTTCGTCGGCTACCAGGAGGTCATCCATCCCAAGGTGAGAGTTCGGAAGAAATATTTTGCACTTGCGGGTGCCCCTTACTGAACACCGGTAGCTGACTGTCTCACCCCTCTTCGCTAAAGACTTGCGATTGTTCGCGATAGGCCAGTTCTACGTAGTGAACTATTCGGGAACGTGATCGTGGACTACCCTGAGCAAATGGTCGCAATTAAAGGTACAAAACTCATAACGGAAGTCCCGTATCAAAAAGCAGCTGGTCGATGCTGAGCAGGCTAGGTTTTCAAACCCCATCGAGTGAGCTACAAGGGCCTTCTCGATGGTATGGCAGGTTTTTTCTGTAGGCAATCTTGGCGGCCAGTCAGCGGAAGTTGGATGACCAAGCAATGAGTCATATCAAATTTCCGTGATAGCTGTGAACAACAAGGGCCTTTTCTGCGCAGGGGGATTCCAATCAGAGAACTTCTAACCGCTGCCAGGGCTTGTGCAGGCTTCTGGTCTCGAGGTGCCTGGACCGCATCATGTTGAAGCTCGCCACGGAACTGGGTGGGAAAGGATCCAGAGTATCCTTTTTGGACGACATTGGAGACTTGCTGATGTCTCTTCCGCAGAGCAGCCATCGACGAAGTTCCCTACATGAGGGAGTCTTCTAACAGAGGGGTCTAGCCGTTTCTAAGATGTCCCCTCCGCCTGTTGCAATGCTGCTCGCCGGCTAGTGTCGCCCTCGTGAAAGGACGGGGCGCCTGCGGGGGCTCGCACGACCCTGGAGCCCAGAAAAGCGGTATTCGGGCCTGGCTCTTGAAGTAAACGGAAACCGATTGCTGCCAACCGAGCTATGGGCTGAGTTCCGGGCCGCCTCGTCGATGGATCGGCCACCACAGCACTACATAAGTAAACTATGTTATGGTCTTTAGAACACAAATACCTCTACTAAACGCACAAACGCGTAAGTGAAAATCTCAGTTATTTGCGTACATTCATTTGTACGCATTTATTTGCAGCCGTTTGCGGGGTCGAGTACCGCGTGAACTTCTGCATTGCGCGGCAGGACGTTGTATCCGTACCGTCGTTTGCTCCGCTCTACCCAACTATGCCCTGTATTATTCAGATCCTTCACTTCACAACTTGGCTTCACTGGTAGGAAGCTTCAAATCAAACTAACTCCTCTGTACGTAGACGCACAGCCACGCAACGCGAAACCGATATGATCATTGAGTTCCACTAATGTGTGCAACGTCTATACTCTTCACCGTACACAAACTGAGGAAGCGGGATTTCGCCGAGCTATATACACGCATGTCCATATCCTATTTGGTACCACGGCGGCAAAAAGTGATTAGTTCAGAAAAATGCTTTTGGTTTGAATAAGCCTTTAAACGTAAACGAACAGAACAACCTGTCGATTCTACTCAGACATGTCAAACAATTCCGTTTAGTCCTAGGTCTACATACATGCAAGCGCCCACATACACACAAATACGCAAAAAGGAATAAAACATCTGCATTTTGTGCACCTCTGGTGGCGATTGCAGATACAACTTTTCACAGTCAATGCCTGCATAGAAAGGATCCCGCTCCAAGTCCTCGATCGTAGCTCGCTCCTGTGAAAAAACAAACAAACAATTGAAAAATAAAGTGTTAGATTTACTATATAAAGCACCCAATGTAGTAAGTGGCCTTAGTCGAGATTGCTTAAAGTCGGCTTCTAGGCGTAATACAGCCATACCTGTATACTTTTCTTCTGGATAGAGGCATTGAACGCCAGGGTCATCAGACCCAGTCGTATGCATATAGCCCCCTTTTTAATCCAATTATTAAACCAGGCAACTAAACATACCTTCGGCTCTAGTTTTAGCAACGTATCCACCACTCTTCTGGCATCGTCGTCGAAATCTTCCGGGTAGGCGAAATCGCATTTTACAATGCTCTGAAATATGTGGAAATCCGACAAACCCCTGCAAATACAAATTGCAACATATATGCATATATTGCATAACATTAGAACAACAAAATCACCAGGAATACATATGCATATAGTGCATATACTTCGTTACACAACACGGTATAAAATTTAGAAATTATATAGATAAGATTCATGTATACACCTGTTACTTTTTGTAATGGATCTACGCTATATTGTAGCAGAGTGCTCATCGGCCAATTTTCAAGCAAAGGCTTTAATAACAGCTCATTAAACAACGGCTGCTTAGCAGAATAATCCAGCTGTTGTTGAACAAAGCTGCTACTGTTCTTATTCATGTGTTTCGGTTTTTGTTCACCACCCATTGTTGCTGCTCAAGGTGCTCGGTTGTTTATTCTGTTTTGTTCTGCGTTTCAATAAATCACGGCTACTGTTGCAGGGTTTACTTTGCTCATTGTTATTATTATTATTATTCATGACATCGCGAGTTTTTTTGTGAATTCAATGTATTTACTCTGCAGGTGCACAGATCAAATTGGCCCTAGATATTTTAAATTACTGATTGCCTTTGTTGTTGATGCTGGTGATGTTTTTGCTGCCGCGGCCGCTGTTAATGTTGCTATTGAAGGTGCTGTTATTCTTATTACGTTTGCTGCTGCCTATATACCTATTAATACTACAACTACTGTTGTTGTTGTTGTTGCTATGGTCGTTGTTGTTGTTTGGAGGTGGCTTTCCAGGCTAACTAGACGTTACCTGAAAGGCGGCAGTCCGGCAACCATCTGGTAGATGACACATCCAAGTGCCCACAAGTCCATGGCGGGTGACATCGGCCCATTGGTTAGCAGTTCCGGGCTCACGTATTGTGCGGTTCCTGGACAGGATAGACAAGAGGGGCATACAACAGTCATACAACAGTCACGTCTAGGTCGATTTCCAATGGAATCGATGCCACATACCTCCACGCATATATTTTACTGTTATCGAATAAGGTCTAAAGACATGCAGCTATAATTAAGCTGTAGCTCAATTCAACAGATGAACATAAACATCACCGTCACCATAGAAAGAAATGCAGGGCACCACACATCAACGTGTGGTGCCTAAGTGTAAAGCCTGGTGCTGAAACAATGACTGCCTTTACTACCACTAAAACTAAACCTTTTCGGGCTAGCTCTATCCAACATTAAACGTAAATGAAACCGCTCTCGCCCAATAAATACAAACGCACCGTGCAACGGGTTGGTGATTAAACCCGTGCACCCGTGTGTCTCCTCCGGTCGCGAGACGCACGCGAACGCACCCACCACGCCACCGGGCTTGACACTACCACTAGCACTACGGCTACCGTGTACAGATTAGTACAACATCTACTGCTGCTTCGTCAATGCTCATCATCGCCTCGACTCGTAAGAGAAACACATGATGTGCATGAAGACTCTACGCATGAGAGATCGGTCAGCGAGGTCAAGGAGCTCTACCTACCGACGAATGAGTTCCGCTTTTTGTGAGCCACTGCTCCCCGACCACCGGGATGATCGCCAGGCCCTCGGGCAGAGTCTGCCGTCGCGCCCCCTGTTTCCGGCCGAGGTCGCACCCGGAACGGTTGTGGGCCATCACCTGATTCACGCGCGCGTGCCGGCTGCAATCAGATCACATTGGAGCAGCTAAGTAAGTTCTTCGTCTGACTGAATGTATAATAATATACATATATATATATATATATATATATATATATATATATATAAATGTATAATAATATACATATATATATATATATATATATATATTCGGCAAATTCCAAGGTTTCTCAAGAGGGTTCTAGGCATAATCAAACCTATTCCTATGTTCCGAGTGCTGCTTACAGGATACTACTGTATGCTATAATTTTTGTCTTTACCTTTGAGCCACCATTAGTTTACTCATACAGGACTTCATTTGGGCTTTTTCCAGCACAGAATATAACAGTAGCAGGGCAATGCTCAACCCGATTTAACCATAAAATAAGAAGAAAAAGAAATTCTACTCGTAAAGTTCGATCGAACCCATAGAAATGCCTCCGTTTTTTTAGAAGCACCCGAAGCTACTACACTGCTATATAAGTGCTCTTGCGAATCTTGAATTAATATAATTCTTACAAAGCTGGTATTATTTTCGTACCCCTTTTTCTAAAGTGCTGCCGGAAGTTGTGGTTGTTGATGTTGTCGTTGTTGTTGCCGCTGTTGCTGTTGTTGTCGTCGTTGTCGCCGCTGTTGCTGTTGTTGTTGTCGTCGTTGTCGAGGCCGTGGTCGACGTAGTAGAGACGGGCTCTGGTAGGATTTGCGCACTGCCGAAGTCAGCGACCATGATGTGCATCCTCTCTGACATGAGGACATTTTCCGGCTTGATGTCACGATGCACGACGCCGGCCCGGTGTAGGTAGCGAAGTGCCGCCATCAGCTCGCCCGAATAGAAACGGGTACACTCCGCATTGAAGTTGCCGACTTTGTGGATGTACTTCAATAGGTCACCTGTACACAGCACAGCACACAGCAGACAGTAAGTAGTAAATAATGAGTGTGGCTAAATGTAAAACGTCCTGACTGGACGTCAGTGACACGGCTACATCATGACGGTAGAGTACTCAACAATAGTAGACATAGAGCAAGAGAGAGAGAGCGCGAGAGAGAGAGAGAGAGGATATCCCCCAAAAACCGTTCGCCCATGCATTAGCCCTGTTTTAGCCATTAGCAACTCAAACAATCGAAAAACTCAGTGAACAACGAGGGTGATGAATGCCATTTATAGGCAGGCATGCGTTTGATGAGGTCGCTCAGTCATCGGGCACAGCGATCACCCGAAGCATTATATCGCTTCTGCTCAGCTTTGCTACTACGTACACACCGTAAACAAATAAAAGCCGTCTACGATGTTAAAAGTAAACCAGGTATTAATGCATACTGTCTGCATACTGCACGTATGTTGTGGGACATGCAATTTCGCAAAGCTATGCGTCTTTATACTTTAACGAACATTGCAAAACACACGTAGATAGAACACGACAGCGAAATAAAGACAAGAGGGATACAAATAATACACGCAAACATACGATATACTACGTGCGATGCATCAATAGTGTCACTACAAACAGCACTCCCCCCCTCCCTCCTTCGCAATGGCAACGCGCAGGTCGTACACGAATGATCACACCCAAAGACCTGCTTGCAAAAGGCACTTATTGAACCAGTAGTAGTAGTAGTAGTAGTAGAAAGCGGCGCTCACTGACTCTGTCCTAATAACCATCCTAATCAATTAGGATGAATTCCTAATTATTATCACACTAATCCGTGTCCTAATAACCACACCACCCCACACCACAGCAGACCATCATCATCATCATAATCATCATATCATTATTGTGGCTATCACCTTGTTTTTGTCACCATAGTGTTATCAATCCGACCAAAAATACGAACCGTTCTTGGCGAATGTCATCACGAAGTACAGCCGCGTCTCGTCATGGAACGTGCAGTGGAGTCCGATGACGTGCGGATGAGGTCTCTGGCACAGCTCCGAAAGGATGTGGCGTTCGCGCAGGACCGCAGGCAGCTTCTTCTCCTTGATAATGTGCGCCTTGTCGCACACTTTGACTGTGTTGGTTGGTTGATTGATTGATTGAATGGTTGGTTGGTTGATTGATTGACGACGATCACCACAGTAGACCAGTCAGTATGCGGGCGTATTCAGTCGAAGTCGTTAGAAGTTAGCCGCACAAGTTGCCCAAGAACGGAAGAAACAGAAAACACAGCGTGCAACAATATACGTTAGTAACCACGAAACACTAACTCACAACATCAGCAGCAGCAAAATAATCATCGTCGTCGTCGTCATCGTCGTCCATATTGTGATGATGCGGCTATCGCCACAATATATCGTCATTACTTATGACGATAGTAAAGGCAGCGTACGAACGATAGCGAGTATAACAGCAACAACAACAATGACCACAGTAATCATCGAATTATTGATTGTATTGGGGACAAATGTTGTCTCAAATACTCTCAATAATTCACTTATTGCGGGTCTACTGTTTTCGTGTGCCATCTTTGACATTAATCATTAGTAACAATAGGACATTTTTGAGTGAGCACTTTAACTTTGCGAGCCAGCGCCAGGCTAAAACTAGTCTTGTTAATGGCCTTTTCTCTCTATTTAATAATAGAGGCGCCTTATTAATTTAAGGCGAGCACTGCGAGTGTGCAACATATT
The DNA here is from genome assembly GCA_003439945.1 of Dermanyssus gallinae. Lineage (NCBI taxonomy): Eukaryota > Metazoa > Arthropoda > Arachnida > Mesostigmata > Dermanyssidae > Dermanyssus > Dermanyssus gallinae. The sequence continues at coordinate 28,166 of QVRM01006928.1, forward strand.
GTAAATGATAATAAATCATCGCAATATTTATATATATATATATGCTAATTACGTTAATCAGCATTTACAACGTATTGATAACGGTTTTTTATTCAGCTACATTTGCTCGCTAAAATTATATCGCTTAGAATATAATTTTAATACAATCAATTTAATACAATGCTGTGTCGCACACAATGTCGTGTTACGACGCTTATCGTATTAGTAACAAGCGTTCCTCTTCGGAATTCTCAACAGACCGGTCATCATGCAATGCATCCCACCTCACACCAAACTATTTTCCCTTTTCTCACTTTCACAAACGAGGGACAGAATGAGTACTCTGAGAGAGAGAGAGAGAGAGCTGTGCAATGGAGAACGGGCTTCGGGCCTTAAATTTGCCTTAACAATCACGCTTAAGAAATGCACAGGTGGATTTACTATTCGCTTGACATGTATACCTAAATACACTTGACACTTTTCATATTAAAGGCATATTTTAAGTGGCACCATAAGCGGAAAAGTTGAGGTATTTAGGGTATGCTACAAGACAAATAGGCAAAGAGTTGGTAACAAGCTGTTGCTAGAGATCCCTTTGATTGTTAATTACTCATTCACTGTTTGAGATATCTATGCTCCGCTTTTGTTGTTTTCTTTTCTCAAAATGGCCGAGCATAGGCTATTGGAGTGAGTGGAATTATGACCATCTTTCGGCCCCAGCGACCAGCGACCAGAACCAATAACATGTCCTTCCACAGTATGTGATATAGCCGGATCGGATAGTGTTCACAATCGATTTCGTTACCATGCCTACCATGTTACTCTCCGAAAACGCTGTCGCTGCGTTTCGATATTTGCTTTCGTCATCCACTTAAAGTCACTTGTTCTTTTCGCTTGCGACACAACGTCATTGTTGACCGAGGACGGTCGTTGATCGCCAAGATTCGGCACGTATAAATCCGCCGACTACTAAAGACATTCTCACTTACAGGTGGGATATATATATATATATACTATATATATATATATATTGTGCTATATATAATATATATAATACACATATATGTATATTTGTGTCTATTCTCAATACAGAGCACTTAGCGCAGTGGGCATGCAGAGCAGTAGGAACGCTGCATTCATATTGGTCACAGCGTCTGCGATGCCGAAGTGATGAGCCAAAACCAACAGTCGAATCATATTCCGCCCAATTATAATTAGCTACGCGGAAATTTCGAGAAAAATTGGTGAAAGACCTCGTCCCGTTAGCAATCTGATAATCATCATCATCATCGTCGTTCGACAGTCATGAAATCAACAGCATCATCATCATCATACTAATAGAAATAACAGTTAACATCACCGTGTCGTAATCTGCTCTGTTGTCGTTGTAGTTGTTGTCGTCGTCGTCGTCAATAGTATGTTCCGCCCGCGGATGCTACCCGCCTGTCGCCCCATGTGTGTCCTTGCTGAGGTGCGAACGTACGTTACGCCGGCTCGGCGTCCTCCAAAAGTTTACGGCCTGTTTTCGAAAGAAAACTTCTAGCACACCGACCCGATTAACCTTGCCATTGAAATCTTCATATAACATCTCCCACCCTCTCTCTCTTTCTCTCTCTCTTGTCTCCCTTTCTTCTGACTGCTGTTCTCTCCCGACACAGAACAACTTGAACACGCACGTGGATCTACAGTGCGTTTATATCTTGGTCTTATTCTTTGCTCTTTTAATTCGTCTATCTTATCATATATATATATATATCACCGCTCTCTCTCTCTCGTCCTTTCTGAACTCCTTCGGTTTTCCGTTCTCCTCGTTTGTTCTATGTCGAACTCTGTGCTCCTTTTTTTGACGTCTCAGATCTAAACGTCATATTCGTCGTCATCATCATCGTCGTCGTCATCGTCGCTCCAACATCGACCGATTGGACAGTTTCCACATTGGATCGGACAGTTTCCATATTGGATTGGCCATTTTCGGCCTTTCGTGTCCACGTAAGCCGCCCCGCCGCAGCACACGCATGTGGGCTGCTATCTATCTACCTGCCTATCGATCTGTCTCTCTCTATCTGGAAATGTTGTATCGGAACAAGGAAGGACAATGTTGTTGTCTTCTTGAGTCGGAATCAATGAGAATGATTGATCTGTGTTGAATCTGTTCTCCCCCCCCCCCCGTCCTCCCCCCGTGTGCCCCCGTGTGCGTGCCGTGGTGGTGGCAGGCGCGACCACGCTGTGGAAAACAACAGCGGCGCAAACACAACGTCTCTACGCAACATCCTCCATCATCGCGATAGAAAACACGTCTCCGTATAGACCGAAAACAATAACAACAGCAACAACCGACAACAACAAAAACAGTAGCAACAACAACAACAACAGCGACAATAACAACAACAACAACCGGCAGCGACACAACATCAGCAACCGCAACAACAACAGCAGCAACCGCAACAACAACAACAGCAACAACAACCGAAAGCGACAACAACAGCAACAACAACAACATCAACAACAACAACATCAACAACAACAGCGACAACAACATCAACAACAACAGCAGCAACAACGACAAGCCGGTTATCGCTGGTAGCCGGTCAAACGGCCATGCAGTACCACTGAGAGAGCAGCTGTTTCTCCTGCTGCTGCTGCTCCCGCCGCTGCTGCGCGTCGCCCTCATCCATGATCAGCAATCAATTGTTGTTGTTGTTGTTGTTAGTCAACAGTAGCGGGCCTATGTTGGCCGGCCGGTTGTCGGTCGGGGAGCCTACAGTCGCCTGGTCGTTGTCGACGTCGACGGATCGTGATGTTTGTGATGGACATCATCATCAGCAGCAGCAGCAGTATCGTCGTCATCACCACCACCATCATCATGATGAGATGATGCGAATGATGTCGATGCTTCTGCCGATGATCAGTCATTCCGTGACGCGACGATGACGCGAATCATGCCGATGATGACGATGACGACGACGACGACCACGACAACCACGACAGCGGTGATGACGTCAACGAGGTCCTTTTGCTTGACCTATCCTATCCTATCTACTATCACAGCAGCTCCAGCCGCCGTCACCGCAGCAGCAGCAGCGGCGGGGCAGCGGCAGGATGTTGTCTTATACCATGCATCGGTACTACCACTACGGCATGATCTCAACGAGAACAACTATGATGCCATCAATGAAAATGGTGATGATGACGATGACGATGATGATGATGATGATGATGGTGGTGGTGGTGGTGGTTGTGCTGGTGATTTCCTTGACGCAAGCACGATGACGACAAACAAAAGGACAACAGGAGCTGCAAATGACGTCATCGACCATCAACGACGACGACGAGACAGACAGCGACCCAGAGCTTTCCGTCATTGCGCTCGCCGCGATCTACGTTCCCCCGTCATCTTTAACAGCCACAGCAGCAGCAGCAGCTGATCAACCGTTAACTATCTAACGAATTCGATCTCAGTCATCAGCAGTTGTCCGTTATGTTCCGACATATATATATATAATATGTATTATATATGCATATATATATATATATATATATGTATAAATCTGGCTGGACAGAATGTTACTGGAATTCTCAGGAACACGACGGTGTGCTTAGTTTCTGTCTAGGAGAACTGGTTGTCTCGCAACAGCACATTTTAGGCTCCTATGTCGGGCAAAAACACTAGTGTCACAAATTGCAGTCATTTAACCCTCATTCCGAACAAGACTTCTCAGAGACCATGTTCTATTTGAAAAAATATTTACTTTGACGAACTCTACAATTTCTTACTACGATGAAAAACTTTTTCAAACACCCTGTATATATATATATATATGCAAGATGTGTTTTTGAAATGCCCGCCACGACTCCGCTATGCTTACAACAACACAGAGATATTCATGTGAGCGAGCAAAAACCCGTGCAATCTTGGACTTAGCTTCGTAGTAAAGTAATCTCACTCGTTGTTTTTTATATGCGAATTCTGTCAAAATGAAGAGCGAAAATTGCCAGTTGCAGGCGTCAATTTTGTATGAGTTCAAAAAAGACTTTACTGCTGCTGCTGCTGCGGAAACTGTTCAAAATATTTGGAGCGTATTCGGCGAGATTAGCATTTCAACGACTTCGTGGTACAGTAATGGGTTCGCCAAGTTTCATTCCGGCAACGAAGTTGAACCAGAGAGTGCCTCATGATTTGAGCGAGCGCAACCGAGTAGAGAGTCTAGCGAAAAGTGTCTTCGTGGCTTACAGACACAATGAGTTAGTGTGTTCATAGGCCGAGAAGAGACTAACCCATTCGAGCAAGATTTTGCTCTGTGTTTGTTGAGATCGTCAAGGGCATCGTCCACCACAAGTTTTTTGCTAGTGGCAAATTTTTGTTTCCCTCCAAAGGAAGAAATATAGCCTCGTGAATAGACAGGACGTTACCTTCCACCAAGACACGACCGCAAGAACACGTTTGAGTTTATTCTTACTCTCTAAGCTTCGATAGAGAATGTTTGCGGATCTTACCGTACTTAACGAATATCGAACCGTTGGACTACAACCACTCATTTAGATGTCCTGCAGAACGATCTACAGAGGAAGAAATTCACTTCACCAGAAGCAATAAAAGCAGACGTCGAAATATTCCTCGGAATGCAGAAACCAGACATATTTGCCACGGGTATCGACAGTCCAGTCCAGAGATGAGAAAAGGTTCTGGCCAACAGTAGATAGTACTTTGAAAAGATTAAAATCAGTTACCTCTTTCGTCTTTTTAAGTGATTGATTTTTTTATTGATAAGCAATCACGGGAGCAATCTTAGGGTTTTTGTTTAATGTTTGCTTGCAGCAATTCTTAGCAGATGATCGAAGGCCTTTTACCATAGTCTATATTATTACTAGAATTTCTTTCGATTATTGTATGCAGTTGTTGTTCTGCGCGCTCACAGCACATTGTCAACATTTTCGCCTGCTGCATAGCCAAACGGCTGTAACGATCTAACAACACTCACTAGAGGCTAACCTGAATCTTACAGGAGAGAGCGCTGGGGCGTCCTTCTTTCACGTCATCGGATTTTACTGTTGAAGTGTTGGCCGGAGGCGAGACAACACAACACTTACATTGGATGGCATACCAAAGAGAGGGATAGACTGATTCGCACAGTCTCCTAGATAATAATGATAATAATAATAATAATAATAATAATAATAATAATAATAATAATAATAATAATAATAATAATAATAATAATAATAATAATAATAATAATAATAATAATAATAATAATAATAATAATAATAATAATAATAATAATAATA
>QVRM01006929.1:0-42646 GCA_003439945.1 Dermanyssus gallinae
GGTTATACTGATAGTGTGCACACTCTATTCAAGTTTATTCGAAATGTATTCACTCATATAACAACGAAACTGTATATTCGTTGTTCAGTAGACACTATGAGTATCTACGACAGTAGACAACTATAAACCCTTATGCAACAATTTAAATCTAGTATACAGCCTGAGACAGTATAGTTCTAGGGATTTCTTGAAAACATGATTAGTCTACACTGTGCGTACGACGTCCTAATGAGTTAATGGCCGCTAGCGTAAGGTCACGGCCCAGCAAGTATATCGCAGTCTACTTAGTTGAGAAAAAAAAAATAAAAATAGTGCTTCCTATTGATTTGTCAAATACTTTAGAGCGAAGCGCTAATATGCATGATGTATTAAGTTCAACTATTTAATTTAATTTTGAAAATTAGATCAAATAGAAAAAAAACATGATACTGGCGTTGTTTATTAAGGTTTTGGGCCAAAGCTACATCTTCTAAACGTTTTTACTTATTGCAGATATGCCCACACCTAGGGTGACTGTATTTCTCTGCTTACAATGTGGAAGTACTCGAAATAGCTGAACTGGAGATATATGTGCCATACTAGACTAATAGGCTGATAGACGAATTGTCCGCGTCTTATCTTGTGAGCAATGAAGAAGTGTTGTCGGACTACTTGGAGGAACACAAGATGACCGAAAACCAATAAATACGAGCCGACGTATCAAGTCTGAAGCCCTAGATATGGATAGGCGACCAGTGTGGCTCTTCAGACTTGTGCCTTCTACTTTTGAAGATATACTTTATCCTTTTACTTAAATATTTACTTTAGCACCGGATACATCTCTGCATAATCTACAGTTGCAACGAGACCGTTGTGGACAACTGAAGGTCGAGAAAAACCGGCCTGGCGCATTTACCGCAAAAGGATCATTTAAAGGGCCATTGGCTCGGGTAGGAAGTGGCGCCTCCTAGAGAGAAGAATATTTAATATAAGCGCAAATAGCAGAATATTCGTTGTAAAGTTCCAGCGCATTTATTTAGTGACTTTTGTTTATCTCTTACATACATCTTACGTGGTGTAGTTATATGCGTCTTGGCGATATAACCCAGCCTTTGCAAACGTCGCCCACTAATTGCTAAAATTGACCATAAGGCAAAGGCGTAAGCCGGTATAATAACTATGGTTATCTCTATCGCACATAGCTAACCACCACATGTCGTTCGCAATATTGACAGCAAAGGCAGGTGCAAAGTACGTCCTTGTTAATGTGCGTATGTTTAACGTCTATCATCGTTAAAGCGGTTTAGTATGCAAGGGAGTAGTTTTTTTATGCGTGGTCCTCTCACGCAGCGGACTGTGTGCCTATCTGGCCACAAGTTATTCTATTTCGCCAAATGCATGCTTGTAAAAATTAAGACGAGGTAACATCAATATGGCCCATGGAGTGGACGCTAAGGACGAGCTCTCCTGACAGTCTCTTTGACCACCTTCGCGGGACATGATCGCATCAAAGTGGGCAATACCTTCTTTTCGGGTCGCCGCTAAAGTCATCATATGGGTGACGACCTCGTTGACTAGTCGGCCTCGCCACAGCGGCCGCCCTCGCGTCCCGCGCTTTCCGAAGGGCTCACAATGCAGAACAGTGCGCTCTACATCATCCGGTTCGCATAGTAGCAGGAGTCGACTTGGTCCTTTGTTATCTTAACCATTATACGTCCGGAATTGGCCGTGGTCCGTTCAGCACCTGGGCGCATATAAGTATAGCCTGCGGCCGTGGTCTGCAGTCGTACCATTGCCGTAAGGTCCGGGATCAGACTTTTGGTCCTAGGCGACCCTTGGTGACTCCCCAGGAGCTGCTGCCTTCAACCCATTCTTTCTGCCAAGAGTCCAAAGTAGCTAATCTAGCCGTGTGGGGTTAGATCACCGTCTAGCGCTCGTTCTGCTCGCTCCCCGGCCAGTAAATCCCGTGGCAGCATCTTAGACCACGAAAGTAGTGCCTCAGTTGACACGTACGGAATACGCGGCAGACCCCTTATGGCAACCGGCCGTTGCGCCGACCTCAGCTTCCTTCCTTGGCCGCATGCATGCCGTCCTAAGTGCCCTGTCTAACCCATGCCGGTGCTCCGTAAAGGGCGAACGGATTTCTGCAGCAGTTGCCAAAAGGCGGCGCTTTTCTTCTCCAACGTTCTCCGACTCTTGGCATCAGGCGCGCCAGATTGCTGGCCACCTTTTTGGGCCTTTGCTGACCACGTGCTGTATGTGCGCTGCGCCAGCCAGTCCCTTGTCGAGTATCACCCCGAGGTACTTTGCCCCTTTTTGCAAAAACAATTGGGTTGACCTGCTACTTCGACCTGTATGCTTTTGGCCATTTTCTGCCTGTTAGGTACAGCGCCTCAGTCTTGTGCGGTGCCAGTTTTAAAAAATGGTCTTTCATCCAGTCTGTGACCATCAGCAAGGGCTCATTGGCGGCTGACTCTAGTGCTCCCCGTACTACGGGCCGTGACCAGAAGGGCCAAGTCGTTGGCATAACCGACCATCTCGACACCCCTAGGCAGACCCTGCAGCTCGAGAACCCCGTCATAGGCGAGGTTCCAAAGGACCGGTCCCAGAACGAATGCTTGCGGGACCCCTGCAGTAACTGCGTAGCTCTGATCGCCGGCCAGCAGGCCTCTCTCCGACAGGTACGATGCTATAATTCGACGAAGGTAGGGCGAGATGCCCTTGCGCTCCATTGCTTGCATTGCCACTTTCCAGCTCATCGAGTTAAAGGCGTTCTTGACGTCTAGGAGAATGAGCAGCACAAAGTCCCGTGTTTTGGGGGTCTTCGTTAGCTGCTCACCTGCCCGTCTCAGTACTCTTGCCAGGGCGTCAAACGTGGACCGTCCCGTCCGAAAGCCATACTGTGCTTCTGATAGAGCTCCTTTGGCTTCGATCTCGGCGTTAAGCCGGTCCACCAGCTTGTTCTCTAAGATATTACCCATAGTGTCGAGAAGACATATGGGACGGTAAATAGGCCCTCCTGCAGGGGCATTCCCTCCCCCTTTCGGGATCAGGACCAGGTTAGCCTTCTTCCACAGCCTCGGAAAACGCCCCTCTCTGAGAAGTCGGTTGGCCTGAAATCACAATTAAAAAAATGTATTAAAAAAATATCTCACTCCTATACGAAGCATTTCCACCCTGTATATATATAAATATGAATGTAAATATATATATATATATATATATATATATATATATATAGGTAAATATATATATATATACTATATCTATATATATATATTATAATATATATAAATATATATCTATATATAATATATATACTATATATATTGATTATGATAGATTGATGATGATAGTTTGTTTTTGTATAATACAATTTAAACCTTATTTAAAGGCCAGTCACGTTACACATAACGTTAAATGTAATGAAATATAGATCATTATTTTTGTCACTATATGGCATTTCCATGATCTAAAACAATGCGGCCGTTTTTTAGAATATTTTATTGCATGTCGGTCGGTGATTCGATCTCACTCAAAGAAAACAATTCCCTGAGGAAGCATAAATCAGAGGCAGCGCGCGAGCCGACACGGGTGAGACTCAGTCTAATCACGAGAAAGGCCTTACGGCAAAATACAAATACAGTTTGCACTTTAAGCTGTACGGTCTATGTTACTTAGAACAGTGGCTTTCTGTTCAAAATACCGTGACTTTATTAGGTTGTAGCAAAAAGATTGGAACGAAAACAACTAATGCATACGTATCCACACAAATCATTTATGCTGCTAATGAAGCGTTGTACATGATTTCTGATGCCCAACTGTTGTGGCTACAGCAGATTCCAGAATTAGGAATTGCTGTTTGTATACGTTTAATTTTCATTCATTGGTTTATTTTTTTAACCCAATATTGAATAAATATATGAAAATTGCACACGATATCGTAAAACTGGTACATCTTGTTAGTCCTTGATAATTCAGCTATATAGTCTATAGAAAGGGCAGCTGGACGACTCGCCCCCATGGTATATGAATGACCAGTTTTGCATATTCTCTTGGCCATACTTTCTTAACTTTTAGCGGCAAATCTCCTCATAATATTGCAAGTAACCGAGGGATTGAGCCATCGACCTAGACCACACCAGCTGACTCTCTAGCCTTACCAGTGAGGCATACACCCTTGTTAAGGCGTACTACGTTCTGCTTTAGTATGTCTGCCAACAGTTTGAACATTGTGCCACTGCCCTCTTCTCGGCTAACAATTGGACCATGGAATCCATGATTTCGGCGCAGTCTGGACTCCACAATAATTTTGGGATCACTCACAGGGTTGTTTTCTCTCAAGCGTTCGGAATGACTTCCGTATTTCTTTTCTAGTTCAGACGCCCCTCACCATATGGGACATTTCTTTTTTCAGTACCTGACTACGGGGTTCAAAAACCTTTGCAAATTTTTAGGTGTGATATGTATCCTATTGTCAGTTTATCTGCTACTACCGGGCATTGTTTTCTCGCTTGCCTCATCCACTTATAGGGAATTTCGGTTGCTTTGCGAAGCAACCTTTTTCGTATTGTAGGCATGTTCCTGACATGATTGGGCTATGTGCTTTAATGAGTCTTGCCGCCTGAACGTCACATATTTCAATTTCAAGCCGGCCTTCAAATGTGTAACACATTAAAAGCTCATTGACGCCTCTCCCTACTGTCGGCGTTGAATCTCAACTCATTAACTGAATTGCGACGTTCCGGTGTGAGATTTCGTGCAAGTGCGATATATGGATGTGCCTAGGGAAGTTTACTTGGTTGGGTGATGCATATTATCTACACAGATTCAATATCTTAAGTCGAACCATCATAGTCTCGACCCGGCCGCCGTAGCGTACGGACGTGTTTTGTGAGTGCCTCATGATAAAGGGTGATAGTGGGAGCCTGTCGCATCTGCGGCAAACGCAACCACTACTCCCGACACCTCAGGTCAGCACCAAGTTCCAGACTACTCATCTACGACAGCAGCGACTACACGGGTGAGAAATTTCCAACTTCATACTGTCTAATACTTAGTGTAACAGACGGCAATTCGAACGGCGTTACGTGCAGACTCGAAGCGCCGCCACGTACAATTTTGTAACACCGCCGCATGCAGCAACTCGAACGGCGCCACGTGCGCGATAACTCGAGAGCGGAAGCGCGCCAAAAACTTAAACGTTGCGAAACGACTCCAAGTCGACAGATTAGCAAGTGCGGGTAATACACGCTCATTCGCTAACTGAAGGACGGGAGTAGCTGAGCACAGACTCGGCGACTCAAGACTTAAGCCCGGCAGGTCTCAGTCTTGCCACCCCCTCTGGCGGCAGCCCGACAGGGCCCTCAGCTACTCAAGAGTTACATGACGAGGAACTCTCTAGCATGCTTGAGGAAGCATGGAGACCTGCGTCACAATTCAGTAGACGCAACTCTCGCGCTCTGAATCGACAAGCAAGCCTCCAGACAAAACAGACTCAGGAACAGCCGCCTCTACCAGTAGCAAAGCCTGAGGAAGCAAAACTCCCAGACGAAGCTATGGACACTCAGTGCGAGCCTAGATCTGCCTCCTTTAAGAGAAAACCTAGCTACACTCCTGAATCAGAGAAGAAAACCCACGCGCCTACTAGTCCTGAGCAAAAAGAGTCTTCTTCGCCTAGCTATGTAAACGAAAAAGACCTACAGTTCCTACTGACGTCAGTGCCCGACATAGAAAAACTAGTCAGCAAACACCGAACTACGCACCTGCAAATCTCTAAAGCAGTGCAAACTATGGGCCTAAATGTACGTGAAATCTGCCGTAGAGCGCTTGACGTAGGTTTCACTCCCGCCAGAACAAAGGGTCAGTCCGTCGAAATAAATACCGACCCACTCCCAGAGCTTGCACCTCTCCCGCCGCCAGAGGAATTTATAGCTGCAGAGATACAAGGCCTTCTCGTTAAAAAGGAACTAACCGTCGAACAATATGCAGACCTCATGCAAAGGGAGTGGCCGGCGCGCACTTATACTACCACCAGCCTCAGTAAAGCAAGTATTTCAGCTGACAAGGCCCCAGCAAGAGCCTTACTGCTTTCACAAAAGTCCGACAAAGACGAACGCCTTATAAACCGACTACCGCCACAGTTCCCTGGACTGCAGGATGCATTGCCGCACCTTAAGGAAGGGAAGACTATTTTCCTGCAAAATCGGGCATCCTAACAATCGAGGGAGTTGAAAACACTCCAGCTCCAACACGAGCACTCTACGCACGGATGATCCCGCATGCTGAAGAAAACGAAAACGATTTCTCTTTGCAAGTCCTAAGAGAGGCAGCAACCAGTCTCTGCGGCTTCCTTGGGACTAGAGACGTCCAGGCAGCGGCAGTGGCCATCCCGGCAACAGCCGATATTACTCTGTTGAGAAAAGTATTAGAGCAAGCCCTAGCGAAACATCCAGGAATGACCCTGGAAATCCGAGTTAAAGGCCGGAAAATAGAAGAGGCTCACGACAAAAAGAAGAGAAAGAAGCCTGACTCTACCTTTGCAGTTGTCGTGAAGTCAGATCCTATGCTGAAGCCCTACGTGCACTCAGGAACAACATTGACCCAGCGACAGCTGGAGTGGACGTTAAAAGAGCCTTAAGAACAGCTACAGGCGAAATCCGACTGATCGTGCAAGGTACTACTCCCGACGCCACTGGCAGATTTCTTCAGCACATAATGGAGAAGGCGTCTCTGGAAGCGACAGCCCAAGCGGTCTCACAGACCAAGGCTATGATATTCCGGGACCTAGATGAGTCCATCGAGCCGAAAGACAAGCTTAAAGCGCTTACCAAGAACGGAGCACCGGAAATGGCTTTTACCTTAAGCCCGCTGAAGAAAACCCAGGCGGGCGACTTCTCGTGCATTGTTAAAATGCCACCAGAGGAAGCCCAAAGATTGCTACGTCAAAGACATATACACCTTGGTTGGACTCGGTGCCGCATAGACGAAATGATCTCGGTACCGCTCACTGTGCCTGAGCTTTAACCACACGGCCAGGGACTGTACCGCAGCCCGACCAACCCAACCTCGCTGCTTCGAATGCGGAGGACAAGGACACGTCGCAAATAGCTGCACGGCCAATAGTAGGTGCTACGTATGCAACGTAGATAGACACTACGCTACTACAACGCAATGCCCAGCATATAGACAACGGGTTACAAACCTCCGAGTAAGCCACAATCAAAATGACCAGCAAAATTAAAATACTGCAAATCAACCTCCGTAGAGCCCCCAGAGCATACGATCTGGCGTCCCAATTCGCAACCGAAAACGACATAGAAATCTTACTTCTCTCCGAGACCCCTACCACACAGCTTTCTCAACCCGGGCCCCACGATGGTAACAAATCCGCTTCGATCCAAGTATTTCCTACAAGATACTCGCCCATGTCAGTGGGACAGGTGACCCACTTCTCCTTTATTACCACTTACGACTTCGCAATCTACTTAGTCTATATCTCTCTGAACTCCACCCTACAGGAATACGAGGACTTCCTTGAAGAACTGGACCTCAGCATGAGCGTTCGCGGTCACCGAAAGGCGATTGTGGAAGGGGACTTTAATGCGGCCCACAGTCTGTGGGGAAGCAGGTTCTCATCAAGGAAGGGATAGATCCTGCTAGAATGGGCAACTCGGGCGGATCTACAACTCATGAACACCCAGGGATACACCTTTGATAATGGCAGGCACAAATCAACATTAGACCTGACATTTGCATCAAAGGGACTATCGCACCGAGTAACCGACTGGAGGATTCACGAGGAAGCAGAAACTCTATCCGACCATCTCTACGTAACCTTCTCTGTCAATCTAATTTCTTTCCAGCTTAATCCTCCTACACAACTGCAACGCTTTTTCAGGCTAAATTATACCCGCCTGCAGCAAGCATTAAGAAGAAAAGTACATAACCTCACTGAATGTTCGGCAGCAGAAATCTCTGCACTACTAGAGGAAGCCTGCCGAGAGTCCAGCTCCCGCCCACACCCTAAGATAGCCAATCGTCCACCGTGCTACTGGTGGAATAATCGGATTGCCGAAAAGCGAAGGGCCTGCCACCGCATACGGCGAGTATGCACGCGCCGCAGAGCAAGCGCAGAGCAAGGCACCGACGAGAACTCTTCTACGTATGGGAAAAGTACAAAGAAGCACGAAGAGATTTACATAAGGCCTTTGAGATTAGTAAAAAAGACCACTGGATCTCTCTGGGTGAGGAGGTCGAGGGAAACCCTTGGGGCAAAGGATACATGATTGTGCGAAAAAAAATGCGCCACGCACAGCCGCCTTTACCTGTAAAAGTGGCGCGACCGATTGTAAATGCGCTCTTTCCACAAAGACCATTGCCGGAGTCGGTACTCTTTGAAGAAACCTCAGATCTTTTCCTCGAGCCAATCTCAATTCAAGAGATCAGAATTGTGGCCGAACGCATACGACCAGGGAAAGCGCCGGGCCCAGATGCTGTCCCCCCTCAAGCAGTACGCGTACTCCTAAAGAACCATCCAAAGGTATTCAAACGCATGATGGACACAATTCTCACCAGCGGAGAATACCCAAAGCCTTGGAAAACGGCACGCTTATCCGTTTTGCGGCACACCTTATCCCGAAACCCGGGAAGCCACAAGGACTAGTTACAGAATTAGAAGACAAGAAGGCGCTGTTAGAAAACCAGCATGGTTTCCGCGCCGGGCACTCCACACACTCGGCTATCAGCAAAGTTCTAAACATAGCTGAAACACAAAGAAATTCACCTATCGCAAACCGGGCGCACTGCCTGGCCGTCCTTATTGGTGTCAAAAACGTCCGTTTTGAGCGCTGTGAGTGCTTGTAGGGTTATGATTTTGATGTATTTGGCGTGAACGGTAATAAAGAACTACATTTTTGGCGAATTCTCTTCTAAGCGACCATGGGGCGTTTTCTGACCGGCTTTGCATATTCTTCAGATGGAGCAGAATTTTATCACGAACACGAACGTTTGCTTAGTTTCTTCTAGGGGGACTGGTTGTCTCGCAACAGCATATTATGTGCTCCTATGTCGGACAAAAACACCACTGTCACAAATTGTAGTAATTTCACTCTCACTCCGAAACAAGACGTCTTAGAGACCATGTTCTATCGGAAAAAATATTTGCTTTAACGAGCTCTACAATTCTATGCATCGCATTAAAACCTTACTGTTACACCCCGTATATATACAAGGCGAGCATTGCCGAGTGTGCAAACGTATTGTAAATGTTTAATAAATCATCACAATATTTTCTATATATATATATATATTTGTCTACTGACCTATCTCCCCATACTCTGGCATTAAGTTTATTCGTCAATCGCCGTTCTGAAACGGTGTAGGAGACTCAAGCGAAAGCCTAATTCCGGACGTCTAGTTTTGTCGCGTGTTTATGGAGCATGTGCAACTATTTGACCGTTTCTGCACCAGCTCTTTTTAGAAGCCTATAGAGCCGCCAAACAAATGCAAGAGCACTTGGGCTACAAGCCGATGGAAAGAACCTGAATCAAACATTCGAATATCGATAGAGTCTACCAGAAATACAGTGTTGTCCTGCATGCAGACGAAAATTGTCGCAACAAGCAAGGCATTTACAAAAGTCACGTCATGGACAAGCCAATCTGGAAGCTCACAACAGTTCACCGGCCATGTTGTCTCTGTGCCGTTATCTTTGGAAAGATACTTTGCTCTCTGGTCAGCTTGCGTGACGCGTAGTGCGTCTTGGCTGTTACAGGATCCACGTGTGCTCACGTACATCTGACGTCTCTGTCAAACATTACACCCGGGTATTTGTTTGCTCTGCTTGTTTACCTGACCGTTCACACGAATACCCAGTTTCCGGCAGTGCTGTCTTCCACTACGCAAGAGCGCTTTGTGTTTTCCGGTGCTAACCTTAGATGGTGGAAGACTTCAACCACCGGTTGACTCTCGCCAAGCTATCATCTGCTCGGATCTCCAACAGGTCCACATCCTTTGCGGTGTCAAAGCCTGACAGGTCGTCGGTATGGCGACGAACCCAACCCTGCAAGGCCTGTTCATTTTTAGCACGCTGTCGTACGCTAGTGTGCGATGCTAAACGCATTGTTTGCGTCTAGAAATACCAGGAAGCAAATATTACAGGTTCTGGGGCTTTTCTGTCTCTCGTCCTCGGTTTAGCGAGTATATGTCTGATGGCCTGGAACGTTAGCCTCCCTTCACGGAACCAGTACTGGTCCTCTGAGAGCGAGACTTGTGGTTCCTTGAGCGCGTCGTGGAGTCGGCCTACGAGTCATGGCAACGGTGTTAAGGAGGCATATGGACATGTAGGCTGAGGCTGACCGACTATGAATGTATATATATATATATATATATATATATAATATATATATATATATATATATATATATATATATATATATATATATATATATATATATATATATATATATAATACAATGAAGGTCATTACATACAGATACATAAAGTGGCGTTTCTGTGGTATAAGTAGGTCTTTACCGTAAATTTACTCATAGCTTTATTAGTGAAACGCCTGTTGTCGTACTGTCGACAGTGACTTGACAACTACGTAACGCAGCACCATCACCTTGATACGAAAATGATGGGCATTAAATTTGCTATTGCGTGAGAGTGGTCTTTCGGACGTACATTTTTGGTCGCAATGGAAAAATTTTACGATTTTTCATGAAAAGGCGTTAACGTAAAATATCGACTTTTCATGACTTTCCTTAATCTGGGTATTAGCTTTTTGTTACGCAAGCTAGTGAAGTGTCTTCCGTTGTGCAGAATTTTCCTCCGAACACGCCGGTGTAACCGGTTTCTTCATGCGTTGACTGGTTCTCCCGCAAACAGAGATTCGCACAACTATGTAGGAAAAAAAAGGCAGAAAAACTACTTTTATAAACTTCACTCTCTCTCCTAAACAAGACGTTTCCACGTCTTCCCTCCATAGGGAAAACTTATTTTCTTGCCGAGTTCTATCAAACCTCGAAATGCGTGCACAACAATATGAATGACCCTGTATATATATATATATATACGAGGTGTGTTCAAAAAGTATCGCGACTTTTGTGTTTTTTCAAAAATTATTCATTTATTCAAGAATATCTATTTTGTCCCCTTCAAAGTAATCCCCATGAGATATTATACACTTGTGCCAACGGTTTTCCCAATCTTCGAAGCACTTCAAAAAACCATTTTTTTTAATCTTGTTCAGCTCCTCCTTCGATGCCGTCTTTATCTCGTCAAGCGTAGCGTAACGTCGTCCTTTCATGGGCCTCTTCAGTTTAGGGAACAAGAAAAAGTCACAGGGGGCCAGATCTGGGGAATACGGTGGCTGCGGCATCATTAGTGTGTTGTTTTTGGCCAAAAACTCGCGCACAAGCAACGATGTGTGAGCAGGGGCGTTATCGTGGTGCAAAAGCCAATTTTTGTTCTTCCACAAATCCGGGCGTTTCTGGCGGATTGCTTCGCGCAAATTGCGCATAACTTGCAGGTAATATTCCTTATTGACCGTTCTACCCTGTGGCAAGAACTCATGATGCACCACGCCCCTGCGAATCGAAGAAAACTGTCAGCAAAACTTTCACATTCGACCGAACTTGGCGCGCTTTTTTCGGTCTTGGTTCGTGCGGCAGCTTCCATTGAGATGATTGAGCTTTGGTTTCCACGTCATAACCATAAACCCACGATTCGTCACCAGTTATGACCCTCTGGAGCAAATTTGGGTCGTCGCGGACAGAGTCCAACATCTCATTAACAATGTTCATGCGATGCTGTTTTTGGTCGCAATTGAGCAATTTTGGTACGAATTTCGCGGCGACCCGTCTCATGCCCAAATCATTGATAAAAATCGAATCGCACGAGCCAATCGATATGTTTAGGTCCTCGGCAACTTCTCTAACGGTGATTCGACGATTGGCCAATACCATTTTCTCCACTTCATTAATTTTTTCGTCTGTTGTTGAAGTGCTCGGGCGTCCGGCACGCTCTTCGTCGTTCACATCTTCTCGGCCTTCTGAGAACATTTTGTACCACCGATAAACGTTGCTTCGGTCCAAGGTAGCTTCTCCGTATGCCACAGTCAACATTCGGAATGCATCCGCGCACTTAATTTCGTTTTTCACACAAAATTTGATACAGGTTCTTTGATCCATTTTTTTGAATAGGTAAAAATCGAAGACGATCCAAAACACGTGCAAGCAAAGCAGCTGTCAACAATTAAGTGAACATTCAAAATGGCCGAGCTTGTCGGCATAAGTGAGAGACATGAGTACCAACATAACGCCACAAAAAATCGAAATTCGAATATACGTAACCCGCGAAAATTCAAAAGTCGCGATACTTTTTGAACACACCTCGTATATATATATATATATATATATGGCAAGCGATTCTAATGTGGAAAACCGCAAATATGATCCAGCGCTATACACACATATGTCTATCCATTTTTTGTAGGCTTTGCCTGTATGTATAGGATCAAATAGCGTCAATGCGGTGAACTTTGGTGCCTTTGCCGCTCTTTCTTTTCTCTCTCTGTCTGTCTCCCCCCTCTTTCTTGTCCCTCGATCTCAATACAAATATATGTGAGAATCAATCAAAATTTAAATAAACAGGTATCGGTCTATACCCTCTTAGCACGTGAGTGGTTTCCGTTGGCGTTTGTCAGGCCATCTAAATAAATACCTATACGTATTTATTGCGTCGTTCTGATGTTTTCTTTTTGCAGTGCATTGTGTTATATTTGCTTGCGTCGTTTGTGCTCTAAGTAGATCACGCTATTGACGCATACGTCATGAGAGCATACAATATTTGAATTTCGGAATACGTTTGCTACAATTCGTGGGCGCCACTATATATATATATACCATTAGATGCCTAACAAGAAAACTGTTACCAACCGCTAACTAACTAGGCTACCACTGAAGGAATACACAGTATTCGCGAAGGGAATATACGCTCCCGGGTCCCAGTAGCTAGTGGCGGTAGACGTGGGTGGGTGGGTGGCCGCCGCACTGGCGCAGTTCTCTCGGAGCTGTTACCACCCTGACTCTGTGACGTCTAGCCAGCGAGTGACTGCCTGGCGGAGATGTCCGCCGGTCGGTGTCGGAGGTTGTTAACCTTATTGTCGTCTATCCGCCCTAGTTAATGCTATGATCCCGGAGAGCGCGTTATGGTTTATTTCACATTCAATGCATATTACATTTGTATAGTTTCGTTTGCATGCACGTTGCCTTGTAGCAGCCGAATTGGCGCCAAATATCAAATTAAACGGACGGCGCGCAGTAGCCAGTCCGTCACAAAAACATTTCTTCGTTCGTGAACTGAAACGGTGGCTTTTAATTTCACAGTCAGAATCTGGCTTAAAGTCTAGGTAAATTCGGAATTGGGATGGTAGTGCTTTGTATATAGGGGCACACACTCGGCTTAGATAGTAATGTTTATACGTGTTTTTACCCATAGTTGTGAATTCTGAAGATGCTGTACTAGTGAAGTGTACTTCGTTTGTGCGAATATTTACAAGTGTGTAGCCTTACATATTGTTCGTGTTCAATCAAACATACCAGCTGCTGTTTTGGTGTTTTTGTGATACTCAATAACCACGGCGATTGTGTAAAGTGCTTATAAAAAGCACTCCTTGGACTTTGTTGAGAGTAATTTTCTACTTCGTTGTTTAAATCATGTTTTTTTTCTTTTTTTATTACTTTTATTTGCCGAGAACTTAAGCGTTGTGAAATGCAGTTCCGTAAATAAACCACGTTTGAAATTGAATATATATATATATATATATATATATATATATACTGTGTTATACAAGTTGACACTGCTTTTGGTCAGCCCAGGTTACCCTAATGGAGGTCTACCAAGGGGTGTATGCCATAAGTCACGGGAACTGTCTTGACACGAGAGATGCCATGCGACAGAAAACCTTTTTCCTAGTATAGTCCACAAACCCTCCAAAATAAAAGCCCGTTTATTATGACCACTATTAGTTCGACTGGCAACTACGCTAGTGCTTGCCGAGATCCTACATCGCGCTTCTGTAATATTCTGGCTTCACTTGGCTCATACTCAAGTCTTACAGAATTGCGTTTAATTTAAAGAGTCAAAGTAACTGGCTCGCTCCAAATACTGAGGCAACCGTCTAGATCAGAAAGTATGACCTTATGGAAAACCTTCTAACATAGAGATACCTCATATGCTCTTTTTAGAGGTACTGATATTTAGGCGTGAATCCCCGTGTAATCAATGCAGCAAATCTCTTGGATTCAGTATCTTCTCTATTATATTATTTGCAATGCATTAAATAATAGCATTACCCTACACCGTATGTGCGAGTTGAGCAAACCCGTCGCACCATTTGTCACTTGGAGTATTTCTCACTATAGCTTCCTATAGCTGTGCCGTGAGCCGACTTCTTTGTATGCAACTTCTATCTCGCGTGCATCACCATATGACTCTAATCCTTCTCTCCCTCTGTCTCTCTCTCTCATTCTACTCGCATTTCTAGTTTTCGGCTTTTTGAGCCTGTGACTAAGCATTTGCCTTGTGCATCTATTTTCACAGCTGACAAGCAAAAAAGACCACACTTTATGAGCGCTTTTGATTAGGTCTGCATTTATGTTATTAGTAGAGCGTGTATGTCTTGCGTACTCACTTGCGCCTGTGTAGTATAATTCTCTGTTTTCATTAAACTGATTGTAGAAAACGAGCCCGTGCCGCAACTGTAGGGAGCAGCACTCCTTCTTTGATAATGCTATCGGCTAGAGATCTTAGTGGTGAGTAAACTCTAGGTAGACAATGCGGAAGCGACCTCTTTGTTGCCTTGTTGTATATATTGTATATTATTGCCTCTGTTGCCTTGTTGTATATATTGTATATTATTACCTCTGTTACCTTGTTGTATATATTGTATATTATTACCTCTGTTGCTTTGTTGTATATATTGTATATTACCATCTTCGTTAACACGTGCGCTGGGTAGGTATCAGGTGGACAGGCTCTGTTGAGTGAGTAGCCGCCACTCTTCGAAGCGCTGCCGGAAGCGCTTGCGCGGAACAACAGCTTCTAAAATCGAACGCGAGCGTAGCCAGCGATTGACGACGCTGTCGGCCAACGGACAAGCAACACCTGGCGGCGTCATATCTGCTGGTCTTATTCAATTGAACTGAATCAAGTTGTTGTTGTTGTTACCAATGCAACAGTATCGACAGTATGCTGCATTGGTAACAACAGCTCGGAGTGTTCGTGCGCTACTCACCAACGCTCATACGAGTGAGGATTTTAGCCTACAAATTTCGCGCCTGGATGCGCGTGCAACGACTGCACGTGTCGTTTGCACTAGATATGCTCTAACGGGCTAGCCAGAACGGTTGCAGACAGACTACGGAAGTTGCGTTGTGTGAGGAAAACAGCAGGAATAGCAGTCGTGACATTTGTTTAGTGAGATTAAGTAATACGCCACGGATTCACCTTGTATTTCATCAAGAGACATTTATTTAGCTTTTATGTTCTAGCTCTGAAAAGCTCAAGCTCTGCGTAGCCGCGCCGCCGAAGCGCAATAAATCCCAACAGGCATCAAGGTAAGTTGGGCTTTATAAAGGGTTCCGGACGCACATCTATTCTTGACCGCTTCATTTCTATATTCAGTTTGCTCATATATATGTATATATATATATATATATATATATATATATATAAACTACTATCAGCCCCGTGAATTGTCATTCATTTCACGTGATCTTCAATTGAATGGAACTCACTTTCAATTTCGTTCAGTAACGTAGACACATAGTTGGCAAACGCTTTATATTTTGCTTGAATTGATAAATATATATATATATATATATATATATATATATATATATATATATGCGTTTGCGCTTGCTTATAACCTTACTGTATGTATATAACGTTGTTATTGTGGCGCGCCGCCCATGTAATGCTAAATGCACGCTAAATTGCTATTCATACTCTAGCCGTGATCGAGTGATGGCACAGAGTCACATGGATTGTGTCGACGACAATCCATTTCTGTCGCCGTGTTATGCTGTGCCTGGCTTGCGCGCAGCAACAGTAGCAACAAGGAAAACAGCGGCTCTGCAACCGCGTGTGTTGAGAACGCGAGCGATCGTACGCTCTCCTGCTAGCGCCTGCGTAAGCCGGGCGACGACTTCCGACCGAAATACGGCAGAGACAGCAGAACGACAGAATACAGAATACATGAATTGGGAGCTGATGATGATGATGATAAAACAGTGCCACAGATACCCACAAACGCTTACAATTACACAACCCGCTGCAAATATCAAGAATGCATATATATATATATATATATATATATATTGGATGAGTGAGAAACAGATGCACAAAAGACGATGCAAGAGTAGGCTTTAGAATAGAAACAGAAAAAAAGAAACCAACGCATGATTAGAAAACTGGTTTGCAGGGTCCCGTTACCCAGATTTGCCCTCAATAGCAGCAGCAGCAGCAGCAGAATTTGTCGTAGTATTATTAATCGTAGTAAAACTGGCAGTAGTGGTGGTAGTCAGTTTGTACACTTTTCACTTCATGACTTTCTTTGATGACGACCCAAAACTGCGACGGCAACATCAGCAACAACAAGAACAACATAAGCGACAACAACATAAGCACCGACAACAACAACAACAACAACAACCACAACAACAACAACAACAACAACGAAGTTATAACGAGGACAATAACTACGCACGAAACGAAAATTAAACAAACGTTCAGCAGACCTGGTGGTGTGGGGTCCACCTGAAGGTGGCTGTACGTAAGCGCAAAGAAACCACACGATGTTGCCGATAACGAGGACTGGCGAACAGCAACTGTCGCCAACAATATTATCATTACCATCGCGATCCTCGTCACCATCAAAAGCTGCAGCAGCAGCAGCAGCAACAGCGGCGGCAGCAGCAGCAGCATCAAGATCAAAGCGACGGCATGGACGGTTGAAAGGCTGGCAGTCGACACGAAGCAACCCTCAGTGCCGGCCCACAAACCGAGAGGTTGGACCAGGGGCCCGAACCCCACGGGGTCCACACACAGGTGAGGAAAGTCCTACGAAACGAAAGTGATCCAGTTATTGTCGTTGTTGTCGTTGTAATCTTCGCTGTTGTTGTTGTTGTTGTTGTTGTTGTTGTTGTCAGTGTCGTCTTTATACCACGTAAATTCTCTGCGACTGCAAATCCACTAGGTCTGCCCCGGTGTCTGGTCTGGGGATGAGGAGGAATCTTTCGCGCCCCGCAATGGCCGCCGGAAGCTTTGAAACGATTTGGCCGAAAACGCGTTAACGACGCCAGAATCGAACAAACGGATCAGCGAGCGAACAACGAGCGCAAATATCATCGATATGTATTCGGCCGCATTTGTAGGACATTTTTTACGTACATGTCTGTGTACATATATATATATATATATATATATATATATCTATGTCCTAGCTTGATATGCATTTTTATGTGGTATATGAGTACTACACATGTCCACACACAGGTCTGTCACATGACGGATATATATATATATATAAGTAACTAAATGCACACAATGATTGAATAAAAACTTTATTTATATATATATATATATATATATATATATATATACAGTCTCCCGCAGCACATCCGGGGGGAGTTTTGGGGGAGGCCTCCGGAGTTTGCTCTCTACCGCGTCTATCAGCTCTTTCTCCGCTCGGGCTTTTTGACTTTTGGCGATGAGTCCTCGGAGTCTCGATCGAGCAGCCTTGACTCCGTCAATTGGGATTCAGCTCTTGCGGTCTCTCGCTCGCCGTAAAATCCCACCCGTCGGTTTCTTCGCGTTAACTAGCTGCGTGTTCTCGTGAAAACCCTATTTAGCCTAATGCAAGTCCAGCGGGCAACTGCGATCCCTTTGTTCCACCAGTAGTTGAGAGGGTGGCGGCTCCCGTGGTGTTGTGAGGGAGCAGCTTTCTCGCATGCTGTAGAGAGTATGTTAATTATTTGATATTTATCCCCCACCGTGTCTCCAAGTCGTTTGCAACCCTCGTCTATTTCAGCCACTAGAATCTTGGCGTCGAGTTTCCGCATCTGCCATCTCTTACTAGGGGGCGGGGCGAGGGCCACCTCGGGGGTACTGATGGTAAAACAGATGTATCTGTGGTCACTCATGGTCTCCTCCGTCTCCCTCACCCTCCACTGTACCACCAGTGGAAAGGCCGCCTCATTGACCATTGTTAGGTCAATGAAGGCTGTCTGGCTCCCTCTGGAAAAGGTGGGGACCCTTCCGTCATTAAGAACCATTAGACTCTTTTCAACCATCCACTCCTGTAGAGTTTGAGCCCGTCTAGTTGTGGTTCGGCTACCCCATGCTATGCTGGCTGCGTTAAAATCGCCGGTGGAAATAAGCGAAAAAGCGTTGCCTTCAATGGACATAGCTGCAGATCTTTACAAGGTTTACTAGACAAGGTTGTCCCCTTCATCAAAGCGGTTCAAACAGCGGTAACCAGTTTATTTGAAAAGTTGTTTCCCTCTCTGCTCTGTAGGGCAACCGCAGGAGAGATGGGTGGTGACTTGAGCAAAGCCACTGGAGCTACTTCCCTTGAAAAAACCTTGCAACACTCTATTGAAGCCTCCTTGCGCGATGCAGTTTGCACGCTATCATGTAACCAAGGTGTAAAGACGAGCAAGCGCGACAGGCCTCCTGGAGGCTCGTGACCGGCTTGCTCAGCAGTAACAAACGCACCAGTACAAAAACAACCGCAACATACTCAAGACAAGAGATCGCTACTTAAATTCTTTCAATGGAACTGTGAAGGCATTAAATCAAGTTACCCACTTCTTCCTTTAGCTGAGCAGTATGACGTGTTGGTCCTTACTGAGACATGGGCCACCAAACCTACAGTCGTTCCAAGTTGGTGTATAGCGGAATGCCTGGGTGTACAAACAGAGGGACCGGGCAGAACAAGTGGGGGAGCTGCAGTGTTGTTTAACAGCAAGCTCGCTGGCGCAAAAACATGCTACAAAGAGGATAACTGCGTAGTCCTAACAGGAACCGCCATTAACGTCATTGCAATATATTCAAGTCCTTCAGAAATTAGTACTATGCCTTGACATGGTGGACTTACACAAAGTGACTGTAGTATGCGGTGATCTCAACTGTCGGCTTGACAAACCAAGATGTGTAAGAACGGTATCACTACTCAACGCCTTGGCATTTCGCAGTATGTGGGTTATATCTACAGCTGAAGACTCGACATTCGTCGCGCCTCACGGACAATCTACGATTGACATTTTCGCCACAAATGCTAACCCATGTAATGTCAAGTACAGGGGGTGCAGGAGAAGACTCTGGCGTTCGGTGCAAGGTGGCACCTACCCGTCGCAATGGAAATATCAATTGAACCTCAATCTACAGATCACAAGCGGCCTTGTCTAAGTCGCAATCTGAATCTCAGCCTTTTGACGGTTACCTCGCGAAACATATTCCCAGTGCCAACCGTGATCAACGTGGAATCCTATGCCACCAGCATTCGAAGTGCCATTACTGGTAGCGCTTGGCTAAAGCAACAAACGGAAAGCAAGCGAACAAACAGAAAGCACGCTTCATGGTACAACCAGGAGTGCGCTTCTTGCAAACATTATACGATTCAAGCGTACATTTTAGCAAAAATCCGCCCGGAGATGACTTATTTTTATACTAGATTAAGTCGCGACTACAAACAAGTTGTAAAAAACGCCGTAAAAGAATATGAAGAACGAAAACAGTACAAGCTGCTCCTAGAAGCGCAACAACGACCTCATAAGTGGCTGCAGACAGACAGGCGCGTTACTGCGTGTCCTATCCCACATGATATACTAAATGATCATTTCCGGCAAATGTTTGCCAGTGCCATTACCGTTCCGAGTTGCGCTCCTGTGATAATGTCAGTGTGGGACGAGCGCGTCACTGACGCCCGTCAAGCTCTGTCGCGGCCTTTTAGCAATTCTGAAGTTATCGACTCAATAATGAAAGCATCGTCCGGGAAGGCCCCGGGGCTGGATTTGATCACAAATGAGCATCTCAAGCAAGCGATTCACCTTGCGCCTTGTTTTACCAGACTTTTTAACGAGGTGATGAAAACGGTCCAACTACCCTCGGAATGGAAAACCAGTCTTCTTAGCATTATCCCTAAAGGAAAAGGAGATCCGTTGGCACCGTCGTCTTACCGAGGTATCGCAAAGAAGAGCGCAATCTACAAACTTCTATCGGCTATCCTAGCCCGTCGATTAGAACATTTTCTTGAGATTAACAGAAAGCTGCCGGAGCAACAACATGGCTTCAGAAGGGGCCGGTCAACAATGACAGCATGTGCTGTACTTCTAAATTCGATACAACGGGCACTTCGAACTAAAGGGGCTTATCTATTTGCTGTATTTGTAGATTTTAAAGCGGCCTTTGATACGGCCGCACGAACAATTATACTTGACAAGCGGGCTTTTTGCGGGATCTCATTGAATATATTGGAGCTCATTAAAGGCATTTTACAGGAAGGACAAGTTATTATAGATGACGGAGGTGCTAAACACATGGCGATCTTACAGACCACTGGTGTTGCCCAAGGTGATAATCTTAGCCTCCTGCTGTTTTCGGTGCTGGTGAGAGACCTTCCCGGAGAGATACGGAGTCGGCACTCGCAGGTAGACGTCCTTATGTATGCAGACGACTTGGTGCTATATTCTCGCAGTCGATTCCATTTGCAACAATCCCTTGCGACCTTGCAGCATTACGTTCATCGAAACCAGTTGGAAATAAATTTAGATAAAACAAAGGCAATGAAGTTTAGACGTGGAGGGAAATTGGCTGGAATCGACGAACTACGGTTAGGTTTAAAATCTATAGACTTTGTCTCGAACTTCTCATACCTAGGGGTTATGTTCTCGTCTCGAGGTACGAACTTCTCGAGGCACATTGATGAACGAATTCGGAAAGGACTACAGTCCTTTCATAGTATCCGAGACCCTCATAAACTATCAATGGACGTTGCCGTTCATCTCTTTAACCTGAAGATTGCGCCTACTGCTTCTTACGGTATACAGGTGATATGGCCGCATCTGACGAAGTTAAACTTTAAGGCGCTTGACCAAATCAAGGCCGCTTTTTTAAAATAGGCGCTAAGAGTCCACCGCACTAGTCTCAACAGATTAGTCTATTTACTGGCGTCGACTCCGCTATTTGTTGAGAATTTACAAAAAATGCACGGGTTACCGAAAACGGCAGCTTTCAACGAGTACATGTCTGAATGGAAGAATAAGATGGCAGACATTGACCCGCTTTTTTATGAAAGCCAGGCAATGACGTGTACTTCATGGAAGCGCTGCAGCTATGAGAATAGACACCTAATTGCACGATTTGCTGTCCATGGCTTCCACATGAAAATCTGTATTCGAGAGAAGTTCCATGAAATTTCCTCGTTATGCTTGTGCAAACTTTGCGGGAGACAGTGTGACTTATATCACCTTCAACGATGCGATAGAACAGTTCCGTTGACTCGACTTTTAGAACCGTGATGAATATATGTATATGTGAATGTGTGCTTTCTCTGTACGCGCAATATTGTAAACCAACCATCGGTTAATAAAGCTATTATTATGTTAAAATCGCCGGTGATCACTACCCTCTTACCTGCATGTTCCCCCGCGCTCTGGGCAAGTTCCTCGAGAAATCCTCCTCCCTGTTGGGAGAGAAGTAGCAGCTATAGAAGACCCCTACCCGGTCAATCTCCAGCCAGGAGAACCCTCTCCCCGACCCCCCGCCCCTAATCGCGAGGTTTCTCTCGGAACCCGTCCACCAGATTGCGGTCTCCGCCTCTGCGTCAGATACCCAGTCTGCCTTCCGCTTGGTGATCGCTATGTTTGGCCCGGAGAGCAGGCAGAGGCCTATGGACTCTCTGCGTACTATCTCATGGAGCATGTCATGCGCCGCCCTGCAGCGGTTTAGGTTTACCTGAAGTATCTTTAACATTGGTCGGATAAAGGGCCCCTACCTACTAAGTTCCAATCACTCTTTCCGTCACCTGCTGGGATAACGGTTGTCTTCTTATTCTTAGCCCCCTTGTCTTTATTCCTCTTTTATTGCTCTTCTTGATTATTTGGGCTTTACTTGGGTCTCCTTGCCATCTACCTGTCCTTTGGCGACGCCCCTTCGGGCCTCCCGCCGCTGCTCGACTTGCTCCCTATAAGCCGGGCAAGACATCCTATCCGCTCGGTGCCCCTCTATTCCGCAGACCAGACACTTTGGTGTCATTGCTTTGCAACTGGCTACCAGGTGGTCAGGTTC
This sequence comes from Dermanyssus gallinae, assembly GCA_003439945.1. Lineage (NCBI taxonomy): Eukaryota > Metazoa > Arthropoda > Arachnida > Mesostigmata > Dermanyssidae > Dermanyssus > Dermanyssus gallinae. Next base: position 22,336 of record QVRM01006929.1, read on the forward strand.
ACCACATTTGTGGCACACCCGAGGCACTTGGCTCTCTGCTTTGCAGTCTTGGGCCTTATGGCCCGGCATATGACACTTGTAGCAGTTGGGGAGCCTATTCCACTCCTCAGGTCTGCACCACCTCGAGCCCAGCTTTGGGGGTCTTGCTGGAGCATATGGCTCTCGCCGTCGCCGGGGACGCCGTAACCAGTGCGTACCAAACTTCAGCTCTTCCGAGCCTTGGCTCGGTAGCTGTGATCTTGGCGCCGGCCGGAAGCTGCAAGGCCTTTTGCAGTTCCCTTTCGACCTGCTCCCTGTCCAACAGCGGGTCAATCCCCCACAGGGCGATGGTCTGCCCCTGGTTAAGCTCTCGGCAGTCGGCCTGCATCTTTGCAGATTCCCGAATGGAGAACTGCAAAGATGCAGGTTCCTGCGCCCTCTTCACTCTCCTCTATTCTAATTATAACGTCACCCTCCTTACTTTTAACTACCCCCCTAACCGTTATCCCGGCGCCTTTCTGCTGCCTGACTTGTTCTCTGGATTTGCTTTATGGCCCCTATTGTCAAGTGACCTTTGCAAAACACGTGCTGGGCGTCTGACAGCAGGCCGTTCCCCTCCCTAGGGAACGAGCCCGACTAAAGCACCCCCGTCGCTGCAGTCGCTACTATTTCTGGAAACGCCTGTATTAGGGTCGAGACCCCGGAAACCGAGACATCTTCTGGGCCCGGCGCCTTTCCTGTTTGAGGCGCGTCGCGGCATCCTGCATCTCATACAAAGTGGGTTCCGAATGATCATCTCCCCCCCCCTGGTAGGGGGCGCAATCGAAGCGTGGGTGATGGGGAAGAACGCTTCGATTGCATTCCGCGCCTCTTCTGTCGCGGAAAGAGCATCTCTGTACCTCTTAAAGCGGGAAACCCCCTAACCATCTTATACAGGGCGGCCCCAGGGGTCGTCTTTCAGCTTCCTAAGAAAGGTCCACCAGGAACGTTTTTTGCACTGGGTACTTGTTCTTAGGGAAGCGGGCCTTCCCTTTTGTCCTTCGAGTGCCCTGAGGGACCTCCGAAGCTGTTCAGCTTCCTGGCGTCTGATAGGCGGATGCAGCGTCGGACGATTTACCATCGCGGCAGTAGTCACGTGGAATTCGATGATAAGGTGATCGCTGAGAGGTTCCTCTTCCTGTAGCAAGAAGGTGAACGTACCCGTGTTAAGAATAAGGTCCTCGGTCGTCAACAGGTCGAGGACGGCGAGCCTCTTTCGGTAGTTCTGGCAGAGCCCCATGCGCTAACCGCCCCGCTAAAATCACCAGCTATGGCTGGAAGTGGAATATCCATTTAGTTAAAAGAAGAGGATAAGTCGTCTGCAAACTTGTGCGGGTTGTCAAGCAGAACATTAGGGCTGCAGTAGCAGAAGCAAAAACGCCCAACGTTCGCTACGTCGATCCAGGTGAAACGATAGCCGTAGCCGTGATCGGAGATACGGAGCTCGTTGCGACGTCCAGTACGATGCTCGTTGCCCTGTCCGTGACCACGAGCCGGGCCGGAAGACGGTTTTCCGCCCACCGGACGTTGGGTTCGCTAAGCAGCAGCAGGCCGGCTACTGACTTGCTTCAAGTCAAGTCAAGTCAAGTCAAAAGCACCTTTATTCAAGGGTCATATATGCCTAAGTATACATTGTTTTTAACAAAATATTTACCCTTTGAATATAATTAGAACATACATCAGGTCTGTCGACTTTGCAGACTTCGTGGAAGTCTCCACGAGAATGTGTTGTTTATCTTCACTGAGCGCGCAACTTCCAGTGATCTAACATTCACACCACTTCGCAGTCCATTATTTATATGATTAAACATGGTCTGGTCAGTCCCGAGACAACACAATTGTTTATACAGCGATAGATCACCTCGTGCGTGTAATGTACGTATTGGCACAAGAGATACGCTTTCACGAGGAATATTACATCTTTTCGATATCCGTCTGATAAATTTGGCCTGTACCCTCTCAATGGCATTTATATCTTTTGCCAAATAAGGAGCCCAAACCTGGCTGCAGTAGAGGAATTTGGGTAATACTAGACTTCTGTACAAAGTCACATAGAAATCAGGATTTTTTAAAATGAAGCATCTAAATATGGTATTACATAGTTGTGAAGCAGAAGCAACGGTGGCAGTAATATGTTGAGAGAAGTCTAATTTGGGGGTTACAATCACACCAAGATCACGAAAATATTTAACTACTGGTATTGCATCGTTAGCGAATGTATACAGTGGCGAACTGCCATCTGACGACACCACGGCACATTTAGGCACAGATATTTGCATCCTATTCTCACAACACCAGTTTTCAATATTATTAATTGCTAGTTGAATAATACTTGTGGAATTGTCGACTGCTGAGTATATTTTTAAATCGTCCGCAAATAAGAGATAAGTGACACCTTCTGGAATTACTGTTGCGAGATCGAGGGCGTATATTCTGAAGAGCAGGGGCCCAATGCACGATCCTTGCGGCACCCCTGAGGTGCAGGGGAGGGGGTCACTTTCTACTTTACCAACTTTGACGGTAAAATTTCGCCCAGTAAGGTATGCTGACACCCATCGACAAGTTGTGGAGTCAAGGTCAATACTTTCTAATTTTTGTAACATAAGTTTGTGATTCACTTTATCAAATGCCTTTGAAAAATCAAAATATATGCAATGAAATGTTCTACGAATATTTATGTGTAGACTCCAATCGTGGACCATGGATATAAGTTGTGTCCCTGTAGAACGGCCCCTGGCAAAGCCATGCTGATTGGCGTCAACCAATTTGTTACGCACTAAAAATTTTTCAATATAATCAACGATTAACTTCTCCATTAAAATACACGCAATGGACAGTTGAGCCACCGGCCGGTAGTTATCCATCCGGCATCGACAGTGGAGGATATTTGTTGCGGAAAAGTGCCTGGTGCAGCCCATTGAGGTTTGCAGCCTGTTTGTCTTCTTGGTCTCGATCCTGACGACGTCCATTGTAGTTTTTCTCTCTCGCAGTTTAGCTGGCTTGCTGGGGGCCTGGGAACTCCGACGGGATGCGGTGAGGTGGACATTGAAAGCACGTTTTTATCCGCAGTGGGAAGTGATGCTAACTTTTGGGCGGAGTCACTGGGGCGGCAATTTAGTCCGGATTGTTTTAAAACAGCAGGTAATCTGGGAAGAGGCCGGGATATGGAGGTACTGGTGGCAGAGGTGGAGGCGGTATGTGGAGTCGGGGGGGCCAAATGGCGGGGAGAACCGGTGGTGGAGGAAGAGGTGGAGGACGGTGTTGAAAAGGAGCAATCCCGGATTGGCTGTTGAAGTTGTTTCTGCTGCTGCCGGCAGCAGGGGAGGGAAATGCCCGGAAGGAATGGTTATCTGGCTGACGCCGAGTTGCACTGAACTTATTGTTAAGTCCCCCAATATTTGGTTTCACTCCCAGGAAACTGGCGGCTTCACGGGCGATAGGCCTGGCCGCCTGACTTGCTCCACGACGGTTAAAATGGACACCATCTGTGTCCATAGACCGGGCACAGCGCTGTATATACGAGAAGTCACGATAAAACACGGCCGAATTCTTAAATTTAGCCGACATTTTACCGTTAACAACCTCGCAATCTGCGCGGCGGTCTCTACCTGGGCCGCCTGTTACTACCGGTATAGAACAGACTGTCAGCCTAACGTTGTTGGCTTCGCAGAGCGTCACCAGGTCATCCAGCTGATGCTCTATCCGCCTCCACACCTCGACAATATCATCACTGGCTGAGCTCTTTAAGATATCGTTTAGCCCGGCGTGCAGCATGACGAGCTGGTCCATCGGCTGTGTGTTATATATGGCAATATGGCGACGTAGGTTTGCGATCACCTTGCATAACGTGGCGCCGCCTTGCCCCGAGATATTGCAGCGTACGTCACCACCCACCATGTCAAGCACGTTTGTCGCTAGCCGGGAGACGTTGGAGTCACCGGCCAGAAGAACGGACTTGACAGGTGGTGAAGGCAGGGACGATTCTCGGGTAGGCTGAGAGTCGACTGCAGTGCCATCGATGTCTGCCTGCACGAAGATGTCTGTTTGTGTGCAAGCGGTGACATTGCGTATAGCAGTTGTGATTCCGTTTTGTGTGGATAATACTGCTGTTTTACTACTGTCAATCAGCGCGGGAGAGGCTGATGTTGAAGCTACTGCTGCTGCCGCGCTGTCCACCACTACTGCAGCAATCAGTGAGCCGATGTTTGGTACGCTTGATGTTATTGTTGCTGCTGCTGCTGCAGTATCAAGAGGCTCTGTGGTTCTTCGTGCAACAGCCGGTAGGATGTTCGTCTGGTCGCCTGTTTTTGTTGTTGCTGTTGGTGCATTTTTTGCTGTTTGAGGCGAGGGGGAGAGGTTGGCGGCGCTCGATTCACTATGAGCTGAGATAATATCCAATTTAGTAAAAATAGCTCTGAATTTTTCATCATAATCGTGGTCCGTTCTTAAAATCGTTTTCTTCAGGTCCTCAATAGCAGATTTAAAAACACACAACGTTTTTCCGACGTTAATACAATAGTTATTATTACACGCGGCCTGTTCACCCACAAGCTCAAATGTATTCGTTTCCTTCACTTCTTTTTCAATCCTGCTTTTACAATGTATGCACACAAATGCATCATTGTTCAGTTCTGAGCTCCTAAACAAGCCACAACAGTATATACACGCGATAGCTGGTGTCACAAGACAAGTTGGCTGGGTAGATGTCGTTGAAAATGGTGACCGCCGTCTTGTTGAGCGGGGCCCAGCCGGTGTGTTATAGTCGAAACTCATCTCCAAGGGGAGACGCGGCGCCTCAGGCAAAACAGCCGATCCTGATCGGTACATTATTTTTAATCTTAATTGGTATGTTCTTAGTGCACTAAAAAAATGCTATGCTGTCTATATATACGCCACGCCAAATACTTTTTTATATAGTGCAGCGTTATCCTGTGTTAACTTCCATTAGATGAACAGCCGTTAGAATTTAAATTTGAACGCACGGCGGACCGCTAGGAGCCTTCCGACCGCTGTGCGGGTGGTTTCGTTATGCTTCACCCTGCTGAGAAGGATTTGTTTGAACTTCACAGCGTCCTGGCTTCCTACTTCTCCGTCGTACGACCGAACACAATACACCAAAATGATCACTGAGTTTCACTAATTTCCACGGTATGTCACTATCTGGGTTTGCCTTTCTGCATTCACACAGGCAAGCGTGACCCCTCGGAGCTCCGTAGACATACGTCCGCACTCTCCGGCGCCAAAAACAACATTTCTTCTCAGTCAATTCACGCGCACGCGTATTTGTAGCTAAATTTGGGATGAAAAATATAAAATCGTTGACTCCTTAGTGTAACACAGTCGCAGCCAATACATTAGTTGTGTATGGCTAATTGTTGTTCAATTTAGGCATTGCTTTCATAAAAATTGAGCATAAATTCCTGGTTGCTATTTAGATACTGATTCGTTCCTGCTGAATCGGAGTTGCTTTCCGCAAATTGCGATATGGAATCATACACCAAATTGCAACGAAGGTAAAATGTGTAAGGTTCATCTAAGAATCGGTGACTATCGGTGACCAAGTAGCTCTAGAAAAGAAAGTGCTGTTTACTGTGCACTGAGTAGTGGCGCTGATGAAGGTTTGAGCCCTAAATAGAATCCACTAGCTACCATAACTCTGACCATACGTATATCGTGTTGCTTTTGTATACGTTTATTGCGCGCCGCTAATAGAAGGTTCAAGTATCGCCCAAAGACGTAGGGTACGTCCGGCAAAAAAAAACACGTAAGAGAAACCACTCTGACGATGCAGTGCGATGCATCTGTCACGCACGTGAGACATGCGAGTTAAGAGATACGCCATAGGAGCCCACCCTCTATGTGGGCTGTCTGTGTGATAAAAGTAAAACGCCTCCCAACAGCGAGATGGAAAAAGTAGAGACACGCGCAATCGAACACAAACCCTGTTGCCCCGATTTGACACATTGGTTGGAAAACAACACTTCAGCGAAGGCTCAGTTTCATGCATTCACTGAAGTAAACGGATAATACGTATATCCATTACACTAAGCGGGTATACGTACACTCAGTTGACTACAACACGGATTTCCCAAATTAGATTAAAAAAAGTCAAGTAAAAAATAGATGACAAACTAATATTTCTAGAAGTCCTAAGATAAACTTAACTACTACTAGTAGGAGTCGCTTCAGAAAGCTATAGTTCTGTAAGATTCCCACAATTATCACAGTTGCAGATTTGCGAAACTCGGGTTTTCACTGCAACCGCTAGATCAAGCTAGATCAGTTATGACTCTATAAACAACTCGTACGCAAGAGACGAGGCCAGGCCTGTCCAGGCTTTCCACAAATACACATAGGGCTGGGTCGTTTATTCTGAGATTGAATCTGGAGGAAACAGTCGGTAATTCCGCACGCTACAAACAGAAACGGTAGGCAGCCAAAAGCAGCCGCCCTACTATTCGAGTCTTTTTCGGTCTTGACCGGCGCTAGCCAGCCAGCCATTATTCTTCACTGCCGAGCTCCACTGGGCTGATGACTGAGATGAAAGCCATCGCGGGCAACCGAACATGAGTTACCAAAATCATGCGATGCCGCGCGCGCGCCCGGTGAGAGCAACACCACGGAATCTCCGCTAGTGTTGCTTCTGCTGCGGCGACGGCGTGTTTAGCTGGCTTTTTCGTGTTTGTCTTTTTTTGCAGCCGACGAAGTGCCGAAGTGCCTCATGAAGTTGCGCATGTATCTTCAAGCTCTCGCTCGAAGTTGCGCATGTATCTTCCCAGCTCTCGAAGTTGCGCATGTATCTTCAGGCTCTCGAAGATGCGCATGGGGGTCGTCTTGCCCCACTGCCCGACTGCGGGCATGTTTTCACTCTCGGCGTTCGTTAGAGAACCGGGTTCAACCCCCCCCCCCCCCACGTGATGATGTCGTGGTTGTTGACAGCCTGCGCCCCGCTATTGGTGGCCGCGTTTACGCTTCCGGTCGGGTAGGCGACAGAAGCCATACAAACACACACATAGATACACATACACATCGATATACATATACATACACCCACATATACACACATATGTACACCACAAACACAACCGCCGTTGTGAGTCCATCGTCGTCGTTGTCGCCGTCGTCTACGAGGTGCAATCCATCGGCTCCGTTCTCTGCCGGTGCGCTTTTAGTCAGCGGTTCTTTAGCAATTCGTCTTTAGTAATCCGCCTTCGAGCTGCCTTTGCTGACTTGTTGTTGTTGTTGTAGCCATTGTTATTGTTGGTGTTGGTATTGTTCCTCTGATTGTCGTGGTGGAGGATGGTGCTGGGGCCATCTGTTGGTGTTGCTGCTATTGATGTACTTCTCGTCAATACTGCTGCTACTGTTGTTGTTGTTCTTCTACTTCTTATTCTTGTTCTTCTTTTTCTTCTTGGTTTTCTTCCGTAAATTTCCTTTGTCATTCGTGTCGCTGTTATTGTGTTCCGTTTTGCTGATAGTGTTGTCCATGTTGTTGTTATTGTTGGCGTTGGCGTTCGCGTTGTTGTTGTTAATGTCGGCGTTGTTGTTGTTGGCCTTGTTGTCGTTGCTTCTGTTTGTGTTGTCATTGCTTCTGTTATGCCTACGTTTGGTATAGGTTCTGCTATTTCTGTTGCTCCGCTTATTGGTATTCTAGCTGGTGTTGTTGTTGCAGTCGTTGTTGCTGCTGCTAATGCTGCTGTGATTTATTTATAATTTGCGCTTTTTGCGTCGAAGCACGACGGTAGGAATCCGTAGCCGCAATAGGAGCGCGTGTCCATCGCTCTGAATCGTCGATTGCCGAGGCTGTTACGAAAATAATCACACAGGTGGCGAACCCCAGAATAAGAAAGGACACCGCTGCGAGCCATATCACTTTGCACGTATGTGTAAATCCAGGACGGCGATCAATATCCTGCAGGATGCGCGTTGACTTCCCATTGTCTTGACCAAACACCCATGAATGTTTGCGTTCCGTCAGCAGGCTGGAATCTAGCATGAATTTATCTCTGTTAGCTTGAAGCATTGAAACAATGACCAAATGACCACCCATAGCGCAGAATGCATTTGAATTGAATTGAAACATATTGGTAGTAGTAGTAGTAGTATAGTACGTAATGGCGTTAACGTAACACACGTATAACAGTATTTGTATATACACAACAAAATTGTGACATTGAGGCCATGCGTGTGAATAAACATTCGTATGTGTGTAATAGCTATTCTTCAGCGTTAAGGAAACGCGGCTGCTGCTAACGTACCTGTATATACGAACGCAGAAGATCAAGTGGCGTAGTGGCTAGTGTCAATCCGCACAGCAAGTGCAAGGAGTATGTTTTTTCAGCATATAAACAATATGTGCATAGGCACGCGCAATAACAATTTTGCTAAACATGCGGATAGCCTGGTGTTTTGCTGTTTAGGTCTATTCCTTTCGACGACGATCTCTTCGGAGATTCATAAAACGTTAAAGAACGAGTATAAGTTTGTAAGTATGTGCCGTGGTGACAATTTCGTTGCTAGAGATCTAGGGTTTCATTACCTTTGGTAGGGAATAGTCATGCATTTTTTTTGTGGTCTCTATTTACCTATCGTGTTCCTTTGTTCCAGTACGCTATAACTGTTGATCATTGACTAAAGGGCAAACAAGCCATCATAATGCGTCTTCGAATTCAAACCTCTCGACACCTCGCAAGGACAGGAAACGGAACAAGGACGGCCTTACCCCTGTCACTTAACCTGAGGTGTACCTTCAATGCACCGAGGGCCGGACATTTTAAGATATCTAGCGTTTTTCCAACAGTCCTTGTGGCAGCATGGCCGCTGACTCTCAGCAGCGGTATGGTTTACTATCTTTTCGTAATGAGCATCGCTCAAACAAAATTCGACCAACAACAGGAATCGAGCCGGGCGATCCTTGTTAGCTGAAGTTATGTGGTCGATTGAATGATCGACTGATCGTTCACTTAGCTAAATGTGATTGTGTAGCATTGATTGACCGACGTCATTGACCCTGATAATAAGGTCATATAGGGCTCCTCCTGCCGAGGAATGCATAGATACGTAGGCAGGTAGAAAGAGAGAAAGACGAAAGAGAAGAAGAAGATGGGAGCGAGAGAGAGAGAAAGGGAATTACAATCAAAACGAACGCTAATTTAACGGAACAAAATAAGTATTGTGCAGCAACGCATGTCGCTGTGTCCGCATACCCACGAAGCTATTAGCTTGACTCTTCAGGTCGGAGGCGATGGTGCTGTCGTTGTAGTCGCACCGTGACAGGAGCTTATCGGGCGTATGTCGCTTGGTCCGCAGCGCAGTGGGTTGTTCGACGCGCGACGCCTCTTTGCTGGACTTCGAATGAGAGCCGAGATGTGATGACGCTGACATCGGAATCGGTAGTGGGCGCACGCGGCGGCGGCGGCGTCGGCGATGTCACACGAGACGAACGAGGGGTCCACGAGGCGGTCCACGAGGGACTGACAACCACAAGGCCGGAAAGGCCAGCGTTCGAAGGCCCGCCTGCCTGGCGCGACTGGCGCTCGCTAACGTCGTTCGTTCGACGTGCTTTGCGATACGACCTGCCTTGCCCGGCCCGGCCCAAGCAACCACCCAACCACCTCAGCAGAGTTTACCGTCTACAGTCTCCAGTCGCTACTGGCTGGCGGCTCTCAATGGCTGCGCCTGCTGCGGCGCTGGATTCAAACACGCACTGCCGCCGCTTCGTTGTTGATATGCGACCGTGTGCCGTCGTTGCTAGTGCAGCTGTGAATGCACAGAGCCAATGGAAGTAGCAGAAAGATAATAGATCACTTTGTGTGTGTGTGGGCGTGAGTCTGTATGTGTGTGCGAGTGTGTGGCCTTATGGCTGTGTAGGCTGACCAAAAACAGCTGGAATCTCCGATCGATGTCCGATTTATCTCGCCCTCGACCCCGCGCCAAAATCGAACGTGACTGCTCCCCCCTGCTTTTAACAACTCTCCCGCCTCGGGGTTGTACCCACTGTCGTAGGGGTAGAGCCGCAGTAATGTTGCCGCTTGCCGGCGATCTCTGTTGCTCTTGTGGTTGATTCGATGTCACGCCGCAGGCTCGTTCTCTGGCATCGCCAGATTTTCCCGTTCCGTTAGTATCAGGCCGAATGTCAACTGCCGAAGACCGGAGATCTCTGCCATGTCCCCTTGCAAGAGCTCCCTACTGAACTTCCTGTTGTTAAGGAATTGGGAATCGGATATAAAGACTTCAAAAACCTTAGTGATTCTAGTATCTTACATCTCTTACACTTGTGTATCGCTGCAGTCACACAGTCGTGGCGGGCCCTGTCGAGCTTTTTGCCAGCGAGTCTTCTACTCCTGTTCAAGTTCCGTTCATTCCTTCCTTCTGCCACTTTTACGGCGCCTACCGCAAACAGCTTATTATCCGTAATAGGCAGACCCGTTTCTGTCTATGTGCACGAGGTTCCCACTGTAAGGGACACTCGAATGTCGCCGATGCCACTTCCTCTGCCGGTCGGCTAAAAATGCTTTGACAGTGTCTGTCAAAGCCCCCTGTTCCTTCTAATCCAACTAAATCGAGATGAAAGTCGGAGGCCTTTGTTGTGTCACGCGGAAACAACTTCCGGCTCCTACTTCTCTGTACCGCAAAAACCAGACTTAGCTTTGTTAATTCAATTTCGTCGTGCGTGTGCCCCAAAGCACAATCCCGTTCAGATTTGTCGGTCAGAAATGTATTTTTATAACTGGTTCCATTGCCAGGTAAAGACTATTGTACAGTGTTTATACCATGTTGCCTTGTGACTCTTATTAGTTTTAGCACTTCAAGCGTGAACTTCGTAACGCCAAGGCTAATTTTTATAAGACGTGCTTTAGGCAACTCCAGGGTGGCACTTTTAATTTTTGGAACTTTATTAATGGTTTGTGTGGCAGAGCCAGAACGTCGATGGAACTTCCCACTACTCTGGAAGCCAGTTCTGGGCTTGCGACTGACCCAACGGATATAGTGACGGAGCTAAATCGCCATTTTGCTACGGTGGGATCCAATACAGTAAAGGCTCTCCAAGTCCCGGAAAACGTTCAGTCAGCTCTGGAGGCCACCTGGTTTAAGAAAGATTTGTCATTCTCTTTTTTGCCAGTAAGTACGCCGGAGGTACAGAAACGTTTAGAATCCACGAAGGCTTCTTGGGGCTGCAGGAATCCCAGACCGATTGCTAAAGCTGTCCTCCGTCACTCTTTCTCATCCACTGGCGCATATTATAAACCGTTCCCTGACTACTGGTGTTTTTCCCGCTAGACTAAAGGTAGTTAAATCCAGATGCAACGGGCACCTTAGTTCGATTTGTTTCTTTTCGAGGAATCAGTTTGGATTTCGTAAGGCACGCCCAACGGAGCTTGCCCTTGCTCATCTATATCAGGAGGTCGCAAATTCTTTCCAGGACAACCAACTTTGCCTTGGCGTCATTTTGGATGTTTCTGCCGCCTTCAACTGTGTAAATCATTCGTTGTTCTTACATATGCTCGAAAAACTTGGTTGTGATAGCACTGCTGTGTCTTCGTTTAGGTCATACCTAGCGGAGAAGCAGCAGGCGGTAAAGGTAGGTTGTTTTGAATCGCCCCTAGAAGAAGTAAACATAGGGACGCCGCAAGGGTCAATCTTAGGACCGTTTATGTTTATCTTTTTAATCAACTTCATTATTGAAGAGATCGCGTCAGATGGGTTCTGTACGCCCATCGTCTATGCTGATAATACGATCTTACCTTTTCGTATTCAACCATCTGGAATACAGGCTGACGTACAGAAGGCTATGCAAGTAGTAGAGTATGCTATTCTTGTGTTTGAAAAATTCAGTCTGGTGATAAATGCGGAAATACGGAAGTGACACTTTCCTCTATTATCAAATGTCTGGGCTCAACTTTACATGAGACGCTTAGATGGCATGATCACTTAGACGTTATTACGCCTAAATGCTATGCAGTCATTTCATCTATTCGTCGTCTACAAGAACTAGGAGTGCCTGTCGAGGCTCTTCTTATGGTGTATAAAATGTTATTAGTGCCAATTTATTGTTATGGTACTTCAATTTGGGGATTTCATAATAAAGGTGTAACTCATAGGGCCGAAATCATTCAGAATGGTGCCCTCAGGGTAGTATTTAACCTGCGCCGCAACGATTCGGTTCGCAAGTGTTTTCAAGACTTTAAGCTTTTGCCACTTAAGGATATTTACAAAACGGTAAAAATTGCCATGCTTGCATTTAAGGTGTATAGAAGAATTATTCCGGATGATGCTGCTTTTCCTATAAGAGCTGCTGTTAGACGCACAACTCGACGTGCAACGGAATTTGTGAGGCCAGTAGCTCTAAAGCAGCCCACTCGTCATGCTCTCGCATGCACCCTGCCGACTATCTGGACCGAACTTCCCAAAGAAATTCGTGTACTTACTTCAGTCAGATTATTTAAACGTGAGGTGAAAATATAGGTAACGAGTAAAAACTCTAGTCAAAACTAGTTACCCGTCATTAGGTTGAAGAAAGCGTGTCATGTATGAAAACGGGAGAAGTTTTTAGCACCTTCAATTGCTAGTTTCTTATGGAGTGAGACATGTTAAAGTATGAAATTGATAAAGTTAGTGTAAATACATATTTTAAATCGTTTTGTGTACGAGAATTTAAGCATTGCGAAAGTGCGGTTCCGTGAATAAACCTCAAAAATTCATTAATAATTAGATTTGTCTCTACACTATGCAGAGTCATAGCCTACACGTGGCCTACAAGTTTATTGAGGACATAAAGCTTATTTGCCTATGAAACCTACGAATAGATGATAATTTGTATTATATATCATTAAGGACAGAATATATAGTATTATATATAATTACGGACAGAAATCTTATTTAGCTAAGAAACCTAAGAAAGGATGGTTATTAGTAATTGTTGTAGATCGTCACAGATCGATTAGACGTCATAGATAAAAGCCCTCCGTCATAAAGCTGGCGTAACAGTTTGTCGAAATTGCCCTTTAGTGAGTCCGTATTATATCATATTTCTGACAATATGGTCGCCATTGAAATTCGAATTTAGAGCTAGATGAATGCTAACATTTGTTCTATCATAACAAGACGTGCAGTCGCGTGTCCACTCACTGTGTGGATTAGAGGGACCAGAGAGTCCCGCTCGGTTTGCAACTGACGTCTCTTCCAAGGCGCTCTTATTTGGGAGCACGAATATGGTCAAAACCACAATACATACATACATTGACGTAGCACACGTATTGTATAGAATAATTACTGTTATTGGCAAAGACACTCTTCTTCGTGCAGAAGGCTTATAAACTAGTAGACCCCGATCCGACGAGGCGTGAATTTCCTCCTCAGAGCTACGCCATCCGGTTCTGTCGCTTTTGTCGACATTAAATGTCCGTTACCTTGGCATCTTAGGTTTACGTTGGGTAATATAGCTTTAGTGAATGGCGTTTTGACGCTGTATACTTTCACAAAGTGCACATCGTTTAGAAAATTGGACTTTTCAGGTCCAATTTTCTAAACGATGTGCACCATGAAACTGTCGATTACAGAACTCCCACTGCAAGCACCACTGCGTTTAAATCGTGTTACCAAAACATAATATTAAATCAATAATAATAGTTATTAATTCGGCTGCAGCACTGTTAAGTCATCTATGTAGAGTTAAGGACAAAACTAAGCGTAATATTATTTTCTTTTTGGCGAGAAGATGTATTTGCGTAGGACAAATGCCACAGCTGAAGTCATATGTGTGTCTATTTTTTATTCTCTCGAGCCACGTCACTGTACAAAAATTGGAAAACAAAGTGGCAGAGTGAGCAGATATGAGTGTACATTCAAGTGGAAACAGAAAACTATATATATGCAAAGCGTGGGATATACCGCAAATTCTTGCAACAGATACGAATAGTAAAATAACAAGTACTTTAAGTTCTAAAATAAAGCTTATAACGTGATTTGTGTCAGGAGAAGAGAACTTAACGACCCTACTTTTCCTGGCAGCTTATAGAAGTATGCGTGAAGAGCCGGATTAGTAAATAGTGAAGTTCAAGGAAGAGATGTTTAGTGCGTACAGGTATTGACGTTGGCAACTTTGGAAAGTGGCGGCGTGGTTTGGAGTCTAGTGCGCTATATTCCCAGACCACGCGGGGGGGGGCGTGGTCATTTACCGGCGTATCACGGGTTTGACCCCTTGTTAATTGATTTTTGGGATCGATGCTCATTAAAAGTGAACGATAAATCAACGCTAAAATTCAACGGGCATACTGCCATAAGGACCACAGGAAAAAGACCCAGATATCCCAACATGTCCAGCCCTTGTGCATTGAAAATATGCCTTACTGCGTTATCAAGCCCATAGGGAACGGAGAATAGTCTAAAATTAAAAAAAATACTTCCTTAAACATAATTTTAATTCTAGGTCTCGACGTAGAAAGTGTCGAAGTAATAACACAAATTTAATAATAATATAGTAAAAAAATAAAAATAATAAATTTAATCCTTGAATCTAAGAGTATGCACAGAGAATTGACAGCACTCGGACTAAGTTTGCTTGTGAGTCGCACACTTGTCGCTGCTGATTGCTGCCGGCGCATGTGCATCATATATTCCCAAAGCTTGCCATATTAAAACAGAAAAAAATCAGGTGTTGTCTGTTTTTGGACAGGTATGCACCCGTTGACGACGGTGTGCAACTGCATTTTATCCTTTTCACCAAAAAAAAAACGTTTAAAGATACAACTATCTCAATACATCTTTTGTGTTGTACAGGTAAGTTGCCGTTACTTGAGACTTGTTTGAGGAACGCTACCGTTGTCTACTTTCATTGCAACTAGTTTTGCTAAATGTAGAAGGAACCGTGGCATCATACATTTATTAAAAAAACGAGCAGATACGTAGGCGTAGAGAAGAAGCATGATATGTTTCTCTTCTGCGCATATTCAGACACATTTTAACCAAAGAACAATAGACATTATAATTATATTGTTTGAAATAGTTAATTAATTAGTTCATATTCACGGGTACGTTCATATGACGTAGAATGATACCCAATACAGTATCTAGAACTGCATTAAAAAAAGGATGGATTACAAATAAATAAAGAATGACAGAAATAAGAACATTAGTAACATTAGCCAGTTACATTTGTAGGGCGAGGCTACCTGCGCATGACAGAGAAAAATAGCAGGTACGTGTGTCTTCCGTTCGGTTGACGCAATAGGTGTTAAGACATCATGGCGTTCCCATTGCAAATTTCAAGGATTGAGAGGCAGCGAGATGTTATTACATTTCAGACCCCGGAAGATATTCAGCCGGCCAATATTTATCGCAGGATAAGGCCGAATACGAAAGAGACTGTGTTTGTCACGGCTGAACTCATCGACAAGGTGAACGACCTAATGAGAAGTGATCGGCTTGTCCTATGCGAGTGTTGGCAGTGTGGCAGGGTCCAGTTTTGAAACAGTAGAGACAATTTTGCACAGCAACTTGGGTTACCAAAAAGTGTTTACGCAGTAGGTTCTGAAGAAGCTCCGCAAAATGCAAAAGGGTGTATGGGGGGGGGGGCACTGCAACACATGTTCGGGTATATTGAAGACTCCGCTTTTTTGGAGTTGCGGGTCGTCATTGGTGACGAGAGTTGGTGCCATCCTTCTGAGCCAAAGACGAAGTGGAACAGCATGCAATTGAAGCATTGTCGTTGTCACCATTTCCTAAAAAAATCAAAGCTGTGCGTTCCGCCGCCAACGTGAGCTCTTCGCCGTTTTTTCGACGTCCGAGGCCGATACTAATCAGATTCCTCGGACACTGAAAAACCGTTCTACCAAGAGTTTGGAGAAATGGATTGAGGCGCTCACAAAGCAAGTGATTCGGCTTCACGTAATGCGTATCCAGGATCACAAAAAAGTACCTGCCAAGTTCAAGTAAGCAAGCAGCTTGAGCATTCACTCTACAGCGGACGGACATGTCGGCCTGCGACTTACGGCAGTTTGGTCGGCTAAAGCATCTTAGTAGAAGGCGCTCCAACTTGGACGATGGACTTAGGGAAACAGTGGAAGGACTGACTCTCTGCATAGCTGCAGAAACTCTAGGAACAGAAAATCGATCAGCTCGTAAAACAGTAGGATAGTTGTGCTCAGGCCTCTAGTACTTACTTTTGAAGAAAACCTTAAACTGTACCCACAGTGCCGTTTCTGACTTTTTAATTTGAACACATATACATTTATATACTGTTCGTATATCACTTATGCGTCAGCATTTCGCCAGCGACTCTACTCACGGCGCTGTGTTGACCTCTTGGATCAATACTCTGCCGTACCTTCTACTTTTCGTGGTGTTTTTTTCTCCGTAATAAGGTCTCAAGGCTCTATCTTCTCCAAAGCAAACGACATTTCTTCTTCTCAGCTTTTTCTGTTTATATATATAATTGTATGGTATCGTTCTATTTTATTTTAAAAAAATCATTATTATATTTGGATATACAATTTAAGTCATGTGACCTCAAGTTACCAACGCCGGATGGTACTAAACGGTTAGCGTTACGTCTATGGACAGCATCTAGGGCAAAATGATTAATTTTTGGCGTTACCTGTATCGATTGTAAACCTTTCGCAGCAATTATGCTTTCTCTCCCACAGACGGTTTCAGCTCGAGGAACCTGCCGGGGGTGATTGCCGATGACCAAGCGATGAACACTCGGCGACGACGTGACTTGAGCTAGTAGGCCACTTAGCCAGGGGGGGGGGGCAGAACAGAGAACACCAGTCTCCCGGCTCTTTGCTCGTCACGCGAGCGTCTTTTGGCGAGAAAAAATCGCCAAGTCCGTTGTATCGTACATGCCTTCTCATCGCTTCTTGCTCCGCAGAGAGAATGACGACGTCTCCCAAGGTAGTGTTGGGACGAGGCCATCCAATAATCGGCGCCCAAGGTAGTGTTGCCGCGCTGACTCGCTGGTTCTGGTATGCGCTGCAAAAAAGGCAGGCAAAAGACAATTGCTACCGCTACAGGTTCCTCCTGTAGAAAACAAAGCTTTCATTCGGTACACAAACTACCCAACTGCTTGTACCACTGCTACTACTAGATATCGGGTTGATTTGTAGCTGATGCTGCTGTCCTGCTAGATCGTGTTGTGTTTTGTTAGGCATCTCACACATGTCAATGCTTGTCATAGGTGGTCGGCTTTCAAAATACGGTGCACCATAGGAAAGAAAGCGTTTTCTTCCTACTGCACAAAAGCAAGGTGCAGCATGCGAGACCCAGCATGTTGTTTGATGAGAACAGACACTAGCTTGGCTGGATAACTCTGAGTGACCCGAGCTTCGCAAAGATTAGTTACGTCGAAGCCGCAGTGCCTGCTTTCCAGCGTAAAGGCCTGGATATTCGGAAATAAGGTGGTGGCGTCAAGCTCCGCCTATCGTATACATCCTATCCGATGTCCGAAGATAGTCCGAGCCCATCCGGATGGGCTCGGCCTGTTCCTCGATGACTGCACGTTACGACCATTGCACGCTGCCTTTGAAGCGGTGGGCGCTCCAAAGGATATTCCAGGACGCGGACAGGAAATTGAAGTCGCGCGCGGCACGATACGACACGAAACAATGGAGACGTTGCTGCCGGCTGATGCCTAAGTACTTGAGAAACGGCCTAAGAACAACGACGGCTGGAGGCTGTCCGGTGAAAGGTAGGGAGGGGGGGCTCGAAAGAGAGGTGAGGAGCTCGAAAGCGTTTTACGGCGAACTCCTGGGAGTTGGCGAGCTATATCGGGACCTGATGGAAAGACCAAACGAATGAAAGAGCAATGCATCCGCATGCATTGCATTGCTCTTTTTCGGTCTGTCGTTGGTCGTCGACGGTCCGGGGGGCGGAAGGGGGTGCGACGAATACGAAGGTGTTCCCTCCCTCCAAAGGCCCTAAATCTCATATTCTTCGTCGTCGTCGTTGTCGTAAGCGGATTGCCAGATACGGATGCGAATAGACCCGGCCAGGTCGTTCGACCGGGCCCGGCTGAACCATGGGGAACAGGATGACAACATCTTGGCAGAGAAGATGCACACCTCTGCCTCTCTCTATTCCGCATTGCCCGCGCCAGGCCAGCTGCCCAGGCACCGGCCCCCGGCTGGGAGACGGGCGTTCCGTCTGTCCGTCAAGGGACATTTCGCGTACGCTGTACGAGCGGCTGGGCTGACGTGTCTGGGCGGCCATCGTGACATCGTGTGCTGCGTTAGTGCCCCCTCGTAAGCCTTCTCCGCGCCCCCCAGAACAAACATCGCCCTCAAGATACTCGTTCACGGTGTACTCTACGGGC
Source organism: Dermanyssus gallinae (assembly GCA_003439945.1). NCBI lineage: Eukaryota > Metazoa > Arthropoda > Arachnida > Mesostigmata > Dermanyssidae > Dermanyssus > Dermanyssus gallinae. Next base: position 40,664 of record QVRM01006929.1, read on the forward strand.
CGCTCGCGCCCCTCGTGCGCCCGGGGACTCGAACGAACATGCTCATCAAATTCATCCACATCGCGTAGCGTCGCCTCATCGACTAGCCTTCGCGTATCATCATCAATCCCCTCCCACCCCCCTCGATCGTCATCATTTAGCCGTCGGCCGAAGCACAAACTTCAAATTAAATCATCTTTGCACCCAAATAGGATACGTTCGTTTCGCACGGTCGTACGTCCATCGACGTCGTCTTTGCTGCATCGCATCGACTACGCAATCATACGTTATTTACTGGCAACGATGTAGCATTGTTTGTTGTCTTGTATGTGTATGCCAATACTCATACAAACTGCCGTCAATCTCTAAGCCAAGGCTGTAGTAAGTGTAACAGCGGCGAGTTCAAGATTTAGTAGCGAATTAAAACAAACCAGCTTGAGTTGTCCAGACTTGGCCCTGAAAACGGCGCATATAAGGATTGGCGTCTACAAATAACCAGTAAACACTAAATCGGCACATCTTCAGACAGACAGTCCAACGGCGCTTTTGGACCTGCAATGCCTACGCAATTAACAAGCTACGGCTATGCCGCTGATAGCTCTGAGATCGCATTTTGCGGGAATTCGATAACTAGCATCAACTTGCCGACAGTACTAAAAGCGGTGCACTGCAGTTTGCCACTACTAGTATTAGTTGTTTATAGAAATTACCACGGCCTGTGTTGTGTCTAGGCATATTCAGGTAGACACAACTGTCGGCTCGACGCTACACTGTTGTGTCTAGGCATAATTTCACACGGCTTGGTACGAGCGACGAAGTGTCCAGATGATTCAATAGAAACGTCTACTCGGACCGAATCGAATCTACCACATTCGAGAACAATCTGAGAGGCAATAAATGCAGCTGACACACAGAGTCAGCAAGCCACTCTACAGGTGACAGCAGGCGATCGTGTCTTTATTCCTTACGTACTCGGCTAGTCTAAGTTTAATAGACTAAGTCCTCTGGTCAGTGTGTGTACAGTTCACGTACATATTAGTGGCGACGAAGTGGTTACGAACTGACTGACCTTCCTTTAAGCCTTACTTCTACTTTCAAGATCGGCAGGGTGCCATAGTTCAAACGGCAACAAGTTCACCTGCTACGTCTAAAGGACGTGCCTGCTACTACTACAACTTCTACTTCTTTCGGCAACTACATAGCTACATTTTCTACTACTACTGCTTTCGGCAACTACATCGCTACAGCTTCTACTACTACTACATCTTTCGGCAGCTACAGCGCTCAGAAGAATTCCACGATGGAACGAGACGGAAGCATCAGGGAAAACCGAGCACTGCCACAGTTCGAGAGATTCATGGAAGAAGAGATGCCGTGGTCTACATATCGGTGTCGCTTCCGTGAATTTATTGAGCTTAACGAGTACCCCGAGAGCAAGCGTGCTTTAGGTTTGCTAAACCACCTCTCGTCCACAGTGTACCAGAAGCTGCGGGACCAGATATTTCCAGAGGAGCCATCAAAGAAGACATACGAAGAACTTCTGGCGGCCTTGGACTTTATCTACACAAGAGGTACGTCAAAATGGGTAAAAAGAGTTGAATGCCAAGCCCTAAAACAAGAAGAAGGTGAACAGATGCAAGACTTCGCGCGCAGGTTACGAAGAAACGCGGAAGAATGCGAATGGCCAATGGAATTCCTGACGACAGTACTGCTAGTACAGTTCATCAGCGGTGTCAGTGACGATCATGTAAAGGATCAAGTTTTGCATAAGCAGATACTTCCAAACACTGAACGACGCAATCAAAGAAGCAGAGTCAGTGTTCGTGCGTAAATAACGGTTAACGATCAACAAGATAGTTGCTGGCACACAGCAGCGGGGAGCCAAGCTGCCTTGGAAGAAGCAGCCGACGGGTTCAGGCAGTAAGGACAGTACAGCTCCGGCTCGCTCTAGAACAGGGCCGGATGCCAGGCCACTGCTATCGCTGTGGAAAGCCTGACCACAAA